>CM055955.1:141606723-142108827 GCA_029490685.1 Schizonepeta tenuifolia | reverse complement strand
ATTATATTTAGATTTAATAATTCTGAAAGTTACAAATTAAAATAAATTTTAATTTTCAAAGTAATCCAATTTATATAATTTAATATGCAATCGATCTTTAAATAATTCAAATATTTAGATCTGCAAGTCTGATATCAAGAAAGGAAGTGAAAATGTTTAGACATATCTTTCCAGATTTTCCTCAAAAATCCGAAAATAGATTTTGCTGAAATAAACAATTTGATTTATTTGGACTCTTCTACCCTTTATTAGCTATAATTTGATTTTAGGCGATATTTAATTAGATTTGAGAGTTAAATTCGTGGATCAAATCTAATCGTTGATAGTTGGGTAGTCAATGATCAGATATCATTCTTAATTCTCGTGAGTATTCTCACAAGATCCTTACCATATATATATATATATATATATATATATATATATATATATATATATATATATATATATAGGGAGTGATTCCCATGCAAACTCCCCTTAAAGTGAGAAATAAGAATTAATCTTCACCATTGATCTTATCTACATGAAGGGTCAAGATTTAGGTTGGTCAAAGCGGGTTAAATCTAGGTCAACCCGTTGACTTTTTTTTTTTTTTAATAGATTGTCATACAAGATGCACAAATTCACATATTCAGATACACAAATTCACATATTCGGATGCACAACTAAGTGTATTGAGATGCACAAGATTTTAAGTTTTTATTTTTTTTATGTTTTTTTTTTTTTTTTTTTTAAGGTTAGGTCATATGCACCGCATCATGTATTCATATGCACCACACTATATAATGAGATGCACCACTAAGTGCATTAAGATGCACTAGTTTTGTTTTCGTTTTTTTTATTTTCGTAAAACATTGTGCATCTAGTTACACTATGTGGTGCATCTAGTTACACTGTGTGATGCATCTAGTTACGCATTGTGGTGGATCCAATTTTTTTTCAGTTTTTTTTTTACAAATTCGGTGTATCTCACTACACATAATAGTGCATCTCATTATGTATAGTGGTGCATCTGAATATGTGAAATGGTGCATCTTGGGTGACTGTTTTAAAAAAAATGGAAAGAAAAAACTGAAAATCTTGTGCATCTAAATGCACTTAGTGGTGCATCTAGTTATATAGAGTGGTGCATCCGAATATGTGAAGTTGTGCATCTTGGGTGACAGTTTATTAAAAAAAAAAATTGAAAAAAAAAACTTGAAAATCTTGTGCATCTAAATGCACTTAGTGGTGCATCTAGTTATGTAGAGTGGTGCATCCGAATATGTGAAGTTGTGCATCTTAGGTGACAGTTTATAAAAAATAAAAATAAAAAAATAAAAAAAGATCGAAAAAAAAGTCAACGGGTTGACCCGGGTTGATCTGGGTTGACCGGGTTTGACCCGCTTTGACTTGGCCAAATCTTGACCCTCCATCACCAATAAATCTATGGTGGAGATCTATTCTCATTTCTTAGGATAATATTTATTCTCATATGATCCTTCACCTATATATATATATATATTCATGTCTATTTATGTATTCAGTCTATATATATGTATACACCCAATAGAACTTGCACAAATACAACACAGTGAAGACTTCCTTCATCTCTTTTTCCTTTATGTGTTAATATCCAATTGTTTTCTCCCCACCTCATCCAAATCACTCTTCAATCTCACTACCGATGAATATCTACATGTGACAATAAGATATATATTTTTAATTGATTTTTAATGTGTATTTTTTTATTAAATTATAAATATTTTAATAATTATCATTTATTTTTATTTTTTATTGAACGGTTCGATTAAACAGTTCAATCACGATTGGATCGATTGAATCATGACCCGAAGCCTCACCGGTTCGATGTTCAGCCCGATTTTCAAAACATTGATACTATGTTGTTTTTTAGATCTTATCAACACTAGAATTATTTTTTTCCTGGAAGCACTTTGTAAAATTGTGATAATTAATTACTATTCTTTCATAAACCTGTTTTCTATTTTTCCTATAAAAAAAGTTATTTCCTTTTTATGGGAAGAACACGTATATATGAATTTGGGTTTAAAAAATAAAAATTACAAATATTTTAATATAACTATTCAAAGTATTTTCCAAACACGAAATGAGATAGAGATTGATGCAGACACCTCTTGTTGTGTTCTATTATTGACTCAAGCATAATTCACTTAATGCCAAAATGAATGACTGTATATTATTGACGTTTGAAGCTTCTTAAACCGTGCCCACATGTAATTGGATGATATTTAATGAATGATAGCGACGCATTGACATGAGTTTTCTCAAGTAATTTTTTTAACATAATCTCATTTATATAGTTTGAGCAAATCTTCAAAATTAAATCCATAAATTCTAAACATTTGCAAATCCATCAAGATTGAAGGTTCTGTTTCCAATTACATAAACCACAAAAGTCTAGTCCAAAACTCCAATCTTTTCCATTTTGACGTTTCATCATTCTATTTTGGCTTATGATTAATTCAACCACTGAAATAAAAATAGTTGTATATAATTATTCAAAATATTTTCCAAACACGAAATGAGATAGGGATTGATGTGGACACCTTTTGTTGTGTTCTATTCTTGACTCAAAAGCATAATTCACTTAAGGCTAAAATGAATGATTGTATATTATTGTTGTTTAGTTCACTTTAATTTGAGACTCGGCCTCTTCATTTCTTTTATATATTTAGATGTCGGTGTACAGATTTATTCGTTAATATGTTTCTCATGTCTATTAATCTGAATGACCCTAATTCTTTTAAAGTATAGTAGCTATATTTTTCTAGTAATAATTTTGTCTATTATAAAAAGTTGTTCAATTAGCGTTGTCAATTTTATCAGAAAGGAAGAAAATAACTTTTTTTTTTGAAGTAGAAAAGAACTAATTTTAAATAGGCTGTCTTGGGGTTTTCATTATTAGACACACATTGTATGGCCCCCATTATCTTGACGACGACTATATCAAAACCAAATAAAAAAATTATACATGTCGATAGGTTCATTCACCGAAAAATACATGCCACTCAATTGTAAATTTTATCTATTATAATTAAAAAGTTGTCAATTTATTACAAAGGAACAAAAGAACTTTTTTGTTTTTTTGGAAGTTGAAAAGAACTAATTTTAAATAGGCCGTCTTGGGGTTTTTCATTATTAGACACACATTATATGGCCTCCAGAATCTTGACAATGACTATACCAAAACCAAACAAAAAAAAATTATACATATCGTTAAGTTCATTCACAGGAAAAAACGCATACCACTCAATTTTCTTTGATTGAGAGTCTTCTACGAAAATAGACTTTGACAATCAATTTTCTTTTGTTTTGGTTTGGCCACATTTGTGGAAACTTTATGAAAAATAATTCATAGTTTTGGCTCAAGGTTTACGTTCCAATTTGGGGGGAAGTAATTGTAAATTTCAATTAAGGAGACGGCCGATATAAATTCAGTTAAGGAGTGTGGTGAGCTATGTAGGATTTGGATTCCACTGAACAAGTCACGTGCAAATTAAGTTCGTGCCAAATAGCGATTTAGTCATAATTACATGAGTAACTTAAAATTAATATTTTCTATGTATAACATATTTCCATTCCTAATTTGACTCGGTCACGAGAATTAAGAAAGTATTTGACTCAATTGGTATGATATATTTGAATAAATAATGGTATCACTGATGGTAGTTTAAATATAGTAAATGCATTTAAAGATATTTAAAAATATAATTTAATAAGGAAATGTGTTAATATCACTGAATTTTACTGAAATACACTTCATGACCACAATCAACTACGCAAATTTGATCGAAACCAAACCAACACTCTTATAGTCAATGCAATGAAAAAAGATACAACACAATCACATCAATATCAATATGGAAATTTCAATTGCACCACTTCAAAAATCATAAACAAATCGGAGAGGAGAAAAAAAAAAATCCAAAAAAATTCAAGATTACAAAACAATGATTGAGAATTGCATTGAGATACTAAGTGCTAGTGATGATATCTACCATTAAATAAACTAATTTTGGAACAAAATGAAGAAGAAATGCTTTCTATGCATCAAGATTAAACAAGAAAAATATTTAATTTGAATAAATGCATACATTATTTTATTTTTAAACTTTTATTCTATTTTTTAATAATACTATTCAGACTATAATTTTTTTTTATTCCACCTTTATTAGTAATTAAATATTAAACATCCAGTAACATTTATAGGCATTTTACAATACTACATGAATTTCTCAATTGTTTTGTATACTATCATTTAAAATGGGATGAATACACTATTTTTAACCTGTTTTATAAAAAAAAAGAAAAAAATGGGGGATCCGCGCACGTGTCCTCCAACTAGTTCATACATATAGGTACTTAATATTATAATGAAAATCAAATTATGAATCACTACCACGTCTATTATGAATCACTACACATGTCAAATGCAACCTACCGACAGGAGAGTTGCTCTAATTATTAATGTATGCTTGTGAGTAATTATCAATAATTATTTCTAATATGTTGAATGACATACACATTAATTAAGCTTAAGCAGGAATATTTCCCTTTGTATGTGTATCAAATCCCTTTGGTAATTAGTTTGATGATTCAGGGTAGCATACTCTCATTTCTCTGCGAGACCTATACCTTGGATCTAATGTCTTGACAGGTACTTTTCAAAAATTGAAGGATCGATGATGATGTCCAATGCATTTGATGCATTTCAATAATCAATAAACAAAATCAAAGATCCATAATGCATAATCCATACAAGTCATACATGATTCTGATTCTAGTCCATATTCAACCAAAATTTATTATAGTCAAAACACTTATTTATGTGAATATATATAGCATGTAAATGCATAAATACCCCTACGTTTCACTTAAAATTGCACAAAAAACCTTTTATATATATAGAGAGAGAGTTTATTGACCTTTCTAGACACCTTTAGACTAAAAGTTATACTTTAGCCACACTTTTAATTTAAAATAAAAAGGTCACTCTTTCAAATATTAGACAAAAATATCATTTCTTCTCACCTACTTTTTCTCTGTCTCTCCTACCTATTTTTTCTTCTCTCTCTTCTTGTCTCTCTCCTCTTTTCTTCCAGCTCGTTTTTTCTCCTTCTTTTTCTTCTTCTTTCTTCTTCTTTCTCTCTCTTAGTGTATTTAAATATTTTCGTCGGAAATAAAATTTATATATATTGTTTTTCTCCTATTTCGCCGGTGGTGATGGTAAGAGAAAAAGTTCACCTTCGTTTTCCATCGTTTTTCTCCTATTTCGTCGGAATTTTTTTTTTCCGATGGTGTTGGTTGCTCTTCTCCGCCGCTGTTTTCAGACGTATTTCCGGCCGTTTTTACGACAATGGAGGTACTGTATGTTATGCCGTTTGATTTTTGTTGATTTGACAAACAATTTTTGTTGAATGTGAGGATTGATATGTGGAATTTTGTATTTTTCGCGGTTGTACGATATACAGTCAGACGACATATGTTTAAGTCGTTCATTCGTATCAATGTTTGATTGTGGCCATGAATGAGTTTTATATTTGTACGAGGTGTTGTAAATCGTACAAATATATTTCTAATACAAGTGTACGATTGTATATATCGTATCAAAATTGTACGATATACATAATATCGTAACACATTAGCCACATGCAATCACATTCACGTACAAGAATTGGCAATATCGTAACACATTAGCCACATGCAACCACATTCACATAGCAAATGACACAGATTTCATGTACGATATTGGTAATATCGTAACACATTAGCCACATGCAATCACATTCACGTAGCATATGATACGATATCATAGCTTGTGTTTGTACGATATATGGTATATCGTAACATCGTTTGATATCTGACCGTGTGATATTTTGATTGCAGACTGTGCATTGTTGCTTTATTGTTGCTCATGGTGGATCATAGAATGAGAATATATATGAGGGTGGGAGGAAAGAGTACATACCTATACCACCTGATGGGATAAGTTATGAAGATTTATTGAGTAAGCTTGAGATTCGGATGAAGAAGGACAAGAGAATCTTTCTTTTTGAGGTTGATGCCCTTGTTAGTTCTCCTACTGGCGAAGTCATGCGTATGAAGGTAACAGACGATTTTGAGTTGAATACTTTGATGAAAATGTTGGAGATTTCTACTATTTATGTGAGTGTTTATCCTAGAGATAGAGAAGCTTTACCGAAGCCGACTCATTGGAATGATGTTAGAGTCGCACAGAATGCGTTTGTTGATGATTTAGATTGTAATGAAGATGAACCAGTGTTAGGTTTAGAATTCGGTGATGATGCTGTTATTTTCGATTCTAACCCTAGTTTGGATAATGCTCACTCATTTGGGGATGATTTGCATGATGATTACATTGTTCAAGATTATGATCTGATGCCGCCGTTAGATATTTCGACTGAAATGAATGAAGAAAATTCACAGCCAATCCGTCAATGGGTTGTTCCTGGTATGATTCTCATTTACGACATTAATAAATCGTAGCAATGTATGTAGATATTGCACTCATATTATGTACATAATATCCTATGAGTGTACGATATTACAAATAGTTATGTATCGTATGAATAGTTCTATGATATTAATACTATCGTACATCTTATGATAATCCAAGTAGTTGGTTATCATAGCAATAGTTGTACGATATTTATAATATCATAGCACACATGTAAAAATATTACTATCATAACAATCATAGATGTGTATAGTACCTATGTGTTTTTATGTTATATCGTGCGATTTTCTTAATGCATGCGCTTCACAGCAAGCATCGATTCCATGTCAAGATTTAACTATAGCAAATCCTTTGGCTCGTGAAGAACTAGTTGTTGGTGGTTTTTTTTGCCAAGAAGGCACGTATGAAAGAAGTGCTTGGAATTTATCATCTGAAAAACAATTTGGAGTTTCTTACGAAGAAGTCAAATAAGCGATGGTATTATGTTCGATGTAACATGAAGAAAGATGTGATTTTATTATGAGAGCTAAAGAATTGATAGAGCATGGAAAATCTATGAATGAGCCATTCACATATGTGAGATTGACTTGAGATATCGTCCTCATCCAAGAGTATCTGCTAAAGTCATAGCTTCGTACGTTAGTCCTAAGTTGGACGATGTAGTTTATCTTACGCCAAGACAAATTCAAGGACAACTATTGAATGAACATGGTGTTCATGTCAAATATCATTATGCTTTGTCAGGTAGGAATCAGGCACTTAGTTTGACATATGGGGAGACAGATGACTCGTTTCAGGTAACGTTTCATGTTTATATGCTACGATTTATATAATTCAGCCAAACAAAGTATATTGCATTAGTGTACGACTTTGATAATATCGTATTACCTTGTACGATATTATGATTATCGTACATCATGTAGTACGATTTTCGGAATATCGTAACATGAGTAGTACGAGATTGGGCCACTTTGACATCTACCATGGCAACCTGTGAAACATGTAGATAGAAAGGCGTCAAAGATGATTGCATGTACGATATTGGGCAATATCGTAACACATTTAGCCACATGCAATCACATTCACGTATGATATTGGCAATATCGTAACACATTAGCCACATGCAACCACATTCACGTAGCAAATGACACGGATTTCATGTACGATATTGCCAATATCGTAACATATTAGCTACATGCAATCATATTCCCAATCTCGTACATGATAGATTTCATGTACGAGATTGGGAATATTGTAACTTATTAGCCAGATTCAATCATTCTCATGTACGATTTTTCCAATCACGTAACACACATTCTTATTTCATGAAATGTCGTAACATTAATAATAATTTTACATTCATCATAATTTCATGTCATGCCATAAATTGATCAAACTCACGTACGAGATTCATAACATCATAACATCTTAAGTACGATATTGCAAATATCGTAACATGAGTAGTACGAGAGTTTAGTATATCGTACTACTGTATTGATCGTAGATGTTGATTTCTTTCTATATGTTTCAATGTAGGACTTGCCTAGGTACTTGTATATGTTAGAGCGTGCAAATCTTGGCTCGGTGGTTGAATTACAAACATGTTCGGATGACAGTTTTGAATATTATTTTTTGCTCTATCCGCATGTATAAGAGCCTTCATTCGTGTCATCCTGTATTTGTGATTGATGCGACGCATTTGAAGGGGAAACACAAAGGTGTATTGTTTGTTGCAGCAACAAAAGATGGTAATGAACAGATAGTTCCACTAGCTTTTGGCATCGGGGACATAGAGAATGATTCGTCGTGGACTTGGTTCCTTCAGAGAGTTCAACGATCATTTGGTTGTCCTGAGAACCTACTTGTTGTGTCTGATGAGCACCTTAGTATCATGAATGTTGTGGCCTCTGTTTTTCTAGGTGCACATCACGGGCTTTGTACATTTCACATTCAACAAAATATGAGGACTTGTGGTACTCCTGTTATCGATGTATTCTGGGCTGCTGCTAGTTGCTACACGACTATTGACTTTGAGGAGCATATGAAGAATTTGAATGTCATGGCTCCTGGCACTTATTAGAAGCTGCTAAAGTTGGATCCTTGTAGATGGGCCCGTTCGAAATGTCCGGTGCGTATGAATATGGAACTTCTAATGAATGTGAGGTCTTGAATGCTCGGTTGCGATGGGCTAAAAAATTAACCGTGTGTCCTCTTTTGGAAAGTGTACGTACATTGCACCATAAATAGTTTTACGAGCGTCGGACTATAGCTGCAGCTAGAGCTCTGGAATTAACGGTGTGAACTACTACGAGATTAGGGAATGCAGTTGAAGTGGGCCGATCAATGAGGGTCGAACCAATTTTTGATATAAGGTTTAAAGTGATTTCTAGAATGAAGAGTAACATTGTTGATGTTGCTGCTAGAGAGTGCTCATGCCTCGTATTTCAGTTTGACTTGATCCCATGCTCACATGCCTCAGCTGCGATAAGGTGATTTTTCATTATTGTTTGTGCTACGACATTCCTAAATATCGTACTACACGTCATTATGTGTGATACAACTTATGTATATATCGTAACATTATTGTTATGAATATTATGAAGTCATAGCAATTTGTTGATACGAAAATCAGTAATGTTGTACTATGTTGGTACGACATTACAAGATATCGTACAAAATTGTACGGAAGAAAATCTTAACAATGTCGTACCATAAACCCTAAATACGGAAGAAAATCGTAACAATTTGTGCGGATAACAAGCAAGTAATTTGTAGATCAAGCACAATACCAACATCAACGATATTTAATGTACGATTTTGATAATATTTATCCACAAACAAATCGTATCAAGCCCGCGAAATTTGAAAATTCAAAAAAATCGTACAAAAACCAGATTTTCACCAACCTCCAAACCAAATACTGCTTTAATTTCATGTAAATCAAGTAGAAATTACCAGCATTTCTCCAAACGGGTCGTCGCTCATGTCCTGTTCTTCCGACGGTACTTCTTCTTCGACGATTTTTTGTTTTTTCTTCTTTTCGGCGCCAGAAGTTTTCCGGCGCTTGGATGGTCCGGCTCCTTCTGCCATTTCGTACTACCTGGTTGTTGTGGTTGGTGAGGGCAGTTGGTAGCAGCGGTTCGCCGAGGGAGGAGGAAGAGAGATGGCGGAGGCGGAGAGAGAGAGTTTGGTCGAGGCGGAGAGAGAGAGTTTGCCGGAGGCGGAAAAGATGTTGGCGGAGGTGGAGAAAATGGTGGTGGGCGGAAGCGGAGAAGATGGTAGTGGGTGGAGGCGGAGAAGATAATGGCGGTGGAGGTATGGCACAAAAAACAAAGAGATGAGAAAGAGAGAGTGGGGAGAGGGGAGAGAGAAAGGCGGTGGTGGCTCTTGGTGGCGGAGGCGGTAGAAGGGAAATGGCGGCGATGGCAGAATGAGTGCAGTTGGTGGCAGAGGAATCAAGTGGGGAGAGGGGAGAGAGAAACCGGTGGTTTTGAATTTAGGGGATGGTTATAATAGAAAAATATCCCTATGTTTTAAATAGAAATGAATCTCAACCATAGGCTTAAAAGATTTGGAGGGTGATGACAAATTCAAAATCAATACTATTTAATTATCGTACTTAATATTGGAAGGGCTTTAAAAATAAAAATAAAAATAAAAATAAAAATAAAAAAGCCCATTTAGACGATTTAGAAGATGTATTAATAATTATCCTTGCAAGATTTAAGGAAAAATATAATATTAATAATCAAATTGTTTAATTAAAAATTTGAACACGTATACATATTAAACTTCTAATTTGACATATATTTAATTATTAGATTTCAACATGAAAATTATTTCATTAATTATTTATTTATATTATTTCTCTCTAGGTAATGTATAATACTCCCTCCGTCCATGATAACATGCTTCATTGTATGTTCGGCACAGGTTTTAAGAAAAGCTGATAAAGTTATTATAAATTAGATAAAAGTAAAGTTGAGGGGTAGCGGAATAAAGTTATTGTAAGTGGAATAAAGGTAAAACTTGGTAGATAATAAAAAGAATGAAGGGTATAATGGTACATAAAGTAGAGTATGACACATTTTCATGGATAAAAAAAAGGTGGTAAGTAGGACATATTTTTGTGGACGGAGTAAGTACTCTCTCCGTCCCACATTATTTGTCTCATTTGCTCCCGGCACGGAGATTAAGAAAAAAAGTTAGATATAAAGGGTGTGGTTAGTGTAGTTAATAAAGTGATATAAAATATTTTTTAATTGATAAAGTGATATAAAGTGTTTTTGATGTAACATAAAGTGATATAAAGTGGTTTTGAAGTGATATAAAATGAATAAAGTGATTTCTTAATTATTTCCTTAAATGGAAAGTGAGACAAGTAGAGTGGGATACCCAAAATGAAAGTAAGACAAATAATGTGGGATGCAGGTAGTAGTATTTATTGTTTTTAATGCTTATTATTTATTGTTTAATTTACTTAATCTTATTGTTTTTGGATATTAACTATTACTTTTTAATTGATATGTTGATGCATACATTTTACGTATATTATTTCAATAATTATTTTTGACTTATATTATTACTTTCTTGTTAATGTACTAATGCATATTATTTATTATTTTTAATAATTATAGTTTTATTATTTTTCTTGATCTTATTATTTCTTTCGATATTAATTATTGTATTTTAATGGGAAAAGTAGCGTTTTCCCTCTTAATTTTCGTTTCACTTCGTTTCTCTCTCTTGCTATCGAACAAGATTTATAAATTCTCTTTCATCTCATGATTTGAATTGCAACAAATTAATGGTGAAAACCATAAATTAAAACAAAACAGACACAGGAGTCCAAGAAATAAAATTGCTATTTCAATTTCTTTTTCCAATTGAAACAACGAACTTCAAAACAAAATCAACTAAATTGAATCTCTCTTCCAACTTGTACTAGCCATCTACCCTCTCACTCTCATCTATTTCTTTATATCTCTGTTCTTGCCAAAATCTTAAAATTAAAGCGCAATCGAGAATCGCTTCATAGCTGGGGGTGGTGGTGTCGACTGGGAAGTTTCCTAAATTGATTCAAACTTCAGGGTTTGGTTTTGGTTTGTAAATTCAGAACTATTGATTATGGTGGTGAGGTTTGTGGTGTTTGATGTCGAACGACGGTGGATGGCGAGGGTGACCGGGAATGAATCGGCGGGTGCATAAAGGGAATGCTACAGTACACGTGTGCATGATTACATACATGCACACGAGAGAGTCTAATCCGTGATCCGCGTGATCTCTTATCATAAAATCCTAGCCTTTGATTTGATGGTTTAGATTATGTAGCTGAGGTGTCAAGTTGTGTTTGTATAGAGTGTACAAGTTGGTTATGTAGAAGTAGTACAAATAATTGAGTTGTAGCTAAGAGAAGGTGACTTGATTTTGTACTCTTTTCTATTCTGTGAAATATGAAGATGAATTCTGTTTCTTTTCCAGTTTACCTCTATGAAAAACTACATGGCATCAGAGCCATGGCAGTTTGAATAGAAGATTACAAAGGGAAATCGACGTATTCCTTGGAGTGTGCTAGCTGATGAGGAGAAAGGAGAGTCATCTCATCAACAACACGACATGGAGGATCAAGGAGAAAGTGATTCAGCTCGGAATCAAGGATCGAAGCAGAAATCTACTGGAAAACAGAAAGCAACCACTGATTGGGAGAAGCAACATGCAGATCGTGAAGATTTGAGCATGGATCTGCATCAAATTGAAGAAATTTTGCAACTAAATGCATCAGATTATCCAGGTATGCAGTTAGTGATGAGTCCTTTGACTGGAAATAATTTCATGCATTGGAGTAGATTGGTTAGAAGAGCGCTTGCGGCAAGAAGTAAACTAGAAATTTTAGAAGGATCTCTGCCTGAACCATCTATGATTTCTGTTTACTATAAGAAGTGGATTAAAGTTGATAATATATATGGTGTTTTGTTGGATACTGAATTCTATTTCCAAAGAGCTGGTGAATGCATTTGTCAATATAGAGAGTACTAAGAAGCTCTGTCTTGCTTTAAACCAGAGATTTGAAAGGAACAATGGTCCCAAAATATACAGGTTGCAAAGGGAAATAGGAAGATATAATCAAGAAAGTCAAACTGTGATGACTTATTTTAATAACCTGACTGCACTTTGGGATGAAATCGATGTTCTGTTGCCTCCAGTGGAGTGCTATTGTGGAGTTAGTGGTGAATTGAATAAGAGAGAGCAGGAGTTAAGATTGATGCAGTTTATGTCTGGTCTTAGTGATGTATATGAGAACGCGAGGGAACATATCTTACTCCAAGATCCTCTTCCATCTATTGATAGAGCCTATTCCATGATATTGCAAATGGAAATCAGAGATTAGTAAGTGAGAATCATGTAGATAATATCAGTCATTCTGCTATGAATTTGAATAAGCCTTCTGGAAACAAGTCAACAGGAAATAATTTTAGTGGAAAGCACTACAACTTCAAAGGAAGAAAGAGTAAAGAAGAGAGGCAAAAATTGTGTTGTGCTCATTGTGATAAGCTAGGGCATGAGGAGAATGAATGTTTTAGATTGCATGGTTATCCTGACTAGTATAAGAAACTTAAAGAGAACAAAGGAAAGCATAGAGCAAATTATGTGGAGAACACAAGCTCAACTAGTAATGGAGATATTTCAGCTAACATGAGTAAGATGATAGAGAGTGAATTGGCAAGGTGCATGGAACAAATACTACAGAAAGGTGGAAGAAGTCAACAGGCAAAAGGAGAAGTTAACATGATTATGAGTAAAGCAGAGGATGCAATGATGAAAGAAGGGCATTATGCCTTTGGAGTTTGTGAGTACATTTTCAGTAGCAGAACTTCAAACTCCACAGAATGGATCTTGATACTGGAGCAAGTACACATGTTTGTTGAAATCCAAATTTGCTGATAAAGATACATGCAATGCCTCAATCCACAGAGGTGTTTATGCCGGATGGGTCATTCCAAGAAGTAAAGGAGCATGGGAATGCTGAATTAACTCAAGGAGTTATTCTCAAGAATGTGTTCTTTGTTCCTTCATTCACTCACAATCTTGTATCTGTTACTAAGTTAGCTAAAGATTCTGGAGTCAAGTGCATGTTTTATGAGACTCATTGTGTGATTCAGAATGTCAAGAATGATCACATATTGGGAATAGGAAAGGTCAGAAATGGGTTGTATATCTTTGATCCCTTTCAGAAATGCAGAGATTTAGCTGGGGCAGTAATAGATATCCAGGCCTTGATGGAGTGGCATACTGTTTTGGGACATCCTTCTCTTCAGACCATGAAGCATATACCACACTTGAAGGGGCAGATCACAGAAGCAGGAGAGATCGATATCCAGAGTTGTGAGGTATGTATTAGAGCTAAACAAACAAGAAATCCTTTTCCTATTCTTAATAGAAAACTGAAAATTTGTTTTAATTGATCCATGTTGATGTGTGGGGGCCATATTCTGTTCCAAATATAAATGAATGCAGATTTGTGTTAACTATTGTGGAGGATTTTAGTAGTTAGATTTGGACATTTCTGCTGCATTCTAAAGGTCAAGTTTGTGATATTTTGAGATCATTTATCATCATGGTTAAAACTCAATTCGCTGTATCAGTGAAAGGTATAAGATCAGATAATGGGACATAGTTTGTTAATCAGAAAATGGTGACTTTATGTGATGAGTTTGGATCATCCATCAAACTAGTTGTACCTATTCTCCATATGCAATCCAATTACAACCTCACAGAGATAAGTTTGATAGTAGAAGCATAAAATGTGTCTTCCTTGGATATGCTATTAACAAGAAAGGATTTCTTCTATATGATATGGAGCATGATCAGCTTATGGTGTCTAGAGAAGTGAAATTTGTCAAATATACATTTCCATTTGGTGATTCCAATGCTTCTTCTTACAGTGATGAAACTCATACTGGGGTTTTCACCTCACCTTTTTCAACCCTATTTGATGAAGAAATTGTTTCCTCATCACCTGATTTGACTCATGACCAGGGATATACTCATGAAGCTGAAGAAGGAACTGATGTCACAATAGAGGATCGGGATTTTGATTCTGAGCAGTCTACACTTCCACTTGGAGATCATGTTGCACTTGATCATTCTCCAATCACTGAGATAGTACCCGTGTCCCACACTCAGGGTGTACCAGCAGAGGTAAGGAGACCTGAAAGAACCAGACATCCACCTACTTGGATGCGAGATTACAAAGGCAATGTTACCGTTTTCTTGCCTACATATCCTAGTGGAGCATTAACACCCCCTACTTTTCCATATCAGGTTTCTTCTGTTATCTCACCTACTTATATGGCTTTCCCGGTGAATTTGGATGGCGTACAAGAGCCAACTACCTTTCAAGAGGCCAATCAGTCTCCTAAATGGAGGCAAGTTGTGGATCAAGAGATAGCAGCTCTAGAAGCTAATGACACGTGGGAGCTTTGTTCTTTGCCTGCAGGGAAACGAGCTATAGGCTCAAAATGGGTTTATAAAGTGAAGTTGCATGCAGATGAGACGGTGGAGAGGTGCAAAGCTCGCTTGGTGGCTAAAGGATATAATCAAGAATACGGAACAGACTACACAGAAGTTTTTTCACCATTGGCTAAATTGGTAACTGTGCGTTTCTTGATTCCATTGGCCACAGGTAATGGATGGAATCTACATCAAATTGATGTTAATAATGCCTTTTTACATGGTTTTCTTATTGATGAAATTTAAATGCATCCACCTCAAGGTTATCTAAAGGCTAAGGAAGGGGAAGTATGCAAACTGGTGAAGAGTTTGTATGGATTAAAGCAGACATCTAGAGAATGGAATAATGAATTTTACAGAAAGCTATTTGCATTTAGGTTCACTCAGTCACTACATGATCACTGCTTATTCCTCAAAGGTCAGGGAACATCTTTCTTCTGTTTACTAGTATATGTCGAGGATGTGTTGATTGCTAGTCCAGATGATTCAATGATTGATGAGCTCAAAACCTTTCTTCATGATGCATTTACCATAAAGGATCTTGGTCAGGCTCATTATTTTTTTGGAATGGAAATTGCTCGAGGAGAAAATGGTACTTATTTGAATAAGAGAAAACATATTTTGGATTTGAGCAGGGTTGTTGGGGTGCTCCTCAGTTTCTACTCCTTTACCAGCTGGACTAAATTTGTTTGTTAAAGATAAAGATTATCTTGATAGACCAGATTCATATAGAAAACTTGTTGGAAAGATGTTGTATTTAAATCTTACTCGGCCTGACATTTCTCATGCAGTCCAGCAATTGAGTCAGTTTGTTGGAAAGCCATGCAAAAGCCATTGGAATGCTGCAATGCATGTTCTCAAATACCTCAAATGTTGTCCTTCTTTGGGTTTGTTTTACTCATAAGATAACTCATACTCAGTTACAACATATAGTGATGCCGATTGGGGAACTTGCCAACTTACACGTCGATCTCTAACAGGATACTGTTTATTTTTAGGGAATTCTTTAATCTCTTGGCATTGCAAGAAGCAAGCCACAGATGCTCTCTCCTCAGCAGAAGCAGAATACAGAGCCCTTAGCACTACGGCAAAGGAGATGGTTTGGATTTCATATCTTCTGTCAGATTTTGGGATTGTTTCTTCTACTCCATTTCCTCTATATTGTGATAACCAGACAGCATTGCATATTACTAAAAATTAGGTTTTCCATGAGAGGACGAATCACATCGAGATGGACTGCCATTTTGTTCGAGATAAATATCAAGATGGATTGCTCTTTCCTTCTTTTGTGCCTTCTTTTGCACAACTCGGTGATTTCTTTACTAAAGCTTTGCCAGGACCACGTTTTAGACATCTTCTGTCCAAGATGGGCATGATTGACCTCCATCATGCTCATTTTGAAGGGGGGTAAAGGGAATACTGGAGTACACGTGTGCATGATTACATGCATGCACACGAGAGAGTCTAATCCGTGATCCGCGTGATCTCTTATCATAGAATCCTAGCCTTTGATTTGATGTTGATTTGATGGTTTAGATTCTATAGCTGAGCTGTCAAGTTGTGTTTGTTTAGAGTGTACAAGTTGGTTATGTAGAAGTAGTATAAATACTTGAAGAGAAAATCGAAATTGGACCACGACGACGACGATTTAGAGACCTCTGCCTCCATCACAAGACTACCGGTAGTGTCGTATTATCAATCTTTATCATTCAGAGCACTTTTTCTTGATGGGTTTCTGTTCACAATGCGATGCTGTTATGTTTGTGTGGATTGCACACAACCTGTTTGTTAATTGGTTTGTCAATTGTGTTTTTCTTTTTAAGTACAAATGAGACGAGTATATATAATTCGTCCAAGTTTTTAAACAAGTTGAGATTATTTTGCAATACGAAACATACGAATATAACTTTTCGTCCAATCGTTGTTATTCTTGTATATTTTTATGGGACTAATATAAGCAAATTCGTCCATTTTATTCCCAAAGGGTAACCAATGTGACATTGTTCATGTGGTGCGAACGATACGAACATAAATATTTCCTATTTTGCTTATAGATTGTGCTGGCACGGAAGCAACGAAAAATTTACATTGTACATTTCGAACTTGTAACATTATGTTTCAAGTGTACAAAACATTAGAGTGTACAAATCAGTTTCGTAATGTCACATATATATACGAATATAGTTTTTTGTACCAATCGTACGTCATCTACAAATGAAGAAGAATGCCAATACATGGTATGAATAGTACAAAATGTATAATTCGTACAATCCCTAACAGCATGAACATGGAAAAAATTGTGAAAATTGCCATTAATTAATCGAGGAACTTCACACAAAGATGCATGAATATTCATCAAAGCGGAAAACATTACCTATACATAAAAACCGAATAGAGTCGATAATTAAAGTCGGACACAACACTAGCGAATTCCACCAGAAAAATAACCGGAAAATATGATCAAAACGATCAAATAAATAGATCTAATAACATCAAGCGCCATATTTATCGTTCGCCAACACTGGAGATCACCGGCCAAAATGAAAACTTAAAATGAAAAAAAAAACTCCCAATGAAAAAATAAAAATAAACCTTAAAATTGATCAGAGAGATATTACATAGGAGAGAGAAAAACCGTAGAAGGAGAGAGAGAGATAATAAAAAAAAAAAAAAAAGAATTGATAAAAAAAATCTAAAATTAAGGGTCTATTTGACACATCACCTTAAAATCTGCTAAATTTATACATAAATTAAGTTTTTGACAATTATTATTTTTCATCATCTATAATTGCTATTTGGCATGATAAAGTCTTTAGTTTTTGTATGGATTTTTTTTTTTTTTTTTTTCTTTTGCCCAAATATCCTCAAGTGTAAATTATGAAGTATTGACTTTTTGATGACGTTACACGCATATACATCCGTACTTCTTTGTTTATAGCCAATGATTTTTCTAACCAAAAAATTACAATTAGCCAAGATATCAAGCATGTAGATCTGCATCGAAATGCAACTTATTCTTGCTTGATATATATATTTTTATCTGGAGTATAACCATAAATAAGAAATAAGAGGTAACAAAAGCGTGCATATATACTTACAAACTAATTTGGTAACAAAAGCGTGCATATGTGTAACTACTAACTTTTTAAGTATTGCTTAGTGAGAGAGTCTCCGGCGGAGATGTCTGTATAGTGGAAATGGGCTGCGACCCGAACCGATCTGCCCATGCGCTCCAACTGATCAGTGCATGGGCTTCACACGCTCCACTTTTTTTTTTAAAAAAATTTCAGATTTTTTGTCCCGACGGAGCCTTTGGCTCTGATTTTACGGCTCCGCCTTCGCTCCGATTACTAAAATAAGGATAATCGGCGGGCAACAATTTGGACTTTTTCGGCTCGCTCCGAGGCCTTCAGCTCCCCTCGCTTGAATCTTGACCATAGAAGAAGCGGCAAACAATAAAAAAAACTGAAAAATTAAAAAAAAAACCTAGTCAAAGGGGGGGTTGACCCGGGTTTGACCCGGGTCAAACAGGTCGGGTCGGGTCAAACGGGCGGGTGTTCTACGGTGCAACAGTTGCACTAGAGTTTTTGTCATTGCTTAGTACTCCCTCTATCCACAAAACAAAGTCCTACTTGCCCATAAAAATTTGTCCACAAAACAAAGTCCTACTTACCTTTTTCTACTCAAATCAAGTGGGATCTACAATAACTTCCACTCCCATTTAATTTCTTCCACTCATAATATGTGAGATCCTTATTCCACTAATAATAACTTTAACTTTATTTTATCTTTTCCACTCACAACAAGTGGGACCCTTATTCCACTCACAATAATTTTAACTTTCAATCCACTTCTTCGACTCTCAATAGGTGGGACCTTAACCCCACTTACAATAACTTTACCAACTTTCTTAATCTGTGTGTCGATACCCAAATGAGACTTTGTTTCATAGACGGAGGAGTAATTCAATTCATATATATATATATATATATATATGTGTGTGTGTGTGCGCGCGCGCGCCTTATTAGTCCTTCAGGACCTAAATAACTCAATTTTCTCCCATGAACTATTTGTGTCAATGGATTAGTTCGATCTAAAACTTGAGATAAGGGGTGTAAATCAAAAAAGGATTCATAAGTGGTCGACGAGCGAGTGGTAAGTGGTCAATAGCGCCCTATTGATGGCATTCCTCTCTACAGCTGGGCTCGGGACTAAAAGAATGGTTGGGACAACAAACATCCATCTCGTTCGTACTTTGAATACAATATAACCATCGAAGGTTGAAGCAAGAGCACCACTTTAAGATCAATATAACCATCCTCTCTGCGGTTGAGCTACACGCGCCGCGAGTGTATCTCACGCGCCCGCCCTTTTTTTGAGATGTGTGGTCCAAATTTATTCCTATTTCTCAATTTATGGATTATTTTCACTAGATCTCATCCATATATATATATATATATATATATGGAGTGATTCCCATGCAAAGGCCCCTTAAAGTGAGAAATCTGAATTAATTTCCACCATTGATCCTATCAACATGGAGGGTCAAGATTTGTCCTGGTCAAAGCGGGGCAAACCCGGGTCAACCCGTTGACTTTTTTTTCCGATTTTTTTTAAACTGTCACACAAGATGCACAGCTTCACATATTCAGATGCACCAATTCACATATTCGGATGCACAACTAAGTGTATTAAGATGCACAAGATTTTAAGTTTTTTTTATGTTTTTTTTTTCATTTTTTTTAAAGTTAGGTCATATGCACCGCATCATGTATTCATATGCACCACACTATATAATGAGATGCACCACTAAGTGCACTAAGATGCAGTAGTTTTGTTTTCGTTTTTTATTTTCGTAAAACATTGTGCATCTAGTTACACTGTGTGGTGCATCTAATTACACTGTGTGGTGCATCTAGTTACGCATTGTGGTGCATCTAGTTACGCATTGTGGTGCATCCAATTTTTTTTTCAGTTTTTTTTTTTACAAATTCGGTGCATCTCACAAACATAGTGGTGCATCTCATTATGTATAGTGGTGCATCAGAATATGTGAAGTGGTGCATCTTGGGTGACTGTTTTAAAAAAAAAATTGAAAAAAAAATTGAAAATCTTGTGCATCTAAATGCACTTAGTGGTGCATCTAGTTATATAGAATGGTGCATCCGAATATGTGAAGTTGTGCATCTTGGGTGACAGTTAAAAAAAAAGTTGAAAAAAAAAAAACTGAAAATCTTGTACATCTAAATGCACTTAGTGATGCATCTAGTTATATAGAGTGATGCATCCGAATATGTGAAGTTGTGCATCTTGGGTGACAGTTTAAAACAAAATCGAAAAAAAAAGACAACGGATTGACCCGGGTTTGATCTGCTTTGACTTGGTCAAATCTTGACCCTTAATCACCAATAGATCTATGATAAAGATCTATTCTCATTTCTTAGAATAAGATCTATTCTCATATGATCTATTTCCTCTATATATATATATATATATATATATATAATTAACATTATGGGTAATGATATTTGGCCACACTGTGGTCGGCCACACGAGCTAAAAATGGTAATATAGGTTTTTAAAATGGAAATATAACCTAATTGGGAAGCACAAACCCTAAAGGATAAATGTGATTATTTCCATTTTTATAGTCAACTTTTCTTTTTTTACGCGTGTGACTGGCCACAGTGTGGCCGGATATCTTTATTCTAACATTATTTAGCTATCCTAGCTAGCTACCAATTTCTCTCAGCAACTGTATATTCTCTCTCTCAGACTTTTCTAAATCAATCATCCGAAACTTTCCAGTATAGGAGAGAGGAAAAACACGTACATAATTCGTGATTCCCTTCACAAACACACAACTATCTAGTTTCCTTCCCTCGATCCTATTTGATCAAGATCGAGGGCGAGGGTGTCCTAGTTGATGGAACGAGTCCGAGCAATAGCCGATGCTCACTACAGAGCCGGGCCGGCCGAAGTGAAGGAATTGGCGTACGACTTCTTCAGAGCGCTCGACACGGATCAAGACGGCCTAGTCAGCCTCGAAGAATTCCTAGCGCTGATGAAGCAAGAAGGCCACGCGCGATTGGCGAACCCTTACTTCTTCAGAGAATTAGACAGAGACGGGATGGATTTCTGGATTTCTGGGAAGTTCTAACACTTTATTACATCATCAAGAGTGGGATGCCACTTTGTCAATGTTGTGGGATTCTTATTCTAGACACCTATTTCTCGTGCGTGGAGTGCTTTGATTGCCCTAGCACCTCTTACTCTTTGTGCATCCATTGTTACCGATCTAACGCCACCTGTCACAACCACGACGGCCGTCAGCAGTTCCTGGACACCTTCATGTTGCTGGAGATCAAGAAAAAACCAACACCGTCGTATCACACTCAGGTAAATCATAAAGAGATAGACAGTTTGTTTTCTCGGGATTTCCCATTTTCCTGTCAAAGAAATCACATCTCCACATTTTTTAGTTGGCATCGGTGCGTTTACTTTGGTTGTGTGAAAAATGAAGACAAAAAAAGTTGGAAAATATTTTCTCACCCTTCTCTCTATGTTAATATTTTCTACGATTGAGATGAAAAATGAGAAAATTAAAACTCTACTAAATATGTGAAAAAAATGAAAAAAATGTGAAAATATTAATTTGTTTTCCACCCTTTTTTATCATGGTGCGTTTGCTTTGATGGAAATATTTCCATTGGAAAATGATGGATAAGAAAAGATGAGAACATATTAACATTTCCATCCTTTTTTTATCACATGTTCATTAAGATGGAAAAGAAAATTATCACATGGTCCCTCACCTCTTCCCCATTTTTATGCCTTTTATCCATTGAAAAATATTATCACACCCCTTTCTCATGTTAATATTTTCCATAATTGATAAGAAATGCATGGAAAATGGGTTGCTCGGAAAGCCTATCCATCCTGCAGAAAATTAACCAACATAATAATTGTGTGAAAATGATGGAAAAAGAGTAAAAATATTTTTTTTCAGCCCTTTTCATCAAATTAAACGTACCCTCAAAATAAACGCACCTTTATTGATAAAATTTGGGTGCATATACCAAAAAGTAAGGTCATTATTGAAACCTTATGTAAAACATGTCAAGAATTAAAATTAAGTAAGCTTTGAATTCTTTTGAGTTAATCTTTTTTTTTTTTGTAAATTAAAAATCCGATCCACTTGTAGCCAACGGATCCAGATGAGGTAGTGCAGCAGGAAAGCTGGTGTAGGCCGAATGCCATTGTTCCTGCAGCAGGAATGGTGAGTATAATTGGCTCTCTATCTATTCTTAACCCAATTTAGATTTTCTATTGTCAGTTAATCTCAAGATAATTAATTATATAACCTCATTGGTGGAATAACATGAATAAGCCCTACTATCATACTTGAATTTTTAGATTAACCCAAGTCATTAATTAATCTAATCGAAAGTAATAGAGGATGTCACAAACAATCGAAGATCATGATTGTTATATCCATATATATTTTCTAAATTCCAATATTTTTTCACACATTTCAATGCAGATAAAAAATCTCGTTGCATGTATATTTCCATTGGAACTGGATTTGAGTTTCTCGGTTTGTTTAGAGTAATGTCAATTTTGTTGATTATATAATTGCAGAATAGATGGAAAGCTGCACTTATGGCGCTCGAGATAGGACTCGGCATCGGAAGTATTTCAACTACTCTATGCACAATCCTTTGACCTTCTTCATTAGCTATAATGCAATGCAAATCAATTCGATGAAGGTTAATTTAAACAGATTTTTTGCTTATCATTTGACGTTCACTTTCTTTTGTTCCAATAAAATTAACAAATGATGATATTGTTAAACAGAAGCACAAGCTACCTCCATCATCTATAGAAAGATTAGTACAAATTTCTTTTTTATGTATACTTTGTGGTGGTTTGTGCTGTGTTTGGCCGTTCAGCTAAACACTATGTTAAAGGGGCTTTTTTTTTTTTTTTTTCCAATTCATACATTTGACAGTGAGAATTTTAGCCCGTTACCGATTAAAGAGTGTTAAAAAAATTAAATTAAAGTCATAGGCAGAAAAAAAAAAAAAAAACCTTAAATTAAAATTAATAGGCAGAAAAACTTCGTGGTCGGCAGGATTCGAACCTGCGCGGGCAGAGCCCACATGATTTCTAGTCATGCCCGATAACCACTCCGGCACGACCACTTATTGTGGTGTCTTTGTCACAATTTTTTTTTGATCTTTGTTCAAAAAGAGTTTATGTTTGTATGTATGTGTGTTTTGTTTCTTGGATAAGTGTAAATAAAAGTAGAGAGAGTATGCACATGAGAACCTAAATGTCATCGACCAATCTTAATCCTTCGTCAATTAAAATTTTCCTTACATCTTATATAATTTCCACTGAACTTATGAATATATTTTATATTATATTTAACTTAGTTAAAAGAGGATAGACATATTTATTCGCCAAAAAATGTTAGTATGTATTTTTAATTGTTGGATATGTTGACACTCTCCTTGTTTGCTACTACTAGTTACTTGTCTGATCCAAATCGAATGTTGTCAAACTAGCCGACTCATTTCTTAAATTTTGTGATTTATGCATAGCCCTCAATTTTTTTTCTATAATTCCCTATCTAAAATAATACTTATAAATAGTAAAAATGTCATATTTTGTGCTTGTAGCCCCCAATAACCTAATGACTATATCTTCACTCATCTAGCCCCCAAAATATTTGAAGAAAAGGAAAAAAAAAAAAACTTTTTTTAACTTGGAAGTGTGGGAGCAGTGGGGTTTAAATTCAAGCCATCATTGATTACAAACTGAAGTCGCACCGCTTGGATGTCCCTTTTAGAACGAAAAACTGAACTTATATTCGTACATTTACATGAGAGAGAGAGAGAGAGAGAGATTAGATCGTCACATGATTCAAGAGAATTGATTTGAATTTATTTAATTTGAAGAATTTTTTATTGCTAATTGTTTTAGCGATTGATGTGTTTGACATAGGATTGGGAAGAATTTCATTTCCATTGCTTTTAATAGGAATCTTGATTGTTTGGTGCAATTTGACATAGTTTGGAAAAAAATATCATCGTGTGAAATAAAGATGGAACAATTTTAATAATAATTCAATTCAATTCAATTTCAAGTAGTAATAATTTTAATGTGAAGAAACATACCTTAATTATTCCTTCAATTGAAATTAAATTCCTCAAATGTTTGGAGGTTTATACTTTTTTTAGAGTCTAAAACATTCTACAGATTTTGGGGGTTACGACTTAAGATATTAAAAATTGAATTTAAGATTTGGGAGGTTAATTTTTAATATTAATTTTAAATAGGAGGCTATCAAGATAAAAATATAGCCATTTGGCTATCCATAATTTAGTTCAAATAAGAAAAAAATATTTATTATTTTACCTAGAAGTTATACACAACATGATTCCAAAAAACAGAAAAGTATTACTAAAATCGTGGTCGGCAGGATTCGAACCTGCGCGGGCAGAGCCCACATGATTTCTAGTCATGCCCGATAACCACTCCGGCACGACCACCGATGTAGTAAATTTTGACTCGTTGCTATTTCGTTGTGTTCCGTGCAAATGGAATTAAAATGTTACAAGTAGATAAATGTAAAGAGCTGTTGGAATCAAGGATATATATATAAGGCTATCCGCACCGCTGCCCGAAAGAGGGTGCTCGAGGGGTGCTCGAGACGGGGAGCTCGAGGCAGGTGCGTGGTGGGGCGACGCGGCTCGAGTGCTCGAACACGGCTCAAGCAGCGCGTGTAATGCACGCGCGGGTTCGAAAAAGTAAAATAAAAAAAATGAAAAAGGCGGGCGCGTGAATCCACGCGCCAACGATAAAAAAAAATGAATGCAACGGCATGAAAATGGCAGCAAACAGTAACAATAGATTTTTCCTTTTTTTATTTCATTTATTTTGCCTATAAATACCCATTTTCATCTCCCTAATTTTCACACCTCTCATCGCTTTCATTCCTCAAATTATTTTCATCCCCTTCATTTCTCCAACAAATTCATCCCAAAAAAAATTATGGTTCCCAACAACCCATTTTATATTATTTTTTTTAATTATGTAGTGTTTTTTTATTGTGTGCGGCATGTAATTTTCCAATTTTCAAATATTAATGAAAAATTCGTATTATTTATTAATTAGTGTATTTAAATTTATTTACAAATACATGAATTAATTTAATAAATGAAAATGGGGAATTGTTTAATATTGTGCTGGAGCACCCCTTGGAGACCTTTGGGATGCAGGGGTAGGGGTCTCTAAGGGTGCTCTAGTGCTGGAGCACCCTTTGGAGACCACTAATGGTCTCCAAGGGATACATATAGTCTAAGTTATTTTGGAGAACTAATGTTTGGAGAATAATATTTATATTTGTAGTGGATGTGTGTGCGTATGTATGTAAGGGAATTAGGGAGGAATTTATTTTATCAACAGAATTCAATTCAATTCACTTCATCTACATAATTAAGCATACCTCATCATGTTTAAAGATATATATGTCGGTTATCCTCCATATGACCGACTATAATTTGTGGTTAGGAATAGTTTATCAAGACAATTCCTTTTTTAGATTTTTCTACCTCATTTCCTTAATTTCTCATTTCTGGATTTTTCTAATCTTTTCTCCCTGATTCTTTACAATTCTAGATAGTTCTTTACAAAATATTTCCTTCAAAAATCAAGTTTACTTATATTTCAACACTCTCCCTTAAATTTGATTTGTCATCCCAAGCAAACTTCTGAGCCTGATAAAATCTCCGTACTTGAGTGGCTTTGTGAAGATGTCGGCAACTTGATCTTGTGATTTTACGTACTCCACTCGAACCTCTTCTTTGCGATGCATTCTCTGATGTAGTGGAAACGAGTATCAATGTGCTTACTCCGATTATTGAATACTGGATTCTTTGATAGTTGGATCGTAAAGCTTGTAGCCTTTAGAGTTAGAGTCGTACCCGATGAAGATGAATGGCTTGCTTTTTCATCAAGCTTGCTCCTTATCTGATCTGGTACATGTGCATAAGCTTTGTTCCCAAACACTCTCAAGTGGGCGGTCCATGACTTTTTTCCATTCCAAGCTTCTTGAGGAGTCTTTTCCCACATGCTCCTCGTTGGACACCGATTTGACGAGTACACGGCGCATGCCACTGATTCTGCCCAAAACTCTTTAGGTAAATTCTTTGTCTTGAGCATGCTTCGAGACATCTCCACGATAGTTCTGTTCTTCTGTTCCGCCACTCCATTTTGTTGGGAGGATCTCGGAACTATTAGTAGCCGCCAAATTCCGCTTGCTTTGCAAAACTCTAGAAACTTCTTGGATATGAATTGTCCACCTCGATCAGTCATCAAAGCTTTGATCTAGTCCACTTTCTTTCTCGACGGCAACCTTGAACTTTTTAAAAGCTCCAAATGCTTCTGATTTCTACTTTAAGAAGTATACCCACGTTTTTCTAGAAAAATCGTCAATAAAAAGTAGAAAATTATTATTTTTACCGAGGGAGCTTGGCTTGATTGGCCCGCACACATCAGCATGGATTAACTCCAATGGTCTCTGAGCTCTTGCACACGACTCCTTTGGGAACGACTTTCTGAAGTGCTTCCCGAGTAAACAGCCTTCGCAAAGTTGATCGGGATGCTTGATGGGTGGTAGTCCTTTCACCATTTCCTTTCTCGATAATAATTTTAATCCACACCAAAACGAAGGTGCCACAATCAAGATTTATCTTTGTAGCAGGCTTGAAGGCATTTCACCACATCATTTTGAATATTTAGTAAAAACATTCTATTTTTGGACATTGGCGCCTTGACAATTAGATTATTTTTGTCATCTCTTATTGAAAGGCTATAATCTTTCATATGAATATCACAGCCTTTCTCTAAAAGTTGTCCCAAACTCAATATATTATTTTTCATATTGGGCACGTAGTAGACGTTAGAAATAAAATCATGAGCTCCATTCTTCAAACGAATTAAAATCTTCCCTTTTTCTTTTACGGGAATTCTAGATTCATCACCAAAAGAGACATTACCGCTTACCGGCTCAAAGAGCTCCACGAACATGCTTCTTTTCCGCACATATGGTTGTTTGCGCCTGTGTCGAGGTACCACGTGTCATCTTGCTTTCCAACTTCTCCTTTATATGCTAAAAGTACACTCTCATTTTCTTCACTCGTATTCTCGGCGTAATTAGCCTTCTCCTCAACCTTCGATGTTGTATCTCTGCATTCGGAAGCATAGTGCCCAAATCTATGACAATTATAACACTTTATTGATGATTTATTGTACCTTGACTGTGGATTACTCCTCCCTCGTCCGCTACTCGGGAACTTCTTTATTTCTTCATTGTTAGCGAAATAGCCTCGTCCACGTCCACATCCATATCCACGACCACGACCTCGATCTTGTCGTTGTCCACGACCTCTTCCTTGTCGGCCACCTTCATTGCTCGAACTTTGTTCTTTCTCTTTTGGACTCACTTGCAACTTCAAAAGTTGCTCAACAATTTCTTGTTTCTTCTTCCGCTTCTCCTCATATGCTTGTAACGATCCCAACAATAGATCGATAGTCATCTTTTCTAAATCTTTGGTTTCTTCTATTGTTACAACAATATGCTCAAAGTTTGGAGTTAGCGAACGTAATATTTTCTCCATGATTCTAACATCCTCCAATTTTTTGCCATTTCTCTTCATTTGATTAGTGACCGCCAAAACTCTTGAAAAATAATCCGAGACTGATTCGAACTCTTTCATATGTAAAGACTCAAATTCTCCTCTTAGAGTTTGGAGATGTACCTTCTTTACTTGTTCTGCTCCTTTGCACGAGATCTGGAGCTTCTCTCACGCTTCTTTGGCGGTGCTCGCACTCGAGATCTTCTCGAAATCGTCGTACCCTACCGTTTGATAAATGAGATAGAGAGCCTTCTTGTCTCTCTTTAATGCATCTCGCAATCTATCCTTTTTTTGTTGGGATAGTGCAGCCTCGTCTTGCGGCTCCTCGTAGCCACTCTCCACGATCTCCCAGACGTTGTGGGCTCCCAATATATAGCGTCTTAATCTTGATACTCCAATTGTCGAAGTTGCTCGTATTGAGCATGGAGACTTGAAACGACGACAAATTTGCCATCCCACAGGTAGAATTTTATGGCTCGGATACCACTTTGTTGGAATCAAGGATATATATATAATTTATTTTGAAGAACTAATGTTTGGAGAATAACATTTATATTTGTAGTGGACGTGTGTGCATGTGTATGTAAGGGAATTAGGGAGGAATTTATTTTGTCAACAGAATTCAATTTAATTCACTTCATCTACATAATTAAGCATACATCATCATATTCAAAGATACATATGTCGGTTACGCTCCATATGACCGACTATAATTTGTGGTTAGGAATAGTTTATCTCGACAGTTCCTTTTCTAGATTTTTCTACCTCATTTCCTTAATTTCTCATTTCTAGATTTTTCTAATCTTTTCTTCCTAATTCTTTACAATTTTAGATAGTTCTTTACAAAATATCTCCTTCAAAAAATCAAGTTTACCTATATTTCAACAAGAGCATGGACGGATCCAAAACTTAAACTGGCTAAAAAGTAAATATTTATAGGTACAAAATTTATACATACTAAAATATTTTGATGTTATCATACATTTAGTCATATGAAACTTTCAACACATAAAATTCATAAATAATTGAGTTTATGTGATATGTTTGACAACCCGAAGATATGATGAAAAATAATACTACCATCTATCTCGTTTATCAGTTTAGTGAAGTGGTGTCGCTAACACTTTGATGAGGGGGTGGAAACACAAAAAAAGGGAAAAAAAGACAATAATGCTTAATTCGACTTCCATGTCGGGAAAAACAAAGAAATGAGAACTCTATTCTCAAACTCTTTTCTCAAATTAACAAAATACTCAACTCTTATTATTATCATTCTATGACAAGCTATTTATAGACTCCAAACTTAAACAAGTTCATAAATGAAAAAAACTCTTAAACTAGAAACATTAAAACAAAGACTCTTCAACTTAAATACCGACTGAAACGTTCATAATTCTTTGAATACTTAGAATCTGAAGCTCCATAATATATTGATGGGAAGGTAATTGAAACTGGCTTACCAATGCCACCGGCCGTTCATTATTTGGAATTAAAATGCGAAAGTTATGACTGAAACATTGAAGGGTGGTCAAACTGGCAGATTCTACGAATTTTGACCATATCACACTTTTTATTGGGAAACCATTAAATTTAAATTACATGATCATTTACAAACCTTAAAATATTAACTAGCTTGTTCTTTGTCAACAAAAGTACAAAAATAAATTTCGGGATGGAATACAAAAATATTTACAAGAATACAAAAATATTTATAGATCTATATGTTAAATAAGAATGAAATGAAGTAAAATGAGAAATAAGAGTACAAGAAAATATTAAGACAGAAAACTTATTTGGTTAGTAAAAAGACTATATCTTGAAAGTAAGAATTTATTTGGGCTGGGCTCATATTTGTTTTTATCCTTACTTATTTAATACATGGGTATATAAAAAATGTTGGGCTTGCATTGGGCTCTCGCCCAATATTGCTCCTATAACGATGGTAAAGAGAATGAAATCAAATAAAGAAGAGAAAAAGATAATGAAATCAAATAGAAGGGAAAAATGGTAACAATAACTTTTACTTTTATTGGAGTTCATTCAATAATGGAAATGAATCACTTGTAAGGGATCCTTTTTTTAATATAATTTTGTTACTTCTCTAGTTTGGAGGATAACATTTTGAAGGTTTGGATTACACTCAAGTATGGGTAATGATTAATCAACTACACAAACCAAACAAGGACAAATAGATTCAATTTACTAGGGGTGAGCATCGGTCAGTCGGTCCGACCAACCGACCAAATTATGCTGAACCGCGGACCGAACCGACCAGAAAATTTTGAACCGAACCGCACCGATCAGGGTGCTTGAACCGACTTTGAACCGAACCGAAAATATTCGGTCGGTTCGGTCGGTTCGGTCGGTTTATTTGAACCGAAGTTAAAAAAAAATAAAAAAATCAACATGCTGAATCTGAATTCTGAAATTGAGACTTGAGAGTTGAGAGATTGAGAGAGAGGCGCACACTGTTTAGGATAGGGTTTCAATTTTTTAACTTATTAAATTATAAAAAAAAATATAATATATTATATATTCGGTAGGTTCGGGGCCCGACCGAATGAATTTCAACAAAACCGAACCGTGAATCGAAAACCGAATTTCAGCATTTCGAAAACCGGACCGACAACCGAAGCTTGCAAAAACCGGGCCGAACCGACCAAAACCGATCGGTTCGGTCGGTTTTATCGGTTCGGTCGGCTCTATGCTCACCCCTACAATTTACTGAATCCGTCTCCCGGCTAAAAAAAAATCCAACCAAACATGAGCTTAATTTTTATTTTCTATCGAGTAGTTCCCTATTATGAGGAGTAATAACGTACTGTACTACTTTTTCTTGTGAAAGGAGGAGAATACTAATGTATCATGTATGCTCGAACCGTCGAACGTTTTTAGTTCATGGTATCGTGTTTGATCAAATTCATGGTCAAAAATATTTATGAAAATATAATAATAATAAACAGAAACAATAAATCAGATTCCATATCATGTGGAAATATGGATAATAGATTCCAACAATATATAGCTAGTACGATTTGAATGGCCATCCTTGATAACTGATATAAAATGTTTTTTATGGTCTATGAAAAACAAACTCCCACAATCGTAGCTAATAAGGGTAGAGAATTGTGAAACAAACTTTTGAGAAAAAAAAATAAAAAAACTAAAAAAAAAAATCCCCATGAATGACCTATTCTATTATTATTATACAACAAACTTCCAATTTATCCATTCCCATCAATAAAGGAAAACACAAAGAAATTCTGCCTGAAGGGAGCAGTTTCCTAAAGATTAATATACGGTGGCCGTTGATGGTGATTGCGCGGCGGCCGTACGTACAATGGAAGGCGGTAGCGCAGCGGCGGCACGTAAGGTGATGGTAGTGGCGGACGGCAGCCGCGAGGCCGCCGGAGCACTTCAGTATGCTCTGTCGCATGCGGTCATGGACAACGACACCTTGATTCTCCTCCACGTTGAGAACGCCGCCGCGCCTAAGAACGCCTTCGGCGGCTTGTTCAAGAACCCGATATCGCCGGCCTCCGTCCGTCTCGGCGGCGTCGGCTCCTACTCCGCCTCCTCGGCGGAGCGCAGTGTTGGTGGTGGTGGCAGAGGAGGAGAGGTGGATTTTCTTGAAGGAATGAAGCAAGCGTGCGCGGCTGCGAAGCCGATGCTGAAGGTGGCGGTGGAGAAGGTGGAGGTGGCGGAAGGAAAGGAGAAGGCTGCCGTGATTGTTGCCCACAGCGCCGCCAGCGAAACCGATCTTCTTATTATAGGCCAAAAAAGGAATGCTCTAGCCAAATCTATTTTAGGGTAAGTGTAGAGAGACATTCTCCTCATAATTTTTTTAGATATAATTTAGAAAATTTAATAGGCCGTATCTCGACATTTTTTTTAGATATATTGGGGTGCTTTGCAAAAATTAAAAGTTTATGATTTAATTTACGTTAAATTGCAAAAGTTGAAAAATTTATGATTAAATTCGTCAAAGTTTAAAATTCAGGGTTAAATTATAAAAACACCTAAAGTTCGTATTTAATTCGTCAAAACCCCATTTCAATTTTATGAACAATTTATCATTTCTTTTTTCGTATAAGAAGACTTCTGAAGATTCCATAATTTTTTAATTAATTTGGGATGATGCTGGGTTGAATTTTTTATTATTTGTTTCAGGTCAAGAAGAGGTTTATCATTCAAAGGATTGTCGGACATAGCAGATTATGCAATCGAGAATAGCAAATGCACATGTGTTGCTGTACAGAGAAAGGCCAACGGTGGATATCTTCTCAATAGTAAAACACACAAAAATTTCTGGCTTTTGGCTTAAAAAAATTTGATACATTTTTGTCACTCTCTCTATAAATGTTACACTTCTTTATCTATTGTTTATTTATTTCAAAAAAGTAAAAATCTATTGTTTGTTTAGTTTGATCAGGGAAGAGCCGACCGATCGAATTGTTGAAGGCATAAATTGAAATCGTTAGTAGCACGTATTTTCTTTTTCATTAATTAATTTGTAGGATTTTATTTTTTTATTTTTCGTGATTTCACTTTATAAAGTTAGTGGAAGCCAAATATAACCGTTCTTAACTATGGAGGTTACAAATACTTAAAAATAAGGTAAAGATTTTCACAACATAAAAATACATATATTTCACAAAGTATAAAAACATACTATAATTTCATAGTTCTCCATTGGAAAATGGACACGGCATGATCACATCATATTGTATAGTATGTCCAATAATTTATACTGGTGAAACTATGAATTATATGTCTTGATTTGTAAAGTATAAAAGTTCAAAGTAAAAATAAAATAAAAATAAAGAGAGAGGCAAACTAATCAAGAATAGGCGTTTCTCTCTACCTATTTCATGTAAAATTATTTAGTCAGTTAATTATGTAACAACGGTATGGATTAAGGTAGTAGTATTATTTTTTCTTTTTTTCACCTATATAGATGCGAGGTTGAGTTATTTTACGACAAAATATTATTAATATAAGTAATTTTCTTGACTTTTAATAAGATGGCATCGTTTCAATTTTGTCTTTATTCCTTACAAGAGCCAAAACAACATCTTGGTTGGGGTCCAAGAAAATGCAAATGCCCGAGTTGGGGAATTTGTTACCATCCAAATCTTTTACTTCTAATTTGTGTTTCATTTTATTGATAGGACGATATACGATATTGATTATGGTTTTATTCTATCTACAAAAATATATATAATTATTTTTAAATTATTAAATATAAAAAATTTGATGAATATAATAGAGGAAGAAATTCAAATTAGATTTATTACCACCTCAACTTTGAAGGGCGAAATCACAATAACACAAAAAACGTGGCCTAAACGGAATTAGAAAAAACTCAAGTGCAGGTTTTGTATAACCACAAAAATAAAATAAAATAAAATTGGAAAAAAAAGAGGTGTAAAAGTAAAAACCCCACGAGAGAGATTTATCTTCGTCCTCATTTCAGGTATTTCATCTCTGCAACACACTCGACTGTGTATTCCGCGGGTTAGGTGTTGTGTTGATTGCTATCTGATTATATTTACATGCGACCGTTGCTCCTGCAATCGGCATTCAGTCTGCTGCTAAAATTACGAATTGCAAAGAATTGTAGCGATTTCAGCTTCAATTTTGGCTCTGAGTTGAGCTCAGGGAGTTTTGGTTAGGTTTATATTTTCGTTCCGTTGTGGATGAGTGGTGAATTTTCTGTGGGCGAATAAATTTTGCTCGTTTGTTGAGTTTTCGATTTTGATGGTTCATTGAAATAGTTGAGTTATGAACTTTCGTTATTCTTTCTAATTTATTTTCCAGATTAATTACTTGTTAAACTATACATTTTAGTTGTAGGATGCTCAGTTTGAGGCATTCTCTGGCGACAATCAATATAGGATTGGAGTCAGCTGAATTTGGGAATAACCGGAATCGATGTCTGGTGGTAAGCTTTGAGCTTTCTGTTGAGTATATCTTCTTCTCTAGTTTCCTTTTTCAGCCTTTGTATTAGAGTAGTATTATCCTTTAATCTTCTTAAGATAAGTTGCGGAAACAATATAACATCTGTCCTTTAATTTTCTTTTGCTGAGGGGAGAAGTGCGACTTATATATGCCATTTTTTTTTCCACTGTGTGTTCTCCTTTTTTCTCTGTTTATGAAATTTAGCACATATTCTCAGTATTTTAGTTCTAATATAGAGTCTCCTGATGCCAAAAGAATTTAAGACGTTGCACTTAGTAGTTTGTTAAACATATAGATCTTTCTTGGGTGAAAATAATTTCCATATAGAGTGGCTCGTTGGACCACAAAATTACGACAACATCAGGTGGAGAGCTTGATCTAGCAAGCATGAGAACCTTAGTTATCACTGTAGGAACATAAGCATATTTGATGATTTGGTCTTGTGGCCGTGAAATGATGTAGAACGATATTTGGATTGACATCTCCGCTAAATAGGTTGTTTGTGGACATGTATATGAAGGTGGGCATATATTAAAACTGCTTATAGAATAATTTCAATTTATATTACATTTCTGAGGTTGAAAAACTTAATCACTTAGAGGGTAATGAAGGGAACAAGGATAAAATATATCTTGAAGAGGTGGTGCTGCTAAATTGGTGTTGGTTTTCAATGCTTATTCTAAATATTTGTTGAATACAATCAATACGCGAACTGCATTATTTCTCAGGAATGTGCTGCTAAAGGTCCTCGACCAAGGTTCCCTCGCGTATGGAAAACCAAAAAAAAGATAGGGACTGTTTCAAAGTCTCTAAAGCTTGTTGAATGCGTAAGCTTTTGACTCACCGTGATCTTTAGTTCTGGGTAAAAGTAGATTCTAATTTGTTTCTGTCACCCATTTCAGATCAAGGGTTTATCAAATGTCAAAGAGGAAGTATATGGTGCTCTCGATTCCTTCATTGCTTGGGAACTAGAATTTCCCTTGATTACTGTGAAGAAAGCTTTAAAAAGTCTTGAGAATCAAAAGGAGTGGAAGAGGATAATTCAGGTACAACCATCCTCATTAACTGTTATACCTCTGTTTCTAGCTTTGAATTTTTGTTTTAATTACCCCTCCACTCAGGTGACAAAATGGATGCTAAGCAAAGGTCAAGGAAGAACTATGGGAAGCTATTACACTTTGCTTAATGCTTTGGCCGAGGATGGAAGGCTTGAGGAGGCTGAAGAGCTATGGAAGACGTTGTTTTCTCGTAATATAGAAAGTATGCCACGCATGTTCTTTGAGAGAATGATTACTATCTACCATCATAGAGAAATGCATGAGAAGATGTTTGAGGTGCATTCCTGTAACACTTCTTAATCTCTAGAACTCAGAGGCTTCTTGTTTTCTGGCTCATACGAATTCAATGTGTCATAGTTATAATACTTTATTCCTCTCCCTGGTGCCATTCTTGCCTTCTTCAATAATAATATGCTCTTTCATTCAGGTAAAAAATGTCTAATTATAGGTTAAGTCGATTTAAGCTTTGACACACTGGATTATATATAACAAATTTGCTTTATATCAGTAAACCTTGAATTCTTTTTCACAAGAGGAAAGATGTAAATATGGTCGGGTTGGGTAGATGAAGGAATTTGTGGTATGAAAACTGTGATGTAATGTTGCAGATTATTACATATGCTCTCTTTGTGATCAATTTTTGTTTCTTACATAAGCTAGAGAATCTATATCATGTGTTATTTGTTCCTGGTTGGTTAAATGTAAATTTGAGGGTGTCTTGCTCCTCAAATTCTACATTCACATTGCATCTCTCTCCAAATGTGTCCCACAGTTATGATGGCTAACTCATCTTCCTTTTGGAATGTGGTTACAGATATTTGCTGACATGGAAGAGCTTGGTGTCAAGCCAACCGTGCCGATTGTTACGATGGTGGGAGAGGCTTTCAAGAAACTTGACATGATGGACAAATACGAAAAGTTGCACAGGAAGTATCCTCCACCAAAGTGGGAATTCCGATATATTAAAGGTAAGCGTGTCAAGATAAGAACCAATTATGGCAATCGAAGTGGTGGCAATAATGAGGTAAGTAGCTCTGACATAGAAGCTAATAGTGATGTAGATGAGCTGCATGATAATGCAGAGGTTAGTACTGATAACTGCAATGAGGGAAGTAACTTGTATCTGCCTGAAACAGCCTCCTCCCCCAGTAATGACCATTGATAGTTGTTTTATTAACGGCGAGCTTCGATAATTTTGCACATATGTACTTGTCATGTTACATGATTCTCTGTGAAGAAAATGATAGATTACACTTCTGCATAATCCCGCTAATTGTAGGATATATAGAGAGCACCACTTTCAGAATGTTTTTTGTATAGGTGACATTTAGTAGCCTATGGGGGCGTTTACTAACTAGGATAGGATTGACTATTCTTATCCCATGATTCATTTAATCCCACATGTGTAGTTTCAAATATGAAAAATGATCATGTGTGATGAGATATCCTTGAATTTAATTCTTAGAAGTAAATGCTTGATTAGCCTATATTATTTTAACGCCCCCTATATATATTGGAATGCTTATGGGAAAACGTACTCCATGCGGGATCTTCTATTGCCAATTTGTGGACATCTTGTATTGCTTCTGTTGGATAAATGACATGTGGCATTCTGAAAATTTAAATCGACACATGTTAATTCAACGTAAGCAATAGAAGGTGTTACATAAATTGGCAGTAGAAGATCTGAATTGGGATGTATCCAATGTTATTGCTTTTTAACAATCATAGCATATCATATGTTTATTTTTCGACAACAAAGTGTTGACTCAGCACTACAAAAATCATGCGGAAAATAAAGGGTTTGTCCAATTACTTTGTGCGTGCTAAATCAGCATTTAACCGTCGGAAATCTAATCGAAGGCTTGATGCCTAGGAAAATTTGTATACAGGGGATGATGACTGATTTTCACTCGTTGAATATAATTATGAAAGGATGTATTTGCTGGGTATAAAATGTTTCTCTCTCTCTCTCTCTCTCTCTCTCTCTCTCTCTCGTTGAATATAATTGTGAAAGGATGTAATTGCTGGGTATAAATTCTCTCTCTACGATTTCATAAATTTGTCGTTTCTTAAGATAACACTGAAGTCTGGAAAACAACTACTAATAAAATAACGGATGAAAACTTGAAATACGAGTGGGAATACAAGTATTCGATATGTTGAAATTTGTAACAGAGTTGTTTAGAAAAGAATTTATAGAAAGTTTCAAAGGATCGGTGCTTAAAAAAAGAATTCTTCTATTCAAGGATCGGTGCTTAAAAAACTACTCCACGTAAGTATTTATTATTATTATTATTTAATTCCTGTTGGATACATGTATATTTTTTAAAATGGCCGAACATTTCTTGGTCATAAATAAAGTCATGCGTTACCATGTACTCAGACATAAACATAAAGTTGGATAAGGCTGAATGTAGAATTTTTTTTTTCTCAACTAAAGCAGATCAAATCATCTTCCGTATTGCATCTCCTATTGAATTGATAAGATAACGATCTGTGACGTGATTATGAATTTAAGATTAGATAATATATCTTTTATATATATACCTTAAATTTTGAACTCTTAATCATGTCACGTATTGTTACTTTATTAACGCAGTACAAGATGTAATATAGGAATGCAATAGATGATCTCATTTGGAACTCCAGATAGGTTTCATTGAGTAAATTAAAGATAACATTTTCTTTTACTTGAAATTAACGACCGCTTTCACAACATTATATCACGTTATTGAAAAATGTTTTCGTTATTTCAATTATGACACTACAGGAGATTTGTATGAAAATATATTTCTATGTAAAATTAAAAGAACTAAATCACGCAGAATTAAGTTCAATCGAATACACATTCATGAAATTCTAACTTGCAATATTAATTTCGAATTTTCTGATAGTACCAGCTTTGCATAATTATCGAAGGGCGTCTATGACTATGTCCAAATGGTTCAGAGCTAATGGACTAAGTAAAATATCACACTCAATCTCCAATAGATTAATATAAAGATTTAGGATATGATGTTCGGAAATATACGTACCGACCATTGGCAGCAACCATGACATGTTTTCATGTAGTATTTAATTACCAAGTCTTGCAAATTAGGTAACAGCCAATTTAGTTAGATTTACATAGTTCGGCTTCTTTCTTTTTCTTTTTTTAAAAGAACATGAGATTAATCGAACTATCGAAGTATCTGTGAAAGCAACCTTTTTTCCCGCAATCTTCTCTTCATCGGTTTACAATTTTTTTTTGAGTTTATTCGCTCGAAACCAACCTCTTGATTAGAGGAGAAATCTTACTACCAAGTTATGATTTTGTAAAATCTAGAATAATATTATCTTTAGACATTTGATATAAGAGTAACACTTCGGTGCAGACATCTCCATCATGGAGATCCGACCCGACTCGAACCAGATCCGACCCGGTCAATCCAGGCCAACGCCCTTTGACCTTTTTTCACGTTTTTTTTTAATTTACAATTTTTTTTTCCGATGGAGCCTTCGGCTCCGCCTTCGCTCCGATTACTAATATAAGGATAATCGTCGGGCAACAATTTGGATTTTTTTCAGCTCGCTCTGAGGCCTTCGGCTCCCCTCGCTCGAATCTTGACTAAAGAAGAAGCAGTAAACAAAAAAATAAAGAGGCAAACAACAAAAAAAGGGGAAAAAATCTGAAAATAAAAAAAGATCTGAAATTTAAAAAAAAAAAAAAAAGAGGCGTGTGAGGTCCATGCACGGCGCGTGGGTCGGGTCGACGCGTTGGGTCAGGTCAGGTGCAGATCTGCACTGTGCAGAATCTGCACCCAAGTTTTGTTCTTGATATAATGTAAAAATATATCATATGAGTTGTACCATTTATTCATGTTGAGTTTTGCCATTTTTTTAATGTCATGAGAATCGCTTGTACATTTAGTATGTAGTAATAAATTTTCGTGTACGTACAATAGCCTCTAACTAAGTAATACTTGAATTATAAATTACACTTGAAAACTACGTGTGACATACTGCACAGATAATGATAATGTGTACTATGAAAAGACTTTAAAATTAAGATAAAGAAGAGAATTTTTTATAATAAATCGAAACCTTATTCTTTGTCGGTTAGGTTAGGATGAGTCATGTTCTTCAATAATATATGATATTATCGTCATCATATTCCTAATCCTCCCGCTCCATTAAAGGACCCACGGCGGCTTAGCAATCCGTTCAAATGGGGAAAAGGAAAACATTATATATCTACACTCACACAAGAAGATCTTAAATGGGATTTTGGATATTCCACAATAGATATCCTATAATCTCCATTAAATGATTGAACGACAAAATTTCACAACAAAACAACTCAAAGATTCTTATAAGACAGACACAAGTCACGATGAAACAGTCTCCTATCTTCTCCAAACCACTCATATTATCATCCTAGGTATCTCACATATATCCTCATCCTTTAAATATGTAAAAAATTTTACCTTTCAAATTTCTTCAAAATTGATGGACCTACCCATATTCTATCTTTTACTCTTATTCTTAATTTATATGTCTGAACAGTAACATGATAATTTCAATGCATTGAAGGAAGAAGTACAAGATTAGAAAATAATTTGAATAAATTATGATAATATTTTATTTGATTAAATTAGGGGGATATTCTATATATGTAATTTATAAGTGACTAAACTTTTGCATAAAAATGACTTCAATAGTTTGTACTCCCTTCGTCCCACTTAACTTGTCTCATTTGAGACAGGTACGGAGATTAAGAAAAAAGATATTAGATATAAAAGATGTAGTTAGTATAGTTAATAAAGTGATATAAGTATTTTTTTAATTGATAAAGTGATATAAAGTGTTTTTGAAGTGGTATAAAGTGATTTTGAAGTGATATAAAGTGAATAAAGTAATTTTCTTAATTATTTTCTTAAATGGAAAGTGAGACAAAAAGAGTAAGACTCCCAAAATAAAAAGTGAGACAAATTAAATGGGAGGAGAGAATTAAAGTTTTTACAATATTTTATTGGTCGTTGTAATTGTAAACATGATATGCACATAAATTTTCTCATTCAGTCATTATTAGTATATCAAAATGATTCTTTGGACCCACCGGATTACCGGCACTGAATTTATTGCAGTGAATGCACTCAAGTATAAGGGTGCCTTTAGACTCTTAGCAGCGGCGCGCTCGAGCGTACTCGCATCGCGCACGCACCACTGTCGAGTGCAATCCTAACGAGCACAGACTCGCTCTGCCGATCGCTAAATAACGCGTTCGCTGGAAGTGAATTCGACACGTGGCGATCGCACAACGATCGCCAGGCGACCGTTGGCGATCGCAACGGTTACAAATTAATTCTTTTTTTTTTTTGTAATTCTCCATTTTACACTATAAATACCCCTTTCCATTCCCTCAAATATCACACCTCTCATTCTCCTCTCTTTTAATTTTTCTCCTTCGGCGATCTCCGACGATCTTCCCGACGATGCCTCCTCATCCCTACATCGATGGCGAAATCTTGGAATTGGCACGGGCGTGGTTGTACGTACGGAATGGCGGCGGCGGCAACGGAGCCATGTGGACGAGAGTGGAGACTCACTACAAAGCGAATCGCCCACAGTACTCGGCGGAGCGCAACTCGACACAGTTGTGCAACCACTGGTCCCGAGTCGAGACCAGTTGTGGGCTCTTCAACACGATGTACCGACAAACACGCGCTCAAACTCCGGCCGGCATTACTGAAGAGACGGTGCTAAACTCGACGCTCAATGAATGGGCGGTCATACACGCCGAGGCGTTCAGGCATTTGGCGGTTTGACAGCTCGTGAAGGATGTGCCCGATTGTTTTAGTGAGTAGGTTTTTTTTTTAAGTATTTTTTTGTATTAGCGTTTTTTTTAATTATGTCATTATATTTTAGGGTTTTTTTTATAATTAATTATGTTTGTTTTAATTTTTTTATTTAAGTTATTATAATTTTTTTGTGCAAAAATAAAATAAATGTAGAAATAAAAAAATTAAAAAAATAAAATATTAGCGAGCTCGTCACTGCAACCCTAGCGAGTGCGCGAGCTCGCTATGACGTGGCATGAGCGAGCGCGATCTTGGCGATCGTCGCTGCTCACAGCCTTAGGAGAGAAAATGCGGGAAAATGAAGTATAATATTATTTTATTTACTTATATTTTAGTTTTGATTTAAGAAAAAATCAGGTTGGAGATATAAAATTTCGGGATGTCCCTTTTTCCTTGCCTAAAGTATAAATTTCTACCTTCAAGATGGAGGTATAATATTATACATCTCATGTGTTTTAAATATTTCTTCATTTATCTATCAATTTCATTCCAAGTGAACAAGATATAAATATTATGGTTTCCCTTGAGAGTAGAAATAAATATATTATCCCTCCAACCAAATAAGATATAAAATTTGTGGTCTCCACAATGAATTATAAATTTATACCTCATAATATTATTTCTACATTTAAAGGTATAAATTTATAATTTCAAGTGAACACACCCTAACATTACATCGTAATTCTATTTTTTTGAAAACTTATATTGTACCTTTATAATGAGTGATATTTTTTATATATATACTTAATGAGATTGAGAGTTATATAGTACAGAAACTACGCTAAATTGTTTGTTTTTTTGACGTGTTATGTAATTTTTTTTTCTTGGATTCAAATCCTATATATGCATGTCAAAATACAACTATTTAGAAGTATACCAATTGAAATAACGCAAGACATCCGGAGTAGTGATCATTACCATTGCTAGATAATACTTCAAAATTACCATTAATCAAAATATCAATCAACGATTCACTATTTTACCCCAAAACAAAAAGGGGCTAGTAAAGTGACAAATCATGTCGATCAAATAAAGTGGCGATGGTGCAACGTCTCACAAATGGCAATATTAGTGTGATCATACTTCTAGAAATTGACATTATTCTACATATGTATAGACATTTGGTATTACAGATATTGAAATAAAGTAATGCCGGTCGTATAGAGATAGCTCCCTCTCTCTCTATGGAGATTGTAGTTTACATGTCTTGTGTAGTTTGCAGGTTACTGTAGAAGGGACGGAGTTTGCCAGTGCACACTGAAAGTAGCAATTACGAATTCCCATAATCTATGCACACTGAAAGTAGCAATTACGAATTCCCATAATCTATATCTATATCTATATCTATTATAAAAGAACGGATTCTTACAAAATTTGATTTGCCTAATATATCCCTATTCTTATATATATATTAAAGGTAACTATGTAATTTAGTAATAACAACTTTTTTAGTTTAAAAATTAATAATTTACTAATTACTATTAACATCATAATTATATTAGTAGAGTAATCCTATTATAACTCTTTTGAAAATTAATTTATATTATTACAATTCTTGATTCGGGAAGATTCACGTTGGCATATATATATTATAAATCTAATTGGCTTATGGATTGACACAAAAAATCGTATACAACTTATTTATATTAATTCGTTTTTTACATTATTTTTTTTTATTCTTGTCCATTTGGTTTATTAGTATTTTCAATTAGAATTTATATTAATTACTTAGATATTATATAAAAATGAGCTGTAAATTACAAGACAACCTCATCAAGTTATGTGCACGATAATTTTCATGTTACTATTTAAATTAGTATCTCTAATTTATAAGACGTACTAATATTTAAGAGTTTAATTTAATAAGATAAAAGTCATTTGTAGTTCATGAGTCAGCAAAATCATAGTTAAGTTAGTTACATTAAACATTTCCATCTCGAGCAGCCCTAATAACCAAATATAATATTTTTTGTTTTTCTTTTCAGCAAAGATTGATAAATGTTCAGGAGATGATAAATCCTAATCAAAACTAATAAATTATAATTAAAGATTAATTAATAAGTTATAATTGGGTGAATAAAAAATAAATAAATAAAATAAAGTTTGAGGTCCATAAAATATATTTTATCTCAGATAGAGATGTAGAAAATTTGGTAGAAGCCCCCAAGGGACACCAAGCTACAGTGTGACTTGAGTTTGTACAATAGTGAGGTCTTGGGTTCGAATCTCACCACCCCCTTTTCATTATGACAAAAGAAAAAATAATTTGGTAGAAGATATCCAATTGTATATTGCTCATAAAGAAAGGACTTTTAACAACTACAATCTTAATAAACCATTCAATAATATTAAAATGAAGGTAATATTCGATGGAGAGGTTAGAAAATTTGGTAGAAGTCTCCAAGGGACACCAAGCTACGGTGTGACTTGAGTTTGTACAATAGTGAGGTCTTGGGTTTGAATCTCACCGCTCTTTTTTCATTATGACAAAAGAAAAAAAATAATTTGGTAGAAGATATCCAATTGTATATTGCTCATAAAGAATGGACTTTTAACAACTACAATCTAATAAACCATTCAATAATATTAAAAATGAAGGTAATATTCGAAAAAGTAGAATTTAGCAGCCTACACTAATTATATATATATTTTCCTTATTGTTGTGGTTAAGTAAAGCCTATAAGGTTGATTTGGTCAAAATAAACGAACTAGACTCATTTTCTAATTTAACTCAATGAAATATACAATAATTCTATTTGGACATATGTCTGGACATACGTGCTTGAAATAGGAAAATAATTGTTCGATTGCCTTCAAAATTTCTTTCCTACTCATACCCTTCCGAAATATCAATCTCACGCACACCCGCTCCCAAATTTTACTCTCATCCATACCCAACTCCTAAACTTGTGAATTTTAAGTAGGATGAAACTTTATAATTAAAATTTAAAAAGTGTATGTTTATTAATAACCAAATTGTCGAAACTATGAAATTAAATTATTAGTTAAAAAATTCCGTCAAATACCTATTTTTACCATTGTATATCTGGACATAGTGTGTTCAAATAGAATTACCCTAAAATATAATACGCCCTCCGTTCCTCTCATTTAATTTGGTCATATTATTATTCGACACAAATATTAAGGAGAAGGAGAAAGGTAAAAATAGAGCAAATGAGTAGGTCCTATCATTTTTGAAGAATTAATTAATTCTTTTTATGGAAACTTGACAAATTAAATGAGATAGATCAAAAAGAAAAAGAAGGTTAATTGAGTGACAAGGAAATAGTAAGCTTCAAGGAAAATTCTAGAAATAAGCAAATTTTATTTATTTTAGAAAATACGTATAATTTTGTCTACGAAAGATGAATCAGTTCAGCTTTAATATATTTTTTTTATTTATCGTATTGAAACATTATTATTTTACCAATCTATTGCAACAGAATTATAACTTTTTATGGTTAGGTGTATTAAAAAAATGAAACAAGTTTATTTATATTTTTCAATGAGATTCATGAAATAAAAAAAAAAAAATGCATAAAGAATATATCCCACACGAATGAGAAAGTTATTCTTAAAACAAGGTGATGCTTAAAATAAAAATGAATAAAAAAAGTTATAAAGATCCATGCAAATAGTACTCCATCTGTCTCACACGAATGTTTAGAAAATGAGGTGTTTATGATAAAATTAGAAAGTTAAAGTAAACTTTTAGGATAGTTTTGTCAATTCAAGTAGGAGAGAGAATGATGAGAGTAGGTTTTTGTGGCATAAAAATGGTAACTTATAAATTATAGTGGACTATTGGTTGCGTGTTATGTTTTCATTTTGAAAATGGGTATAATGAACTGGACATCCAAAAGAGAAAAATAGATATTATGAAATGGGAAGGAGTATATTTTATTATAAGCAATTGCAAGTGTAAAATAACTTACATGAAATGTTATGTAAATTATGGGATTACAAAGCACACACCAATGTTTAGAAAATGAATTATTTATGATAAAGTTGGAAATATAAATTAAATTTTTAGAATAGTTTTGTCAAATCAAGTAGGAGAGAGAATGTAGGGAGTAGGCTTTTGTGGCATAAAAATGAAAATTTATAAATTATAGTGGAGTACTTATTACGTGTTGTGTTTCTATTTTGGAAAATGGGTATAATGAACTAACTAGGACATCATAAATGAGGGAAATGGAGGATATTATGAAATGGGGAGGAATATATTTATTATATGTAATTTGCAAGTGTAAAATAGCTTACATAAAATGTTATGTAAAATCATTACAAAGTACATATTACAATATTTGATAAAATTGTTGAAATATGTTGTATGTTTGGTGGATAAGTATACTTCGTAAGTAGACAAATAAGTTTTGATTATAAATAGCTTTTTTTATTAAGCTATTTACTTTAAAGTTATAATGAACTTTTGAATAAAGATTAATAATTCATGAAAATGATTCAACATAGTATAGAGGTTGCATACAAAGTACAATTGAACTACATTTGATGACGGTCATAAAGTATGCAAATAAAATGAACGTACATTTATTTAGATTAAAAATTAATGAGCACTAGAGAATAAAATAGTAATACTCCTCTTCATGCTTCATACATAGTTTTTTTTTTCCCAAAGGAATGTGCATATTCTATTTATTGTTAATTACTTCATCATTACTCCTTAAATATGGGGGTCCTTCCTTTTCCATTCTCCTATATTTTTCAAAATTTTATAAATATGTGTCATTCTAAATTATGCATATTCTTACGGTACAAAGCCGGTTTAATAATATAATCTGATTAATTAATTATTCTCCGTCTTATACAACATAAAAATTATAATAAAAGTATACTATGTGCATGTGAAATCTCTACTAGTATCAAAAAAAGAAAAAGAAAAGGGAGATAGAGTTCCTTCTTTATTCAAATAAATTTATGGAAAGTTGAATTCTTCCGATCACAATCTTATAGCATCCCACCACACACCACAATGCTTAGTACTACTCTCCACAAATAATAAATATGAGCAAAGCAAGATGAAGATCTATATATTCTAATACACATTAATAATTTTCATCAAATACATTTCCGAAATCAAGATTTTCGGAACAATCCAATTCCAAAATAATAGTACTTTAATAATATACAGATCGGTCTCTGCATGCCACGAATAAAGTTGTTAAAAAGATGTAAATATATAATAAATTAAAGCAAGTAGTTGTCTGAGTCGTACTCTAATATGATCAACACTGACGGTTCTTTTTTTTTTTTTTTTTTTTTAACGTCTCCAAAGTTGACAAATATTTTGATCATGCACCCAAAACTGCCTATAAATCCCTTGCAAACACCTCCATTATTCTCCACATCCAAACACAATTCACATTTCACATTTCACTAATTCCACACACAAATTCTCAATTTTCCTTTCCTAAATCAAAAAAAGAAAAATGGGTGTCAAGAGCTTCGTCCAAGAAGTGAAAACCAAGATCTCTTCATCTCGGTTGTTCAAAGCTTTAGTCACAGAATCTGCCGAGGTGATCCCAAAATTCACCTCTTCTATCAAGAGCATCGAGCTCATCCATGGCGACAGCTACGCCCCTGGGAGCGTCTTCCAAACCCACTTCCCCGAGGGTAAGTCACAACGACGACTCACTTAAGACTATGTTCCACTTTCACTTGATCAGTTCTAGAAGGTGTTTTGACTGAGCATATAAACTCCTTAAAATAGCATATAAACTTCTAAATCCTATATATCGAACAGTTTATAAGTTGTTTTAAGGAGCTTATAAGCTCACGCTAACACCCTCTTAGTTCTCTCCTTTTTTTCTTATACTAGCTAGTATATATGTTTCATAATAATATCAATTATAATATAACGAATTTTATGACTTAACCTAAAAGCTCAAATTAAATTAACTCGAGAATATATAGATTAAAGTTAAATCTAAATGCATATATGTTTGAATTGGTGCAGGTGCACACTTCAAGTACATGAAGAACAGAGTGGATGAGATTGATCATGAGAAGCACACCATCAAATACACTTTGATCGAAGGAGACATGCTCGGCGACAAACTAGAAAAGATCTGCTACGACATGAAATTCGAGGACACCGAAGATGGTGGCTGCGTGGTGAAGGTGACGAGCGAATATCACACCAAGGGTGATTATGAGCTCAAGGATGAAGATCTCAAGGGTGCAAAAGAGCAGGCGCTCGGTACCTACAAGGCTTGTGAGGAGTACCTCATTGCTAACCCTCATGTCTGCGCTTAATTAATTAATCACTCACCTATATATATTTGTGCTTTTTTTCAAGTTCAATTTTAATTTGGGTTTCTTTTCTTGAGTTGATAATGTGAATAAAGAAACAATTCTAGAGTTGTTTCCATTGCATGTTTGGTTTTGTGGAATGAGTTTGTCTTCCTATTCCTGGCTCTCACTATGTAACTTATATATATTAAAGAGGTTGGTTTGCCATATGTATGTCTTTGATAAGTATGGTTCGAAATCACTGTCACAATATTTTTCATGTCTCGGTATAATATAATAAATCTTAATTATCTTTTACTACAAGCATATGAAACTTGAAATAAATTATACTAACTGATAATTAGAATTGATTAACTAAAAAAATCAAAACTAAATACTAAAACAAAAACTTATGAAGCCTAATGGGATATAATCAACCATAATTAAAAATATACGTTGTTAATAAGGAAGTAAAGCATATTTTTGCGGATGATATACAAACTAGTACTATTAAATTCCATGCCAAAAAATATTACTTAAGCAGCCATTAAAGAAATACTATAGTATTTGATAGTATCAATTCAAATAAAACAGGTACTAGGAAACTTATACGACGAGTAACTTCAGTAAAGCTAAAAATCACGCTGACGAAACAACATATTCTATATTTCAAATTTCTTGATCACATATGTAACATTTCCCAGAAAAATTCTTTGTGCATAAAAAATCAGTCACAGATCATGAATTCTAGATTACAGAAGGGAACTGGCAGCATGCCTACTATTTTTCTTGTGCAACTGGATGAGAAATTATCACACGGAAACTAGTCAGTTTTGAGACGAGCCACCACAAATCTTCGAACTAAAGATTTTATGGCGGGAAGAAGGCGTGGATCAATCTTAGCCGTTTCAGAAAGTTGTTAACTTGTAGTAGCAGTTGTTACCAGAAAGCAGAATCTGGTAGCCATCACCACAAGGGCACCTGAAATGGAGAACTAGACATTCTCCACTCTTCTCCACAAACACAGCTTCTTGTGAAGGATTTTCCACACGTTCTTCACACTCTTCCTGAAACGTTAAACCAGGAAATCGACATAAATAACAGTGGAATTAAGAACGAGTATTCAGATTCAGATAACAGAGAATGCACTGAACTGAAAGAGTGAAACATGGTAGATTCAGCTGAAATTCACTTTTTTTTTTTATACAGAGTTCATACTTATCCTTGCAGACAATATTAGTATTACTTTGAAATGAAGCTAGTAAATCTACACAAAATTCAGAGAGGATGAACAATAATAAGCCAAGCAATAAGTTCATGCTCTGCGATTCGACTGAATTTCAATGTACTATCAGTTAACTGATAATAGAAAGGAAAAGCCCTAACTTTCATAAGAATCCGGACAACATAATCATCATGAATACTTTATGATAACAACAAAGCAATCAGAAATACTGTAAATCAACAAATATCTGACTTCAAAACAATATTAAGGCTCGTTTATTAAGATCAAAGATCACGTGCATTGATCAGAAATAACATGAAAGTAGAATCTTGGAGTTATGAAATCTATGTCAACTATAAATGAAAGAAAAGTTCCTCTTCCATACTGCAAGCAAATCAATAAAGTTGCATAGACAGAATTTTGAAATGATATAGGCAAATAAATAAGATCACATTTGCGGAACCATCTAAATACAATCAAATAAAATAAAATAGTCCAATGGATTATCAATTATGTACAGTTAAGGTAACTGCAAAACACCACACAATCTTGAAAGACATAGCTTTTCTGCTAAAGATCGAAAATCGAACTCACTGTACAAAAACGGAGGATTGGCCTTCAGAATTTATAATCACTTTGAAGCCAAGTGTCATACAAATATACAAGCAGAGATGTCAATGACTCACCATAAAAATGTAATTAGTGAATCAGAAACATGATAATCAGCCTAGTTCAGAAACTTATCTAGACTCAATTAAATTATGCAGCTCGATGGAATATGATAAAATCCAGCATTTTGTTTCCTTTAGACAAAAACTATCTAGAGAATCAAAATGTAACAACAAAAGAACTGATCAAGAAATCAGAATTATTTAAACATAGAAATCGGATATACTTGATTCAACTTCATAACTATTTTACAGAAAATAAGAATAAACGAACAAAGAAAGAAGACAAAAACAGAAATCTTGAAGAAATTAAAGGATAATTTGAAATATACCTTGGGATTGTTATCAAAGTTTTCATCATCTTCGTCTTCACTGGCGACTTGATTCCACCACTGGCTCATCTCTCTCAGCCGCTCCTTCATCCTCTTCAACCTCTGCAGAAATAGACAACACAACAATTAACCGCATTCCCCCCAATTAAATCAAATTCTACAAAGAAGAGAAAATTCGCAATCAAGAACCTAACCTTGGTACTGGGACTCTCTCCGCAGCTCGGAGACCTAGAAGGGTTCCTTCTGGCCGGTGGGCGCGGCGGCGTGGCGGCGGTCAAGACGGGATTGGGATCAGAGATCGTGCGGTAGAGAGAAGGAGCCTTTTCTTGAAATGGAGATGATTCTGGGCGTTGCTGGTTCGTGATTGGGACCGGAGAAGTAGGAAAAGCCGAGAAATTCGGACGTGGAGCTACAGAATCGACGGTTCCCGGAGAGTATATGGGCTCAGAAAGAGTGCGGCGGAGGGGAGGCGGTGCAGCGGCGGTGAAATATTCAGGAAGTGTGAGTTTCTTGAAGCCCGGGAGGGCGTGATCGGCCGCGGCGGCAGTGGGGGGAGAGAAAGGGTGGTGGAGAGCGGCCCTTTTGGGATGTGGTTCTTGAAGCTGGGATCCGGAAAGAGGGGATTGTCGTTTAGCGGAGCTGACGCAGCCGGTAGTGGCGGCGGCGGCGGGGTGGTGGTCGCAGACGGTAGAGAGGTGGAGCATGGACCTGCAGATGCTGTCTTCTTCTTCAACTTTTTGGAGGAAATTGATTTCTTGATCGCCCATTTTTTCTGTTTGAGATTTCCAGATTCTATTTTTGATCGCAAACTGAAATTTTATGGAATTTGGAAAGGAGGGAAAAAGGGAGTAAGCGGGAATGTTAAGACGTTTTGTTTATTTCCGAACAACCTTCAAATTCATCATTACAATTAAGTTTTTATTCTTATTTTATTTTCAATATAAGTGACAAGTTTGATATTTGCCCTAATAACTTGTGACTGTATCTTGTCTTTTGTTATCCAAAACGTTTCACAATTAGATTTTTCTTTGGTAGATCATTTCTGCCGCCGATTTCGTATCCGGAGATCTCTTTTTCTCAAAATCGTTGTGATGCTGGAGGTATGAGAGGAGTAGTTTCAGCATTGGGTTGATGCAACCAGAAAAATGGGCCTCATTGTGATTCAAAAATGCACCAATGCATTGCGGCAACTTGCGAATGGCGGCGACACACACCAATACGACGAGTACTTGAGGGTTGGCCGACACAACGAGCCGCGAAGCAACGAATCATTTTTGCACCGCCTTGATTGCTGCCTACGGTGTAGAGTACTTGAGGATGCCAACGGCAGTCGATTGAGCTCGCCTACTTCAAATGCATGAGGCAAGACACGGTTTTCCTGGGATGCTTGGGAGCCCAAGCATCGACTGCATGCATTGGCAGTAGAAGAATTGTCTGACGGCTGAAAAGTAGCTTACACGAAGCAGAAAAAGGGCAAAACAACAATTGTGTGCTCGAGGTTGTTGCTTCGCACGATCTGTGGATTTGGCGTTCGTTCTTTGGTATGGTGGACTCGCACAAGGATATCAATATCTTGAATCAATCGAATGTAATTTTTAGCGATCTTCTGGAGGGCAAAGCGCCGACAATCAGTTTCAACGCCAACGACAACCAACACAATATGGTATACTATCTCGTCAACAACATCTACCCGGATTGGCCCACCTTCGTGAAGACTCTCCCTTCTCCAACTGACTCGAAGAGAGCTCTTTTTGCAAAGAAACCAGAGTTTGCACACAAGGACGTGGAAAGGGCATTCAACGTTCTTCAAGCTCGTTGGGGAATAATAAGTAGACCGGTATGCTTATGGTTTATTATCTATGCTTGTATTATCTTGCACAATTTGATTGTTGAAGACGAAGATGGCCATGTCACTCACTGGGCTCCAAAGATGCAATGAGCTCGTCAAACGACAATGGTGGTAGGGGAACGACCTTCGATTTTCAAAAATATTTGAATAGGAAAGCGGAGCTTCGTGATGCAAAAGACCATGCAAGATTAATAGATGATTTGGTCGAAGAAACTTGAGCATGTTTTGGTCCAAAATAAATTGTAATTGTTATTTTTTTTAAATTAATGTAATATTTTTATTTATTTTAATTGAATAAAATTTGACTTAATCAATATTGTTTTTTACAAAATAAATAAGAAAATTAAGAGCGCCAGCGGCGTGGCTGCAGGCGCTGTTGTGAAATTTTTCAATAAGGGTGGAGCTCAATTTTTCGACGGCGCCCACCAAGTGCTCTAAAAATGTGGATTATATCGACCCAAAATACGTTTGGGCCAATTTTGAAACTTCTAATTTAGTTATTATTTAATTAATATTAATTTAGTTATTATTTAATTAATAATTGGTAATGGGCATAGAAACATTAATTTTACATGACAACATGAGAAATAATGAAATATCCCAACAGAAAGAAACATTAACTGCTTCTAATAATTAAATAAAACATTAACCCTTGGTATACTTACCGAGTGAGAGTTGTTGAATCTAAATATCAAAGATTTAAAGCTATTACAAATTTACAGGGTCATGGGAATATTTATTATCAAACTTTTGACATGAAAAATTACGGAAACACTTCAATCACGGACCTCAATCCTAATATAGGAGTGATCTTATAAGTTTTGAAACCAGCATCAGCAAAGAGCTTACCCCACTCTTTCTCATTTCTCTGCATTCCTGAATAATTAGTCATCAACACCATATCCATAAATAGTTGAGTTTCAGCTGCCACGTGTTCATGCTTCTCAACATCCACAACCATATCCACAATTATCACCTTCCCACCATTAAAGTTTTTGCTGCTAATTATTGCTTCTTTGCATTTTCCCAGTATTTTAATACAATCTTCATCCCCCCAGTCATGCAATACCCACTGTACACATATATATATATTAATTAACAAATGCAATAATTAATTAAATTACCAATGGTATGGAATTTTAGTAATACCTTAAGCAAAACTGCATCAGCAGGAGGAATGAAGTCAAACATGTCACCACAGACAAACTTGAGATTCTCAGAGCCTTCCAATCCAGCAACAACACGTGGACGGTCAAGCACGACGGCTTTCAATCCCGGAAAGGCGCCGACCACGGCCCTCGCCACCGCCCCCGTTCCGCCGGCAACATCCACTAGAGTTTCCAAACCCTCAAAAATTTGCTTGCCTTCTTTGACAAGAATGCTGCCCACGAACCGTGAATCACCATCCATTGCCTCGTTAAACTGTTGATTGCGCTCGTCATCAGTTTCGACAAACTCCCAAAAGTTGATCCCCTTTGTGGTGACGAATGGAGATGGGCTCTCATCTCGAAACCATTCACTCATACGATGGAACGAGTCGATCATGACCGGGTCGGTCAAGGCAAGTGCGTGAGGAGCGAAGCTCAGAAACTCATCCCTCAGCAAGAGACGCGAAGCCCTAGTGAGAGAATAAGCCTCTCTCTCCTCTTCCTCGTCAATGATCTTCACCTTGTCGAAGATGTTGGAGTGGACTAGAAGCCGCATGAGGCGATGGAGGCCGTTGGATTTTGCTTGGTTGATGCGGAGGGCGAGGACGAGTTGAGAAAGTGTGATAGGCTTGCCGTGTTTGTGGATGACGTCGGGTATGCCTAATTGAAGCGCGCATTTTAGAGCCATGGCCTTCACATAGCTGAAAACATGGTTCCAAACATGAGGTTGAGTTTCAAAAAGCTCTTGGGAGGAATCTACGATATGGGGCGATGCCATTAATTGTTAAGACTGCTAGTGCTCTTGAATCTTGATGTGAAGCTCAAGTTTGAATGATTTATTTTTATTCTTATCACATAGATTTATAGCCGGTCATGCTCGTGAGTACGATTGGTAGGTTAGTTAGAATTAGGCCACATAAATAATCTCAACATAAAAAATATTCCCTCTGTCCCGTTTATAATGTAACATTTTTTTGGGCACGGGTATTAAGAAAAAAAGTATTAAAAGTAAATGTGGTGTGCTGCAGCGGCGCGCTCACCCCCTAGCGAGCGTGATCGCACCGCGCATACACCAATGCCGAGCATGGCCCTGCGAGCGCGCGCTCGCTGGAGCGATCGCCGCTCGTCGCGCGCGCTGGCAGCTTTAGGGACACATGGCGATTGCACAACGATCGCTAGGCGACTGTTGGCAATCGCAACGGTTAAAATTCAAATATATTTTTTTTATCCTCTATTCTTACCCCTATAAATACCCTATTCCCCTTCCTTAAACATCACACCTCTCCTTCTCCCTCTTTTTCAATCTCTCTCAATCGGCGATCTCCGGCGATCTTCCCGACGATGGCACCTTATCCCTACACCGATGGCAAAATCTTGGAATTGGCACGGGTGTGGTATACGTCCACAATGGCGGTGGCGGCAATGGAGCCGTTTGGACGAGAGTGGCAACTCGCTATAACGCGAATCGCTCACAGTACTCGGCGGAGCGCAACTCGATGCAGTTGCGTCACCACTGGACCCGAGTCAAGACTAATTGCGGGTTATTCCACGCGATGTACCGGACTACCCTGAATGAAGCTCCGACCGGCATCACTGAGGGGATGTTGGTGAACTTGACTGATGGTCCCGATACGAGTTCTGGTGTATGGGGGGAGGGGGGAATACACCAGAATAAACTTTTTAAAACAACCCCCTAAAAATTAACTCAACTGAGTAAAGCAGCGCAGTTGGAATCACAACCGAGTAAGAGACACTCGGTTGGAAGTGATGTGCTGTGCGGAATGTGGTGGAAATAAACTTTGAGATTGATTTCTCTCAAGGTGTATTTTCCTCTTCAGATGGACTGGATTCTTCTGATGATGTCCATAAACCGGAGCTCTAGCTGATCTATTGTTTCATCAGTTCTCAGACAAAAGTTGTCGAAGTCTTGGCATGCATGTGAGAACTTGTTCTCCTTCGTCTCGTCGCTTCCTTCACTCAGCGATGCTAAGATATCCCACATCTCTTTGGCAGTCTCACACTCCTCTATCTAAGGCAGATAATCTTGTCCAACTGTGGACATGATCGTGCTCTGAGCCCACATGTCCAATTGGCTCACCTTGGCTTCCTTTGGAGTGTAGTCTTCCGGCTGCTTCTCCACAAATTCCACTGTTGCATCCCCATCGTTGGGATTTGTAGGAGTGCGAGTGATTCTTTCTCTGATGATGATTGGTCCGGATGTCAGTACTTGTTGCATCCTATGATGCTTCGACAGTAAGATCTTCTTCATCCATGTCCTCCAGGAAGTATAATTTACTACCGAGAACATGACCACGATCTTGTCCTTAACGTCCATCTGCACACAACAACAGAACAAATATGCGAGCAAATATGCACTAGCGTGATAAAAAGATCTGTTCAGTTGACCACTGAAGAAAGCACCTCGAATTCACACCTTGTGAAACAGAGTCAGCAGTCTTTTGAACCACTGCTCTGATACCACTTGATGGTCCCGATACGAGTTCTGGTGTTTGGGGGAGGGGAATACACCAGAATAAACTTTTTAAAACAACCCCCTAAAAATTAACTCAACTGAGTAAAGCAGCGTAGTTGGAATCACAACCGAGTAAGAGACACTCGGTTGGAAGTGATGTGCTGTGTGGAATGTGGTGGAAATAAACTCGTAAAAATTAACTCACGCTTTTATGCACGGTTGGTCAAGAACCAAGACAGTTGAGAAATAATGCAGTTTGTATGCAGGTTAGAAGGTCAGTTGAATGTGCAATAAATAACTGAACAAAATAAACTCAACACACGATGATTTAACGTGGTTCGGAGAGAACTCCTACGTCCACAGGGAGTTGTGAGTCCACACAACTCTGTCCAAGTTCTTCTGGACAAACCACACAGCTTACGCGGGCTGTGCAACCGTTAAGGATAAGTTTGCGGGTACTTATCAACCTTACAGTTTAGTTTTCGGGTACTAAACAACCTATCTACTCAATTCCGGGAAGAGTAGGGTCCTAACACTCCTTTTGAGAGGAAGTGTGAAAAAGATGGGTTCCAACTAAAAGCTCGAACACGAAGTGAGCTTTGATCTAACACTCTACGAACTCTCACAAAGTGATGTTCTCAAGGTTGGATCTAAAGACACAGAAACTAATTCTAACACCCTAGAACTCTCAACAAGTGATGTTCTAAGAGGATAACTAGTTAAGCTTGAATGCAGAATGAAGTTGTTCTTTGCTTGAATATTTCTTCTCGCACTAGTTCGTCTCGTGTGTGTCTTGTCTTCTTCTCTGTGAATGAAGGCCTCTATATATAGGCGGAGAGAGTCAACTAGCCGTTGGAAGAGCTGTTGATCTCTGTTCTTTGAAAGCTATGGCTTGTCTCTCATTTCTGCAGACTTTCCGAATTTGGCAACTGAGTGCTTCTGCTTTCCTTCTGAGACAGCCTTGTGTTGGGCCAAATGAGGTAATGACAGAGAGTCAAACCTTCACGTGACTTCCTTATTTGAGATTCAAATCTCAACAACAGACTTCCAACAAGGATGGTCGGTTGAGAATTTTGATCTTCATCTGACTTGATCTTCAGCTGATGTTCTCTCTGAAAGCTTCTGTCTGAACTCTCAGCTGAGTTGAGCTTCATGTTGTTGATCTTCTTGGTTGAGGTCCTACAACTGATGTTCTGAAACTGAACACTCAGTTGTCTTCCTTGTATCTGATCAGTTGGGTTTGAACGCTCGGATGACTTTCTTTCATCTGATGTTCTCTTCACTCTTTCTACTTCTCATCTGATGAATGCTCAGTTGTTTTCCTTACAACTGATGTTCTATCGCTTGAGTGTAACTTCCCCCTTTTTCAATGCTTCATCTAATGAACGCTCAGTTGTCTTCCTCACAACTGATGTTCTATCCGAGTGAAGCCTTGTTGTCGTCTTCAGCTGGAGTCCTGTAAAGATAAAATCTTAACAATGCTCAAACAGCGAGCCTAACTACTAACATTAGGATCTGGCAACATCTACTCGGTTGGGGTCAGTTGGTTTTGGGATCAATCAAAACTTTTAATAAATTTTCCAACAATTTCCCTCTTTTTGATGATGCCAAAACCCCTTATAAGAATTCTAAAACCCTTACAGATCACAACTGATCTAAATCTAACTGATTTATCTAAAATCTCAGCTGAAATTCTAGACTGTCTATAAGATTGAAACATCAAAGGGTTAGCACAGTTATAACATGGTATTGAAATAACTTTTCGATTCAGAACTTGGACAATGAGAGATTGTTCATCAAGGTGAATCTTATAATTGGATAGTTTTCATTACAACTGAAGATTACAGAGATAAGCACAAAAGCCAAAAATTACAACAGTTGTTCAAAAACTATCTGAGCTAAAATTGTAGCCCATACTTGCTAAAAATGCTAACAAAAATTTCCCTCTTAGTTGCTAATTCCTTGGAGATGTCGACTCCGTGCTCCTTGCAAACTTGCCTCGCTTCAGCTGCAATTTTTTTCCGGTTGGGGGTGTGGGAGTTTGGGAGGAAGGGAGGCTTGTATGTGACCTTCTGAGGGATGGGGACAATGTTTAGATCCAGTTTAGCATCTATCATTGCACGTCTGAACTGACTGAACATGCCCGGATCCCCAGTGTACAGTTCGGTTAACGCTTCTTTGAAAGCTTTCCTGGGGTCGTCAGTTGCGTAAACCTTCCTGTAGTAGAAGTCGTTTATGAACTCCTGCTTGAACAACTCCCATTCCTCATTCCACTCGGTCGGCATCCACTTGTCAACATGCCTAAACCGGCTCTGGACCTTGGACTTCCCAGGCAACCTTTGTTGCTTCAACCGAGCTTCAGCCTTTGATTGATGTTTGTTGATGCGGCGTCGGCTGCGGGAGGCAACTTTGCGGTCCAAGTTCTGGGACATTTTCTTCAACTCCTCTTCAAACTGGTTCACCCTCCTCGCCTGGCTAGCGGCGAACTTCTTTATCCAGCTCGGGTTCATATAGTCTTTCTCCTCAACACCCATAGCCTTGGCAGCAGCAATGCACTCTTCGGTTGTGATACCGTCGAGTTCAGAATCTAGCTCGACTGCGATCTCGGCTATGGAGTTGTACGACACTCCAAACTTCTCTGCCAGCTCCAAGTCTTTTGACATATCAGCTCCACCGACTTCGGTTGACTTGGGAGCGGCCTTCTTTGTCTTCTTCCTCAGCTGAGATTTTGCTGCAGCTGACATCTCTTCCTCGGCTTGGGTCTCTTCTTCCCCCTGCGACTCAACATCCGCCTCCTTCACTTCCCCCCTTTTGGCATCAGCAACAAGGCTTGCTACTGAACCATCCAGAGAGGTGAGTTGATTCTCGGCTAGTTGAATGCGGTTGAAGAGTTCATCGACCGCGCACTCGAGCTCCACCTTCTTCGCCAATGCAGAGTCCTGGTGCTCTTGTTCGGCTTTCTTCAAGGAAGAGAGGTTCTCGATGACCTCAGTTTGAAAAGCCAAGAACTCAGCCCATCGCGACTCGAAGCGAGACTCCCATTCAGCATCTTGAGTTTGCTGGGACTTGGCGAGATTGGAGTCGGCCAAGGATTTGAAGACGTTCAACTCAGACTTCAATCCCAACAGAGTGGACTTCAGCTCCGACATTTCTTGACTGGTGGAGGAGGAGAATTCTTCCAGCTTGGTCTTCATTGCAACATTCTCCTCCACCAGTTGCTGGTTCTTCACTTCTTGTGCTTCCAACTCCCTCAACTGATCTTTTTTATATTGTTGGAGGTTGGCAAGCAACTCGGTTATCAATTGGTTCATCCTCTCAGCTACCAGCTCACATATTTCTTCAGATGTGGGAGCATGCTGATCAGCTGGAGGGGCTTGTGCAATCAGTGCTGGTTGCTCAACTGTCACCATGGCTTGGCGGTTGGCCAGGTACAGTTGCATCACTTGTTCTTCATCCTTAGCTGCTGCGGCGGCTGCGTCCATATCCCCGAGGAAGTCAGCTGACTTGATCAGCATGCTGTCAAGAAAGTCATTGCAATCCTGACCAGCTGCCTCCCTGGTGTCTGTCCCTTCAGCTCTGCTCTGGTCCAGCCGACGAGTGAGCAGCGCAATCCTGTTGTTGTAAGCCACCTCCAGGTTGGAGTAGTTGAAGTAGGCTCGGATGCGGGACTCATCTGATTTCAGCCTGTCCCAGCTCTGCACCCTGATCGTATCTTCTTTCACGTACCAATGGCTGAAGATCAGGTGGAACTAGAACAACAGCTCGGTTCCCAGAGTGGCGAAGACTGGCATGTTGCGAGCTTCCGGGAACATGCCTATCAACTTTTGGAAGCAGTAGGCCACTCTGCCCTCGTCTTCTTCATTTATTGGGGATGGGGAAAGATCATATGACAGAGGTTCAAAAGGTTCATCGATGTTGGCCAAAGAGTCGGTCGCAACATCGGCATCGAGCTGGGAGCTCGGAATATTGGATTCGGTTGGGAGGGGGGTTTCAATTGTTTCCTCAACATTGGCCGAAGGAACGGTCACAATGTTGGCATCGAGCAAGGTGCTCGGAACATTTGGCTCTGTTTGGGTTGAAAGAGCAAGAGGCTCTGGGGGCGGTACGACATCAGCTCCTGCCGTGGGGGAGGTGGGAACGTCTTCAACGTCCTCAGATGAGGAAGATGCATCCGACGTCACATCCGTCTCCATTCCGTCATCCTTGTCAGCTCCGGTGGCTCGAGGTACGATCTCGAACGTGGCGGCCTCAGCTGAGCGGCTGGATTCGGATGGCTTCTCAGCAGGTGCCGACTCAACCGGTGCCTCCTCCTCAGCTGGTACCTTAACTGGCTCCTTAGCTGGCTCTCCAGCTAGCACCTCAGTTGGCTTCTCAACAGACTTCTTGAACTGTACCCTCAGCTTTTTCTGGGCAGGCTCCTCAGCTGTTTCCTTCTCCGACTCAACTCGTCGGCGTGCAGCTTTGGATTTGGTGGGGCAGGCGACAGCTGGTTCCCCCTCAGCTGTGGGCTCGGCTGTCTTTCCAGTCTCTTTCTTCTCCTTGGGAGTGTAGACACTCCTAAGCACCTCCTGTGCCTTCTTAGCTGTTGGGAACAACAACAACTTCTTGAAAGGCGTCTCTTCACAGTCATCCCAGACCATGTTGCGATCCTTGGTCGCGAGCAGGATCAGGGCTGAGATCTTGCAGCCGAAGTTGAGCGTCCCTTTCACACTCAACAGCTTCTCTCCAGACTCGGTTGTTGTCTCGAAAATCTTTGACTTCTCCACCATCAACTGGTTCAGGAAGTATTGAAACCAGTTGATCTGGTGTTGGTGCTCCAAGGCCACCAACTGCTTCAACTTGGATCGGCTGATGTCGCCGAACGCACCACTGTAACCGAACACCACTTTAGAAATAACATCGAACAGCAGGCGATGTTCTGGCTTCAGCTTCGTCCTCTGCATGTTGCTCCTCAACTTCTCTGGCTCGATCAGAGCATTCTGCAGAAACTCATCGACGTGCTCGTCGGTTATGCTTTCCAGAAGCTCTGTGGCTGTGTGGTTGACGGGGATGATGTATCGAAGGGCATCAGAAACGTCGATTGGGAAGGTGACACGGCGAATGGTCCTTGCCGGAACGTCTCGTTGGCGGCAGGAAACCTCTGTAGTCACTCTTTCTGTGCTGTCAAGGGGGGCATTCAGGTTGACGTAGAACTCGCCGACTTGTCGCCTGAGCAAGTGGGAGGGGCAAAGCTTGGCCCATTCCAGAAGGCCATTCTCTCTGAGAGTATTGGCCAGGGGAGCCAACACCGGCGACTCCAATTCCTCGTCGGAAAGTATTTGCTCGAAGTGGATCTTCGACACCAACATGTCGAAAGACTCTTCATATGAGGTAGGGACAAGGGAAGATCCAGATGAAGCCATTTTCTTGCTTTTGGGTGCCATTTATGATCACTGCAAAGGTATTTATAGGAAGAAGTAAGGGAAATCTTTTGCAGAAAATAGTTAAACAAAATCTGGGACGATGATGAACAGTTATAGAAGATAGACACGAATGAGGAAGGTAAGAAATCACTTCCTGATTTTCCGCTATTTATAGGTTTTAGACTCGGTAGAGATCAACGGTTGGGGTTAAATGGCGCGAATCCATCAACGGCTGAGATCACGCGACTGTTGACTATCTTTGACTTGACGTCATGTACCGAGTTCCAACCCGCGCGTGAGAAGGTGTACAGTTTATCTTGTCAGCCCAATTGCACTATAAAGTAGGCTATGGATGTTCAGCCGTACTTTACATTTAATGCGACATGATGGCTATTTTAATGTAACTGACTAGCTCAGAAATGTTTGAATTTATTTCAAACATTCTCATTTAAGAACATAACACCTTCAGCCATAAATGTTACCTGTCAGCTGATGTCGGAATCAGCTGTGTTCCCATGTTGCGGCATACCATCAGCTGACTCGAGTTCGTCTGTTCAGCTGACGTCTGATCCAATGTTGCAGCATACCATCAGCTGACTCGAGTTCGTTTGTTCAGCTGACGTCTGATGTCTTCGGTTGGCAATCCGCATCTGAGATTCCCCTTTAATCTGAGCTTCCCCCTCAGATGGATATCTATCTCTTCACCTCAGCTGGTTCCTCATCTGATGGATCCAACAATCCAAGTAGATCACATAACATCTTGAACCGCGCTTCGGCTAGAGGTTTGGTGAAGATATCTGCTCTCTGAATCTCGGTTGGAATCTTCTCCATGGATACGTCCTTCTTCTCAATATGGTCTCGGATGAAATGATGTAGAATGTCGATGTGCTTGGTCCGAGAGTGATGAACAGGATTCAAAGAGATAGCAATGGCACTTGAGCTATCACAATGAATGGGAACTTGTCCAGTTGTAACTTCATAGTCTCTCAGCTGTTGCTTGAGCCACAACACTTGCATGCAGCAGCTACCGGCAGCCATATACTCTGACTCGGTTGTAGAAGTGGCAACACATGCTTGTTTCTTGGAGAACCACGAAACTAGCTTGCTTCCCATGAACTGACAGTGTCCAGATGTGGACTTCCTGTCCAACCGATCTCCGGCTAGATCTGCATCTGAGTATCCGGTCAGTTGAATGTTGTCGTCGGTTGGATACCACAACCTAACATTTACAGTTCCCTTCAGATACTTGATGATGTTCTTTTCTGCCAACATGTGAGCTTCCCTCGGTTGAACTTGGAACCGGGCACACACTCCAACCGCGTAAGATATGTCTGGCCGATTGGCGGTTAGATAGAGCAAAGAACCGATGATCCCTCTATACTTACTGGCATCTACGAGCTTTCCCTCAGTTCCAGGTTCAATTTTCCAGTTAGTATTCATCAGGATCCTTGTTGTCTTACTTGTCTGTAATCTGAACTTGGTGATGAGCTCCTTAGTATACTTGGACTGATTGATAAATATCCCTTCTGGTGACTGCTTCACTTGAAGTCCAAGAAAGTAGTTCATCTCGCCCATCATCAACATCTCGAATTTCTCCTTCATGAGATTTGAAAAATTTTCACACAGTTCCTCCGACTTAGAACCGAATATGATGTCGTCGACGTAGATTTGCACAACAAGTATATCTTCTCCAACTTTGATGGTGAACAGGGTTTTGTCAACTGATCCTCGTTTGAACCCCGAGTTCAGAAGAAAACCACAAAGAGTGTCATACCAAGCCCTGGGTGCTTGTTTCAAACCATAGATCGTTTTCTTCAACTTGTACACTCTTCCATCTCTAGTTTCAAAACCAGGAGGCTGTTCAACATATAAATCTTCCTTGATATCACCGTTGAGGAAGGCACACTTCACATCCATCTGATAGACCTTGAACTTGTGAAATGCAGCATAGGCTAGAAAGATTCGGATGGCTTCCAGCCTTGCAACCGGCGCGAAGGAGTCCTCAAAATCTATTCCTTCTTGTTGGCAATATCCTTGAGCTACCAACCTTGCCTTATTCCTCACGATGAATCCAATGGCGTCTCTCTTGTTCTTGAAAATCCATTTTAATCCAATGACTTTGACACTATTTGGTCTTTCTACCAACTCCCATACACAGTTGCGTAGAAATTCATTCAGTTCTTCTTGCATGGCTGTTGTCCAGTGAATACAGTTGAGAGCTTCCACAACATTCTTCGATTCTGGCACATCAGCTACGAAGCAAGAAATCATGGCAACATCTCCAGCTTGCTCGAACTCCTCAAGAACTGCCAACTCCTCAGCATATTGGGCATAAGTGTTGGAATCTTCCTCGGTTGAGTCTTGAGCCGCAACTCTGCTCCTTGTACGAACACCTTCGGTTGGATCTCCGATGATGTTGTCTGTGGAATGGTCTTCATACCATCTTCTGTTGCGTCTTCCTTCTTCTTCCAACTGTGGCTGTTCCGTGATCTGAGCTGGAGTCTTCAGAACTGGTGATTGATCAGCTGTTGAGTCTGAATCCTCAACATTGATAACATTTGGAACCGGGCTTGGTTGGACTTCGGATGCTGATGCAGTTGGAGAGGCATCAGCTGTGGTTCCCCCTTGAGATGAGCTGGGGTCTTCACATTCATCTTCAAAGGAATATGGATCATCATCCTCAGTTGCCCATACCAGTGGTTCAGCTAAATTCTTTTCCCTTAGTGCTTGCGATCTGGTGAGAGCAGGTTGAACTTGTGGATCAGCCTGTTGTCCTTTAGCCTGTTCCCTGCACTCAAAAGTAGATTCATCAAAACTAACATGAGGTGTTATCTCCACAACACGAGAGCTATTGTTGAAAACTCTATAGGCCTTGTCCGAGCAACATATCCAAAGAATATATCTTTCGAAGCCTTGGCATCAAAAGTTTTCAACTGAGTCTTCCCATTGTTCTGAATATAACACTTAGAACCAAAAACGCGAAAATATGAAATATCTGGCTTCCTGTGTCTCCATAGCTCGTATGGTGTCTTTCCCAACCGCTTGGTTAGAAGAGACCGGTTCTGGGTGTAGCATGCTGTGTTGATGGCCTCAGCCCAAAATCTCTTTGGCAGAGCTGAGCTTGTCAGCATGGATGTAGCTGCATCTTTCAGTGTTCGGTTTCTTCGCTCAGCTACTCCATTTTGTTGCGGAGTACGCGTAGCTGATGTCTGATGAGTAATTCCATGCTTCTCGCAGTACTCGATGATGGTTTCATTTAGAAACTAGGTTCCACGATCTGATCGGATGGAAATAATTTTCATCTCTTATTGGTTTGATATCCGATCCATCAACTTGGATAGCTTATCTCGGGTTTCACTCTTGTGTCGCATGAAAATGGTCCACGTATATCTGGAATAATCATCAGTTATAACAAGGGTATACTCGTTGCCATTCATGCTCTTTGGTGTAACTGGCCCGAAGAGATCCATGTGGATCAGCTGTAGCACTCGGTCGGTTGAGGGAGTTGTCTTCAACCAGAAGGAGGATCTAGCGAGCTTTCCCAACTGGCATGCACTGCAGATATGTGTTGTTGAAAACACTCGGTTTGGTATGCCTCTTGCATGTTCTTATCTGGCAAGTCGGTTCATTGTCTTGAAGTTCAGATGGTTGAGTCTTTTGTGCCACAGCCAGCTCACATCTGAACTGCTCTTTGATAACAAGCAGGTGTCAGGAAGACTACTGTTCCAGTCAGCATAGTAGACATTTCCGGTTGGCGATCGATTTCCCAACAATATGACCTGCTTTGATCCGACATTTTTAACTCTGCAACCCTGTGCATCAAACTTGACAGAGAAACCATTATCACAGAATTGGCTGATGGAGAGCAAGTTATGCTTCAATCCATCAACATATGAAACATTAGAAATCGAAACGTGATTGGTTTCAAGGGTACCGTAACCTCTGGTGTAACCTTTTGAGTTGTCACCAAAAGTAACTGATGGACATTCTTTCTCCACGAAGCTTCCAAGCAAATCCTTCAGATTTATCATGTGTTTCGAGCATCCACTATCCATCACCCACATTGTTGTTGACACTTTATTCATCCTCATCTATTTCTCCTGTTCCTGCACAGAGAAACTCGCTTAGGTCCCCAATTTTAGTTGGGTCCTGGAGGGTTAGAACCAGTTCCCCCTGGAACTGTGCGTCGCTTTTCCCAGTATACTCGGATGGATTTATCATTCCAGATCACTTTTCCTTCATCATCCACTATAACAACACCTCGGTTATCCTTAGGCTTATTGTTAGTAGTGATGTTCTGTTTCTTGGGAGGAGTTGGATTTCTCCCATTCTGAGCTTTCGGAGGAGAGACTTTCCTCCTGTTTTGATGGCGATTATTATCCTGTTGAATTTGTCTGTGAGGTCGGACGCCGTGTTGGAATCTTTGTGGCTGATTCTGATTCCAACTCCCTGAGTGTTGTCTATAGTTGTTCATGCCCTGTTGGTGGTTCATGTTGTGGCATGTGTATCTCCAGCTGTTTGACTTGTTCCTTGTCGGTTGACTCGGTTGGAACCTTTGGTTGAATTGATGATGGAACCGCTGTTGATTCAGATGATTGAACCCTTGTCGGTTCTGCAGTCGGTTCCATTCTTTCTGATGTTGACTCTGAGGTTGATGCAGAGGTCGGTTCTGATTCTGAGTTCGATTGCGATTATGCCTTCGACGCCTCTGATTCCTCTTCTGACTTTTGGAACAATCCCCCTCGGTTGATGTCCCAACCGATGGAACATTCTGTCTTTCATCTACTGCTTTTTTTCCCTTCTCAGTTGTGGTTCCCTTGGTCGGTTGAGCTTGCTGAGAAGTGGAGGCTAGATTGGCTTTTGGAGACTCAGCTGTGGTAGGTTCGACAACCTTGGCTTCCACAGCTTTGATGAAGGTTGCTGGAGGGATTTCAGTATCCTTGATCACATCATAACCGAGTCCTGACACGTCATCGATCTGTCGGCTGTAACTGATAAGATTCTCGATGATCTTGGATGACTGATAAAGCTTGATTAAGTTGTCCTTCTCAGTTTGCAACTCCTTGAGGAGGACAGTTATCTGCTCGGTTTGTCCATCTGACTTCTTTATCAGCTGGTCGATCTGAGTCTCTTGATTTTTCAACTGATCTTGCTGTTCCTTGATCTGCTTTATCAACTCTTCATCAGTTGGAGCAATAGTTCGGTTGACCGCATTCAGTTGACTCTTGAGATTCTCAATCTCCTCTGTTTGACTCTTGATCAGATCGTCCTTCACGGTTAAGGATTCTTCAAGTTTTGAGAACTGTTCTTGAAGACTCTTAAACTCAACCGATTGCTGATGAAGTTCCTCACTGAGTTCTTGAAAGTCACTCCAGGAGGGTTCCAACTCTTCATCCAGTGATTCCTGCATGTTAGAAATATTAGAAGAATTTAACTTAGCAGGATTAGAGTGTACCTCAGTATCATCTTGGTCGGTTCCAAGTGCCATGAGGCATTGATCCTGATTGATAGCGTTGTTGGTGGAAGTCAGCTCATTCTCATCTTCAGTGTCAGTGAAGATGTCCATGTCGTCAGCTGCTTCTTCTGCAACCATGGCCTTGTTCTTTTCAGCTTGCTTGGCCCTCAACGCTTCTCTCTCTTTCTTCGAGAGGTCTGGACAATCTGCTATGAAATGTCCTTCCTTGCCGCATTCAAAGCAACCGTTGGTCACAGGCTTTGAACTGTCTCGAGTTCGGTTTGATTTATAGAATCGTTTGTATTTCTCGAACCGAGTGTCCATGTCAGCCAGCTTCTTTGACAGGGCGGCTATGTTCTGCTGTAGTTCCTCTCTGCTTGGCTCCTTTGCAGCTGTGTCTGCAGATCTTGTTGGCCTCAATGTTCTCGATTTGGAGTAGTCAGCTCGAAGTGCAACTGACTCTGAGGCTGAACCAATATCCTCAAATCGACTCGTCTAAACCGAGGACTGAGATTTTTGTCGGTTCACCTTGTACTCATTTCCCTTTAGTATTGAGAACAGTCTTTCAGTTCCCATCTCACCCAGGTCAGCTCGGCTTTCGTGGATGTTGGTGAAGGTATCCCACTCGGCCGGTAGAGCTTGTAACACTTTGAGATTGACTTCTCTCAAGGTGTATTTTCCTCTTCAGATGGACTGGATTCTTCTGATGATGTCCATAAACCGGAGCTCTAGCTGATCTATTGTTTCATCAGTTCTCAGACAAAAGTTGTCGAAGTCTTGGCATGCATGTGAGAACTTGTTCTCCTTCGTCTCGTCTCTTCCTTCACTCAGCGATGCTAAGATATCCCACATCTCTTTGGCAGTCTCACACTCCTCTATCTAAGGCAGATAATCTTGTCCAACTGTGGACATGATCGTGCTCTGAGCCCAGATGTCCAATTGGCTCACCTTGGCTTCCTTTGGAGTGTAGTCTTCCGGCTGCTTCTCCACAAATTCCACTGTTGCATCCCCATCGTTGGGATTTGTAGGAGTGCGAGTGATTCTTTCTCTGATGATGATTGGTCCGGATGTCAGTACTTGTTGCATCCTATGATGCTTCGACAGTAAGATCTTCTTCATCCATGTCCTCCAGGAAGTATAAGTTACTACCGAGAACATGACCACGATCTTGTCCTTAACGTCCATCTGCACACAACAACAGAACAAATATGCGAGCAAATATGCACTAGCGTGATAAAAAGATCTGTTCAGTTGACCACTGAAGAAAGCACCTCGAATTCACACCTTGTGAAACAGAGTCAGCAGTCTTTTGAACCACTGCTCTGATACCACTTGATGGTCCCGATACGAGTTCTGGTGTTTGGGGGAGGGGAATACACCAAATAAACTTTTTAAAACAACCCCCTAAAAATTAACTCAACTGAGTAAAACAGCGCAGTTGGAATCACAACCGAGTAAGAGACACTCGGTTGGAAGTAATGTGCTGTGCGGAATGTGGTGGAAATAAACTCGTAAAAATTAACTCACGCTTTTATGCACGGTTGGTCAAGAACCAAGACAGTTGAGAAATAATGCAGTTTGTATGCAGGTTAGAAGGTCAGTTGAATGTGCAATAAATAACTGAACAAAATAAACTCAACACATGATGATTTAACGTGGTTCGGAGAGAACTCCTACGTCCACGGGGAGTTGTGAGTCCACACAACTCTGTCCAAGTTCTTCTGGACAAACCACACAGCTTACGCGGGCTGTGCAACCGTTAAGGATAAGTTTGCGGGTACTTATCAACCTTACAGTTTAGTTTTCGGGTACTAAACAACCTATCTACTCAATTCCGGGAAGAGTAGGGTCCTAACACTCCTTTTGAGAGGAAGTGTGAAAAAGATAGGTTCCAACTAAAAGCTCGAACACGAAGTGAGCTTTGATCTAACACTCTACGAACTCTCACAAAGTGATGTTCTCAAGGTTGGATCTAAAGACACAGAAACTAATTCTAACACCCTAGAACTCTCAACAAGTGATGTTCTAAGAGGATAACTAGTTAAGCTTGAATGCAGAATGAAGTTGTTCTTTGCTTGAATATTTCTTCTCGCACTAGTTCGTCTCGTGTGTGTCTTGTCTTCTTCTCTGTGAATGAATGCCTCTATATATAGGCGGAGAGAGTCAACTAGCCGTTGGAAGAGCTGTTGATCTCTGTTCTTTGAAAGCGATGGCTTGTCTCTCATTTCTGCAGACTTTCCGGATTTGGCAACTGAGTGCTTCTGCTTTCCTTCTGAGACAGCCTTGTGTTGGGCCAAATGAGGTAATGACAGAGAGTCAAACCTTCACGTGACTTCCTTATTTGAGATTCAAATCTCAACAACAGACTTCCAACAAGGATGGTCGGTTGAGAATTTTGATCTTCATCAGACTTGATCTTCAGCTGATGTTCTCTCTGAAAGCTTCTGTCTGAACTCTCAGCTGAGTTGAGCTTCATGTTGTTGATCTTCTTGGTTGAGATCCTACAACTGATGTTCTGAAACTGAACACTCAGTTGTCTTCCTTGTATCTGATCAGTTGGGTTTGAACGCTCGGATGACTTTCTTTCATCTGATGTTCTCTTCACTCTTTCTACTTCTCATCTGATGAATGCTCAGTTGTTTTCCTTACAACTGATGTTCTATCGCTTGAGTGTAACTTCCCCCTTTTTCAATGCTTCATCTAATGAACGCTCAGTTGTCTTCCTCACAACTGATGTTCTATCCGAGTGAAGCCTTGTTGCCGTCTTCAGCTGGAGTCCTGTAAATATAAAATCTTAACAATGCTCAAACAGCGAGCCTAACTACTAACATTAGGATCTGGCAACATGTACTCGGTTGGGGTCAATTGGTTTTGGGATCAATCAAAACTTTTAATAAATTTCCCAACATTGACGCTCAATGAATGGGCAGCCATGCACGGTGAGGTGTTCAAGCATTTGGCGGTACGGAACCTCGTGAAAGATGTGGCCGATTTTTTTAGTTCTTAGGATTTTTTTAAAGTATGTCATTGTATTTCTTTTAATTATGTAATTTAATTTAGTTCTGCAATTTAATATAATTTAGTTTTAATTATGCAAAACAAAATAAAAGATAAAAATAATTGTAGAAAATAAATAAATTCGAGTGAGCTTGTCGCTGCAACCCTAGCGAGCTCGCTATGACGTGGCTTGTGGCTAGCACGATTGTGGAGATTGCTGCTGCTAACAGCCTTAGTGTAGTAATAAAGTGATATAAAGTGTTTTTAAAGTAAATAAAGTGTTGTTGATGTGATATAAAGTGGTTTTAAAGTGAATAAGGTGCTATTGATGTGATATAAAGTGGTTTTAAAGTAGATAAAATAATTTTCTAATTATTTCATAAAAGGAAATGTTACAAGATGGATGGATATCTCAAAAAGGAATATGTTACAAAATGAACTGGACATATGCAGTATAGATTAGGGCCTATGTAAATAATCTTATATTGGGTATTTGGTACATTAGTTTAGAAAATGTATACAGCTTTGTTGTTTGATAGTTTATATAGTATTAAACTCAATACTCATTTTGATCTTCCATTTTAAACCCTATCTTAATTTTCATATATATCTTATTGTAATAAAAAAAGAAAAAAACAATTTTACTTTTAATCCACATAAAAAAAAATGACATGCTAATTAAAATTAGCTAAGACTATCTGTAACCGGGCTCAAGCAAGGGTGCTTGAGCCGGCATCGAGCAGGGGGGAGCTCGAGACGGGTGCGTGGCGGAGGGGAAGAGCTCGAGCCATGCTCGAGCATGGCGCGTGGCCACACACGCTCGACGAATTTAAAAAAAATAATAAAAAATGTTCGACGCGTGTAATACACGCGCCAACGTTAAAATTTTGAAATGCAACGGCAATTTTATCCGGCAACGGCTATTTTTGCTGGTTTTTTACTTTTTTTATTTTATTTTATTTTATTTATTTTACCTATAAATACTCATTTCATCTCCCTCATTTTCACACCTCTCATTCCTTTCATCTCTCAATTTTTTTTCATCTCCTTAATTTCTCCAACAAATTCATCCCCAAAAAAATTATGGATCCCAACAATCCATACAACTGGTTCGGCGACAATGCCGACGACATGAACTATTTTACGGGCGCGGGGCTTGATTCAATCAACCTCAACACTCCGGCCTCCGCCGAATCCTACCCGTCGTTCTCCCCCCGACGCCGACAGTCCGGCGACAAACACAGAGGATCGCCTCATTGTGGCACCGCCGCCGTCCCAGCCCGCTGCCGGAGGAAGAAAAAAAAAGGGGAGGGGCAAAGCCATTGCCACCTCTGCCGCCGCTGCCGACGAAGATGACTCGGAATCCGTCCGGGCGAAGCGGCACAACTACACCTACGAACAAGCCAGCTACATGGCACAGATTTGGGTGGAGGAGACCTGCAACTCCATTGTCGGATGCGACCAGTCCGGCGAGAGATATTGGGGCACTATCCAAGAGCGCTTCAATAGGAAGTTCAACTTGGAGCTCAACAAGAAAGCCGTTAGGAGCTTCTTCGGCTGCATCCAGACTGCCGTTAAAGCCTGGATTAGCGCTTTCCAGAAAGCCCAATCTTGCCGGCCAAGTGGCGCCGATGACGGGTATGTGATTGCCCAGGCCCAAGCCATCTATCAGTCAAATACCCATGGACCTGCTTTCCGCTATTTCACAGTCTGGGACATTCTCAAAGACAACCCCAAGTTAGTCCTCGCCAATTTCCCAGACGTACCGTCCATGAAGAGGACGAAGACTATGGTGGAGGGCAACTACACTTCTTCTCAGTCCCAGCTGTCTGCGGAGGAGTCCCAGTCCACCGAAGGAGAAAGCGCGCCTCCTCGACCGGAGGGTCGAGATGCGGCAAGGGCCAGGGCAAGGTCCAAAGGAAAGAAGTCGGTAGAGGGCTCGTCTCAGTTCGAATCCGTCATGGGTCGATATGGCGACCGACTTACCTAGTTCGCCGAGGCCAAACATGAGATCGCAGTGGCGTTGCGTGAATCAGCTCGAGCGAAACTGAAAAATGCACGCATCCGGGCCGAATATGTTCAGCAGAGACGTGATGCGACTGACTTGGAAGTTGTCTCTAGGGACACGAGATTTATGACGCCGGAGCAGCAGGAAGTTCACCGGAAGATGGTGGAGGAGGTGAAGCAACGTCGGGGGTGGGCGTAGTTTTATTCGTCGGATGTAGTATCTTTTTTATTAATTACTGTATTTTAATTTATGTAAAATTTTCCAATTTTCAAATATTAATGGAAAATTCGTATTATTTATTAATTAGTGTATTTTAATTTATTTACAAATAGATGAATTAATTTAATAAATGAAAATGATGAATTGTTTAATATTAAAGATAGAGCACTTTTAGAGCACCATTGAATTGCAGGGGTAAAGTGCTCTAAAGGTACTCTAGAAGGGTGCTCTAAGGGTTGCAGATATGTAGTTAAAGTTGTAAAGTTAAAATTATTAGATCATACGTATTATCTTAGTCCGTATCAAATAAATGTTCAAATAAAATTGTATTAATATTTCATATGCTAACTAATTAATTAGTCATTGGCCTTGTCATATATCATAATCAAACTCAATAATATTTTGATAGAGTCCATGAAGCAATTTATTTTGAAAGAAAAATACTATAGTAGAGCAAAGGACTCTTGAGAGTCTGAGACTAAAGATCTCATATTGAAGCCATACATATACTTCACATATGTCGAGCTTGCCCCATTCGAATTTTCAAATGTGGTTCAATATTTATATAAATCTTGTGACTATTTTTCACATAAATAGAAGTTAATCAAATACGCACTCAAAAGTCGATTGTAGTTCCGGGCTTTAACACAAATTTAAGGCAAGCACTCACATACGACCGGTCGCATCGCGTGCGATCATCACCACACGCCACAAAACGAGCGTTTGATCGGGCACGTGCGATACATTCAATGGCGGAGCCACTAACAAGCTTGAAGGGGCTTAAGCCCCTGGCAAACCAAAATTTTTAGATTTTTTATTATATTAAATTTTCAAATTAGTTATATTTTATGTGAATTTTTGTAGTATAACCCCTGTTCCCGAATCGAATTGTATGAAAAAGTCAACATTTAGAAGAAATAGAAAAATTAGCCCCGGGTAGAAATTTTTTCTGACTACGCCACTGGATACACTCATGCAAAAAGTGCGCCCACGCGCGAGTGATTTTGTTTTTAATAATACGGGCGCCTAACATATTATTTTAAATTCGTCCCAGACTTATTAGGACACTTTCGAGAGTTTTTTTAACTGTTACAATATCTTTAATTTTTTACTTTTAGTTTTAAATTTCTAGATTTTTTTTTGCATATTTTTTTTTGTTTGCCTCTTCTTCTTTTGTTTAAAGATCGAGCGAAGGGAGTCGAAGACCTCGAAGTGAACGGAATAATTCAAATTGTTGTCACTACGATTATTTATACATTAAAATTGGAGCAGAAGACGGAGTCGTAAAAAAAAAATTGAAATTTAAAAAAAATCTGAAATATAAAAAAAAATTTTACAGGATTGACCCACATTGATCGGATCGATCTCATGTGAAGAGACTGGTTGCATGGGAGACCTGCTCCAAATTTAAAGTGTTTTGTAAAATGCTCGCTGCTCTCTTACACACAATCCTTTGTGCACTCCTTCGGTAAAGGCAAAGATATGTTTCGCGTACAGCGTAGCTGGGACTGGGGAGAGCGGGGGACAAGGGGCACTCCTACGGAAATTTAATAAATTATAGGGGTATTTTAATCAACAATCATACACTTGAATAATTTAACAGTCTAAAATGTCCAACATTAGTTTAACGTCTAAAAATATCACAATATGAAGGAGTTGTACTTCCCACGTCCCTTAAGCCAATACCATAGTACATAACTTTACTTTTACGTCCGTACCAAAAGAATTATGCGTTTTCTTTATAATAATAATAATAATAATAATTCATGTACTCCTACCCTTATAGTGGGACATGTCTCCAGTCATACTCCCTCCGATTTCAAATATAAGATATTTTGACATTTTGCACTACGATTAAAAAATATTAATTAACTCTAAACTTTAATGCAAGAAATTTATTTGATCAATTGTATTGTTGTCTTTTGAGTTCCTTTTTGCAATTCATGATAATGTGATAGGGAAATATATTGTCGAAGTTAATGAAATGAACTCAACATACATTGAAAAATGAGCACATCATTAATAATGAGTTAAAAAATAAATAAAATTTATGGAAGGGAGAGAGAGAATACTCTTAATAACTGAAAACATCTTATAAAAATTAAAAAAGAGTCGAAACATCTTATATTTAAAACCGAAAGGAGTATTACACTTTATATCATTCATCAAAATTTGTATTTTCCCAACCTATATATTTTTTGCGATGGAGGGAGTATTAAATTTTGTGCCCAATGTTTGTTTATAGTCTCAAAAATATCTCAACGTTTAACTAGATGCATTTCATTTAATATGATTGTGACAATTAATTTTATGTTTTTCGACAAAGATTGTATTGCATCTTCAAACATTTATATGGTGCAGAAGTCCCCGCTTTTATAGTGGTGTAGTAATTTATTTAATAGTATATATATATATATATATTTCGTTGTAATTCATATATAAATAAAAAAACCAATGCCAATAGTAATCCATATCAAAAAATTGACATCGTGATTAAAATTAGTTAATACGTAGTTACATAATTTGTAAAGTTAAAATTAGATCATATTATCTTAGTCCATATATAAATGGTCAAATAAAATTGTATTATTATTTGACCCAATAAATGACATGCTAATTAATTAATTAGCCACTGGCCTTGTCATATATATATATATATAATCAAACTCAATGATATTTTGATGGAGTCCATGAAGCAATTTATTTAAAAAAAAAAATACTAGTAGAGCAATGATTCTTCAGAGTCTGAGACTAAAGGTCTCACATTCAAGCCAATTTTATGCAATTGTATTCATTTCCATACAATTGATCTCAAATCATATGGTTTCCCCCAAATTGTTTTAACTTGTTAACCAATTTCATGCAATTGTATTCATTTTAGTAGAATTGATCTCAAGTCACATGGTTACCGCAAATTGATTTAACTTGTTAACCAATTTCATGCAGTTGTATTCATTTCCGTACAATTGATCTCAAATCACATGGTTTCCCCCAAATTGATTTAACTTGTTAACCAATTTCATGCAATTGTATTCATTTCCATACAATTTATCTGAAATCACATGGTTTTAACCAAATTGATTGAACTTGTTACTCAATTTCATGCAATTGTATTCATTTTCATGCAATTGATCTCAAATAACGTGGTTTCTCCCAAATAAATTTAACTAGTATGCACGGACAAGAAATGTGTTACAATTTGAATAATTAAAATCTTTTTTTAATAAAGTGTATTAAGAAATTATGAATAGATCTCAAGTAAAATAATAAAATAATTTGATGAGACAAATGATGCTCTTTCGAATTGAATCTCTTTATAAAGAAGATCTTATAAGAAAAAGACAAAGTGATACTTCATCTGTCCCCAAATAATCGTGCACTTAAATGGGAAAATTATTTAAATTTTCACCATTGCATTTGAATTTAAACAAAATATTAAATAAATAATAAAACTATCAAAACTTTCATAATTATGTTTCAGCCTTGATTTTGCAGTAATAGAAATTCAACATGACACATCGAAATTTGGTGTGATTTTTAATAAAGAATCAAACAATGAAATGACATCAAAATGAAATGACATCATTTTGATGCAAGAAATTTAAAATATTTGATATATATGTATGTTTAAATACATTTATATCAATATTATATACATATATAGAGTTAAGCAGTAGAAAGGTCACTCTAGATGAAAGAACAATAATTTTGTCCCATGATAATTTACAATAAAAGAGGTCATATTTGACCTGATGAGACGAAAATACCCTTAATAGGGTAAGGGTGGTGATGAACCCATATTTGTGTCCATCTTTTCTTGTATTTTTCTTGTTTCTTTTTGGGTCTTTATCGAGTCAAAGTGTGTCTGGTAGGACACGAAGTCAAGAGAAGGTGTGCAGGGAAGAACAGGTCGGATCTTGGGCAAAACCGGTGAAAATCTGTTGTTGAGATGCTGAGATGGCGATACAATGCAAATGGGCATAGGGCTGGAAGCTTGTAACTGGGCAACCATGTTCTAATCAATCTACAAGTCAGGAAGTACCTCCCTCATATCTTTGAAGCCAACAGACAGAGTACCCGGAGGAGTCAGGATCTTGGTCAACACAGGAAGTGATACAGGATGCAGACGTTGAAGTCAAGAAGTGAGTCGGAGCAGCAGCAGATTTCTTTTTTTTCCAAAGAAGAGGATAAGGATCGAAGATTTCTTTCCTTATCCTAGCCGAACCTAATCGAAGAAGATATATACCATGTAAGGGAAGTAAATCGCAGCTGCATGGATAAGGAAGGAGGCGGATATGCATGGAAAGAGTCCTTAACCAACAAGGATTCTATTCTAACCCTAATTCCATCGCCTATATATATGGCCGACTTCACTTTGTAATGGGAGAGTTCGTTCGAGATTAATTTTTGCATTTTAGTTTGAGAGAGCGTGAGGAAGAAACAAGTCCTATGGGCAAATTTGCTTTTATATTTCGTTTCCAGTATTTCTGCATCAGTTTTTAGTTGTTGACTTGAAGTCAAGACCTTAGTTGTTGACTTACGCTTTTGAGCAGCAACCATTTCCAGTTTAATTTCAAGTATGATTTTCCTTATATGTATTGTGTTTTCGTTTAATATTATGTCTAGCTAAATTTATTGTTTGGGTTGGATGTAGATGATGTGATCTTAATTACTCGTTCTAAACTCGTGAGGTCGAATTGTGTGAGTTCGTTATTTGATTTTATTCCCGAAACACTTAGGAATAAGTCTAGACTTAATTGATATTGACATATGCTTGATTACTATCTAGATAATGAGATTAAGTCATTAACAGGATTTGGGATTAAACTCAAGAGTGTCTCTCGTGCCCAAGAAGGTAAAGAATGTTGGAGAGCAGTCGGTATTGACCTACCTCTTGGCTATCTTGGGCCTGTTTATTCTTAATGCCTTTTGGGTAGCATCGTTACTGAAGTGTCTTCGTGACCTTGTTGATCAAAGGAGGAGATCTTGCCTTCTGGTCAAGATTTGTAAAATTGGATAGACATAGGCTTGGCGTGTTTATATCGTGACTTCTTGACCATTAGGGTATAAACTAATATTTATCTTAAACCAAGTAATGAGATTAGATAATTGAATATCTTTGCACCAATGAACGAGTAATGAGTAATTAGAACCATTGATTCGAAACCCTAACCCAAACTTCTTTGCTATTTGATATTTCACTTGTTGAGTTACAGGATATTGAGTTACATCTCGACCATAATCCCTTCTGTTGAAAACTACCTGAAGAGCAGATCTACGCCAAGTCCCTTGGGATCGACCCCACTTGTCATTAACTACTACTTTGTTGGGCAAGAGGTGTTTTATAAATTTATTTGTGTGAAGAGTGTGACGACTGCCCTTCGTCAAATTGGCGCCGTTGCCGGGGAGTTGGTTTTAAGCTAGTGCGCTCTTCTAGCTTGAGTTGAGCGCGGTTTATGCCCAAGCCACATCTACAGAGTGACGGAGATCCACAAGATCACGGTGTATGCTCAATGGTAATAGCTAGGAGAAATCGAGTAGAACAACGCAAGAAGAAAAGAGATCTGGAGGAAGGCGTCAACGAACTTTCAGAGTCTCAGAGCTTGACAGACGATCAGGATATCGAGCAAGAAGACGATTCTTGATCAACAATGAGTACAGACAGGGAGGAGTCAACATCCAACTCAGAAGCAGAAACATTAACCACTATGGCAGGACAACAAGAAAGAACCATCCGTCAGATTATGTTCCCTGACAACAAGGGAATCAGATCTTCAAGTATCCAGTTGCCCATCATCACTGGCAATTGGGAGCTCAGACGTTCGCCGATACAGATATTGCCCATGTTCAGCGATCATCCCGGAGAAGATCCTCAGACCCATCTTCAAGACTTTGAGATGGCGATCAACACTGTGAGGAATAATGCCCATACTGACCGAAATGGCAACAACGCTGTGACTTTGCAAAGTGGGAAGACGTTGCTAGAGTTGTTGCCCAAGAACCAACCTAAGGAACCTGTTCGAGTAGAAAAAACTAAGATGAGTACGGAAGATATCAATGACATCTACGAGGAGCTATAGGCAAAATGTGAAAAAGGGATTAAGGCCAATAAGAATCCCGTCTTTGATAATGAGGAGGATGAGGCCTTGTATGATTACGTGAAGACGGAGAGATCAAAGTTGGGATTCGATAAAGATGACGAGTTGTTGGACTCTTTGAAAGCTGAAAGAGAGGCAGAGGCTTTGGCCAAGAGAACCATTCCTCACACTGCCAAGGCAAAAACCCCGTACCCAAGACGTTTTGCCCGCGATCGTGATCAGAAGAAATTGGAGGACATGATGAATGTGTGCAAGAAAGTGAAAATCAACTTTCCATTATTGATGGCGTTACAATCCATGCCAAAGTGTGCAAAATTTTTGCGAGAGGTGTGTTTAAAGAAGACCAAGTACCCTGATAATGTCCGTTTCCATGTAGAGAATGTGTCAGAACTCATGAATTCCCACATCCCTATCAAGAAGAAGGATCCTGACATGTTTGCTATCCCATGCACGATAGGTACCACGTCAATACCCAAGGCGATGCTTAATCTCGGAGCCTCGATAAATGTAATGCCGATGGCCATGTTCAACGAGATGAAGTTTGGACCTCTTTCTCCTACCCGATGTTGCCATTCAATTGGCGGACTTATCCACAATCTACCCCGATGGAGTTTTGGAGGACGTGTTGGTCAAGGTAGAGGATCTTCTGTTCCCAGCCAATTTCTATGTTCTTGACATGGGAAAGAAAGCAATCAAGAACCCAGTGATCTTGCTCGGGAGGCCATTCTCGAGGACAACATGTACAAAGATTGATTGTGACACTGAGAGGTTGACGGTTCAATTAGCTGGGGAAGTAGTAGAGTTCGATGCTTATAGGCAAAATCAAGATGATACCATGGAGCACCTCAACACTTTCAATGTATGTGGTGAGCAAGTGGAGACAATAGGGTTGGTGCCATCACTGCAAAAGGCTCCTACGTTGGAACTGAAGCCTTTGCCCAAGCATCTAAAATACATATATCTCGGCAAGAATGAGACTTTGCCAGTGATCATATCTTCCGAGCTATCGAGCATGGAGGAGATCCGAGTTGGTGAGGTGCTGAGCAAATACATTGAGACAATAGGGTGGACCTTGGCCGACATCAAAGGCATTAACCCTTTGGATTGTGTTCATCATATTTTGCTTGTGGAGGATGTTGTTCCCGTAAGAGATCCACAAAGGCGATTGAATCCCGCCATGAAAGAAGTGGTAATGAAGGAGATACTTAAGCTTCTTGACTTGGGGATCATCTACCCCGTGTCCGACAGCCGATGGGTGAGTCCTGTGCACGTAGTGCCCAAGAAGTCGATAATCCAAGTTGTTGAGAACAAGAAAAACAAGATGGTGGCTATGAGATTGCAAACCGGATGGCGAGTGTGCATAGATTACCAGAAGCTAAACCAAAAAATGAAGAAGGATCATTTTCCCTTACCCTTTATCGATGAGATGCTTGAGAGGTTAGTTGGTAATGACTATTATTGCTTTCTTGACAGTTATTCTGGTTACATGCAGATCTGGGTTGCTGACGAGATTAAGGCAAGACCACATTCACGTGCCCGTTTGGCACATTTGCATATATGAGGATGCCGTTCGGGTTATGCAACGCACCTGGGACGTTTCAAAGGTGTATGATGAACATTTTTTCAGACCTTCTTGAAGAGTGTATCGAAGTCTTCATGAACGATTTTACCGTCTATGGCAAGACCTTTGAATCATGCCTCGACAACTTGGATCGAGTCTTGAAAAGATGAGTTGAGAAAAGCCTTGTGTTGAACTATGACAAATGCCACTTCATGGTGAGAGAAGGAATAATTTTGGGACATGTCATCTCGGGGAAAGGTATTGAGGTGGACAAAGCCAAGATCGATATTATTGCCAATCTACCTTACCCAAGATCTGTGAAGGAACTGAGAGGATTTCTAGGGCATGCTGGATTCTACAGGAGATTTGTCAAGAACTTTGCCAAAATTGTCCAACCAATGACGAGGCTACTCCAAAACGATGTACTATGGGTGTTCGATGAAGATTGCAAGAAGGCGTTCCATGCCTTGAAGGAGAATTTGATCACAGCCCCCATTATCCAACCTCCGGATTGGGGGATGCCTTTTGAGTTAATGTGTGATACTAGTGGTTATGCCGTGGGAGCAGTTCTTGGGCAAAAGCGAGGAAATGAGAGCTATGTCATCTATTATGCCTCCAAGATGTTGAACCCGGCCCAATGTAATTATGCCACTACGGAGAAGGAATTGTTAGCTATAGTCTTTGCCTTTGAGAAGTTTAGATCCTATTTACTTGGCGGCAAGACCATAGTCTATACAGATCACGTAGCGTTGAAGTACTTGTTGAGTAAGAAGGAGTCCAAGCCAAGATTGATTAGATGGATTCTTTTATTGCAGGAATTTGACATAGAGATCAAGGATAAGAGTGGTTCCCAGAACCAAGTTGCTGACCACCTAAGTCGAATCCTCCAGCCTGATGATGGGGTGCCGATCAAGGAGACCTTTCCGGACGAGCACCTGAGTCTTGCGCAAGATGAGCCATGGTACGCTGACATCGTGAACTACTTGATGACTGGAGAGATACCTTCCGACCTTGGGCGTTATCACAGGAACAAGCTTAAACACGAGAGCCATTTCTATATATAGGACGAGCCATATTTATGGATGGAATGTGCGAACAAGATAATAAGGAGGTATGTCGAGGATAAAGAGCAAAGAAACATTCTTGAGCATTGCCACTATAAGGAGTGTGGAGGACACTTTGGGCACCAACGTACAACGAGAAAAGTTTTGGAGTGCGGCTTTTATTGGCCAACATTGTTCAAAGACTGTTATGAGTAGGTCAAGATGTGTAAGAAGTGCCAAAGAGAAGGCAACATCACGAGAAGGAACGAAATGCCCATGATACCGATCTTGCCCGTGGAGGTTTTCGACATATGGGGCATTGATTTTATTGGACCCTTACTAAGTTTCAAAGGCAACAAGTGATGGTCCCGAAACGAGTTACTGGTGTATGGGGGGGGGGGGGGAATACACCAGTTAGGATTTTTCAACTTTCGAAAAACTTAACACTTGGAAACAACTTCAACTGAGTAAAAGGACTCAGGTGGGATCTCACAGCTGAGTAAGCAAACTCAACTGGAAGAGCGGTGCTGTGCGGAATGTGGTGGAAAAAAACTCGTTAAAAACAACTCACGCAAACCAGCTCGGTTGGTCAAGAACCAAAACAGCTCGGTTGAAAAAGTGCAAAAGAGGTTTGAATGCTGGTTAGTTCGGTCAGTTAGAAATGCAATAAGGACTGAATAAAAGTAAACACGACACACAAGATTTACGTGGTTCGGAGATAACTCCTACGTCCACGGGGAGATGTGAGTCCACACACCTCGATTTTGAGCTTGATTGCGACTCCGACGTCTCCGGTTCCTCCGTTGAGTCTTGGAACATTCCCCCTCGGTTGTAGACTCCAGGGACTGTTTCGTTGGTGCTCCATCTGCAGCTCCTTTGCCTTTCTCAGCCGTAGTTACCTTTATCGGTTGTGAGGGTGTTTGTTCAGTTGCATACTCAACTGTGTTAGGTTTGGCAACCATGACTTCCTCAGCCCTGGTGAAGGTAGCTGGTGGAATCCCAGTGTCCTTTGCCACGTCGTATCCGAGTCCAGACACATCATCCGTTTGCCGTCTGTATTTGATGAGATTCTCGATGATCTCGGATGACTGATATAGTTTTGTCAGGTTGTCCTTCTCAGTTTGAAGATCCTTGAGAAGAACAACTATATGTTCGGTCTGGGCATCTGATGTCTTCATCAGCTGGTCGATCTGAGCCTCTTGCTTGTTCAACTGTTCGTTCTGTGCCTTGATCTGTTCCTTCAACTGTTCATCGGTTGAAGCCTCAGTTTGGTTAGCTGTACTCAGTTGACTTTTCAGCTGGTCAATTTCTTCAGCTTGTCTCTTGATCAGATCGTCCTTTTCGGTTAAGGAATCTTCAAGCTTGGCGAACTGGACTTGAAGACTCTTAAACTCAACCGACTGCTGATGCAGTTCCTCACTGAGTTCTTGAAAATCATTCCAGGAAGGTTCCAACTCATCGTTCATAGATTCCTGCATGTTAGAAGTATTGGAAGAATTTAAGCGAGCAGGATTAGATTGTACCTCAATATCATCTTGGTCGGTTCCAAGTGCCATGAGGCATTGATCCGGACTGATGACTTTGTTGGTAGAGGTCAGATCATCCTCATCTTCAGTGTCTGTGAAGATGTCCATATCGTCAGCTGCCTCTTCAGCTACCATGGCCTTATTCTTTGCAGTTTGCTTCGCCCTCAGTGCTTCTCTTTCCTTCTTTGAGAGGTCTGGGCAATCAGCTTTGAAGTGTCCTTCCTTGCCGCATTCGAAGCAACCATTGGTAACTGGCTTCAAATTGTCTCGAGTTCGGTTTGATTTATAGAAACGTTTATATTTGCTGAACTGAGTATCCATATCGGCTAACTTCTTTGACAACGCTGCAATGTTCTGTTGCAGTTCTTCTCTGCTCGGCTCCTTTGCAGTCGTGTCAGCCGACCTGGTTGGCCTTGACGATCTCGACTTTGAGTAGTCAGCTCGGAGGGCAACTGACTTTGATGCTGAGCCGACGTCCTCAATTCTATTTGTCTGACTTGAGGGCTGCGACCTCCTTCTGTTGACCTTATACTCATTTCCTTTCAAGATTGAGAACAATCTTTCAGTTCCCATTTCACCTAGGTCAGCTCGGCTCTCGTGGATATTTGTGAAAGTATCCCACTCAGCCGGTAGAGCTTTCAACACTTTGAGGTTTATCTCTCTTAGAGTGTATTTTCCTTTCCGGATGGATTGGATTCTTCTGATGATGTCCATAAACCGGAGCTCTAGCTGATCTATAGTCTCATCAGGTCGCAGACTGAAATTGTCAAAATTTTGACATGCATGCGAGAACTTGTTTTCCTTTGTCTCGTCGCTTCCTTCACTTAGCGAGGCCAGGATGTCCCATATCTCTTTTGCGGTCTCACATTCCTCTATCCAGGGCAGATAATCTTGTCCAACCGTGGACATTATTGTGCTTTGAGCCCAGATATCCAGCTGGCTCACCTTGGCCTCCTCCGGAGTGTAGTCCTCTGGCTGTTTCTCCACATACTCCACCACTGCATCTCCATCGTTGGGATTTGTGGGAGTGCGAAGTATTCTGTCTCGTATGACAATTGGTCCAGATGTGAGAACTTGTTGCATCCTATGATGCTTGGACAAAAGGATCTTCTTCATTCGAGTTCTCCATGATGTATAGTTGACAACAGAGAACATGACTGTGATCTTGTCCTTGACGTCCATCTGCACAAACAAAAACAGGACAACAAAAAAAAAACGAGCAAGAATGCACTAGCGTGAAAAGATCTGTTCAGTTGACCACTGAAGAAAATTCTCGAATTCACACCTCGTGAAACAGAGTCAGCAGTCTTTTGAACCACTGCTCTGATACCACTTGATGGTCCCGAAACGAGTTACTGGTGTATGGGGGGGGGAATACACCAGTTAGGATTTTTCAACTTTTGAAAAACTTAACACTTGGAAACAACTTCAACTGAGTAAAAGGACTCAGGTGGGATCTCACAGCTGAGTAAGCAAACTCAACTGGAAGAGCGGTGCTGTGCGGAATGTGGTGGAAAATAAACTCGTTAAAAACAACTCACGCAAACCAGCTCGGTTGGTCAAGAACCAAAACAGCTCGGTTGAAAAAGTGCAAAAGAGGTTTGAATGCTGGTTAGTTCGGTCAGTTAGAAATGCAATAAGGACTGAATAAAAGTAAACACGACACACAAGATTTACGTGGTTCGGAGATAACTCCTACGTCCACGGGGAGATGTGAGTCCACACACCTCAGTCCAAGTTCTTCTGGACAGAACCACTCAGCTTACGCGGGCTGAGTAACCGTTACAGTTTAGTTTTCGGGCACTAAACAGCCTAAGTCAAGTTTACGGGTACTTGATGACATGACTACTGAATTACAGGAAGAGTAAGGTCCTAGCACACTTTTTAGGGTGTGAGAAAGGGTAGGATTTCCAACTACAGCTCGATCAAGAATGAGAGCTGGATCTAAGGCTTGAACGAATAAACACTCAACCTAAGATCAAAAACAGTTTCGAATTCTAGGAACCCTCAGCTACTAATGTTCTCTCAAATTGGAACTCTCAGCTGCTGATGCTCTTAGATGATGATTTTGCAGATTTGCTTTGATTTCTCTCGAGAAAGCTTTAGAATTTTTAGTCGTCTATGTGTCTATCTGCATCCCCTTCTTCTCGAATGAGATGATGCCTCTATTTATAGGCAGAGAGAATCAACTAGCCGTTGGAGGAGCAGTTGATCTCTGATCGGTTGAAAGCGATGGCTTGTCTCTCATCTCTGCAGACTTTCCCGATATGGCATCTGTGCTCCTTTGCTTTCCATCTGAGACAGCCTTGTGTTGGGCCAGATGGGGTAATGACTGAACGGTCAAACCCTCATGTGACTTCCTTTTGAAATTCAAATCTTTGACAGTCAACTTCGGTTTGTCGGTTGAAAGTCTTGACCTTCATCTGAGTGATCTTCAGCTGATGTTCCGATCTGTCGAGTTCTCAGCTGACTTTGAACTTCAAAACAGTTGAACTCCTTGTTCAGATTCTATAACTGAGGTTCTGAAACTGAACCCTCAGTTGTCTTCCACTTCTTTACTCAGTTGGGTTTGAACCCTCAGATGATTTCTTTTTCATCTGATGTTCTCTTCCTTTCAACTGTTTCTCATTTGATGAACGCTCAGTTGGTTTCCTTCAACTGATGTTCTGAAGACTTCCCCTTGTTTACATCTGAACAAATGAACTCTCAGTTGTCTTTCTTCACAACTGATGTTCTGTCTGAGTGACGCCTTATTGCCATCTTCAGCTGGAGACCTGTAAAGATAAAAACTTAACTTTGCTCAAACAGCGAGCCTAAATTCTAACATTAGGTACTGGCAACATCTACTCGGTTGGGGTCAGCCGGTTTTGGAATTCATCAAAACTTATACTAATAAATTTCCCAACAATTTCCCCCTTTTTGATGATGCCAAAACCACTTACAACTTGGAACCACTACTGATCTAAACCTCACTAACTTATCTAAAATCTCATTTGAAATTCTAGACAGTCTATAAGATAAAACATCAAAGGGTTAGCACAGTTATAACATGAAATTGAAAGACTTTGTGATTCAGAGCTTGGACAATGAGGAATTGTTCATCAAGGTGAATCGTATTATATACTTTGAAGTTTTTGTTACAACTGAAGGTTACAAAGTTAAGCGCAAAACATAGAAAGATACATCAGTTGCTTCAAAAACTACAACATCCAAAAACATTATCAGCTCAAAAACTTTGACAGCTCAGAAATACTATTGACCGTACTTGTTGAAGATACGGTTGAAGATCTCCTTCTTCGCTTCCGACTCAATCCCAGTGTTGACGCCGTGTTCCTTGCATACTTGCCTTGCCTCAGCTAAGATCGTATTTCTATTTGGCGTGCTTGTGCCTTTGATCATCGGAGGGCGGTATATGCACTTCTTTGGAACTGGAACAGTGTTGGGATCAAGCTGAGCATTCAGCATAGCTCGCTTGAACTGACTAAATATTCCAGGGTCTCCAAAGCTGAGTTCCCACAGGGCTTCCTTGAAGGTTAGCCTTGGGTCTTCAGTCGAGTAGACTTTCCTGTAATAGAAGTCATTGACGAACTCATGCTTGAACTGTTCCCAGTCATCGTTCCACTCCGCATTCATCCACTTGTCAACATGTGGGTATCGAGACGGGAGCCGAGCGTTCTTCTGCAGCTGATGCGTCGACTTTCTAGCCTCAGCCTTCATCTGGTGCTTGTTGATTCTTCGCACACTCCGGCTGGCTTTGTTTCTGTCGACGTTCTTCTCCACCTTGGCGAGCTCCTTCTCGAACTTGGCCACCTTCTTGGCCTGATCGGCAGCGAACTTCTTGATCCAAGAGGGATTCAAGTACTTCTCCTTAGGCACCTCCATAGCTTTGGCAGCTTCGATACAGTCTTCAACGGATATCCCGTCAAGTTCTGCATCGAGCTCGGCTGTGAGCTCGGCTACAAGGTCGTGGGAGACTTCCAGTTCGGGCTGCGACCCTTCAGCTTCAGCTGGCACTCCTTCTCCTTGCTGTAGAACAGCTTTCCCTTGTCCATCCCCAGCTGCCGGCTCCTTGTCTTCCCCTTTTTTGGCATCATCCAAAAGGGTGGCAACAGTGCCATCCAGAGAGGTCAACTTGGCTTCAGCTTGTTGAATGAGGGAAAACAACTCTTCAACAGCGTCCTTCTCTTCCACCTTCTTTGCCAACTCCAAGTCTTGGCGCTCCTGCTCAGCTCGCTGCACAGCTGCAAAGGTCGCAGAGACCTCTTTGTGAAGGGAGACGAACTCAGCTCGGAAAGAGGCGAACTGAGCCATCCACTCCTGGTCCTGAGTCTGCTGGGACTTTGCGAGGTCAGATTCAGCAACGGTCTTGAACACGTTGAAATCCGAGCTGAGGCTTTGAACAGCCTTCCTTAGAGCCGAGACCTCCGAGCTGGAAGAAGTGGATAGATCTTCGAGCTTGTGCTGCAGAGAAGAGGAGAGGTGATCTAGCTGATTCTTCAGGCTGGCATTTTCTGCCATCAGCTGCTGCATCCTGTCAGCTTCTTCCTCCTTGCCCAGCTGGATTTTGGACAGCATCTCCGTCCTCAGCTGGTTGACCCTCTCCGAGATCAGCTCGCAGATGACGTCGGTTGAGAGAGCTGGCTGATCGGAGGGTCCGGGCAGGAGCGGTGGTTGTGGCTGGGCAGCAGACTCCAGGACAACCATGGCAGATCGGCTGGCGAGGTAGGCCTTGAGCTTGTCTTCTTCTCTCTTGGCCGCCTCATCAGCTGCATCGACGTCGTCCATGCAGGAGGCATTTTTGGCGAGCATGTCATCAAGAAAGTGAACAACTTCAGGGTTGTTGCACAGCTCCCTGGTGTCTGTCCCTTCTTGGATGCTTTTGTCCAGACGTCGTCAGAGCACATCCACCTTTTGGTTGTAAGCCACCTCCAGGCTCTGGTAGTCGAAGTACTCCCTCAGGTTGGACTCTTCGACCTTTAACTTGTCCCAGCCATGGATCCTGAGGGTCTCCTCCTTCACGTACCAGTAGCTGAATATGACACTGAATTGGTATAGAAGCTTCGTCCTGAGAACAGAGAAAATAGGCATCGATGTTGCCTCGGGGAACATACCAATCAGCTTGCGGAAGCAGTAGCTGAGTCTTCCTTCATATTCAGCCAGGATCGCCTGACGGTTGGCTTCTTCATCGATCTAAGGGGGATCGATATCGAAGGTTAAGGGTTCGATGGTTTCATCAACGTTGGCCGAAGAAGTGGTCACAACGTTGGCATCGAGCGAGAGGCTCGGAATATCTGACTGAGGACCAGTTGAGAGAACCGGATCCTCTTTGGATGGAGAGTTGGCTGGCTGGAGGATTTCTTCAGTCACAGGTGGGTTAACCTGACTGGCATCAACTTTAGACCGACTGTCGTGGGACTCCTCAGATGAAGAAGAGTCATCTGAGGAGGAGCTGGCATCCACCACTTGGATCTCCACGTCTCCACCTGCCTCCTCAGCCACGTCCTCCTAGTGAGGTTGAAGAATAAACCCAGCTGGGTCAACCGATTGACTGGATTCGGTTGACTCCTTCTCCTCAGCCGGCTTGACCACCACTGGACTTGTTGTGGATGGTTTAGCCGCTGGCTGGATGATTCTTATCCTTGGCCTCTTCTGCAGAGGTTCCTCCTCTTCCTCCTCTTCGTCTTCTTCCTCCTCAGCTACCTCTTCCAGCTGGCGCTTCGCCGGCTTGGTCCTTGAAGGGCGACGAGCAGCTGCCTCCACAGCTGGCTTGGGGACACCCTTGGGGGTGTAGACAGCTTCTACAACATCCCTGGCCTTCTTGGCTGAGGGGAACAGTGACATCTTGCTGACTGGAGTGTCCTCACTCCTTTCCCATGTCAGCGGCAGACCCTTTGTGGCTTGGAGGATGAGGGCTGATATCTTTGTCCCGAAATTGAGAGTCCCCTTGACACTCAACAGAACATCCCCGGACTCAGCTGTCGTCTCGGATATCTTCTGCTTCTCCGACACCAGCTGGCTCTCTATATATCCCAACCAGTCGACCTGGTGCATCTCTTCCAGGGCCTTCTGTTGCTTGAGCTTAGGACGGTTGATGTCCCCGAAGGCTCCACCATATGCGACGATGCATTTGGATATTACATCGAAAAGAAGTCGGTGCTCCGGCTTCAGCTTTGTCCTTTGCATGCTCCCCTTCAATGGTTCGGGAACAAGAAGAATGGTTTGAAGGAAGGCATCAGCTTCCTCGTCAGAAAAGTTCCCCACCACGTCTGTGGCTTCACGGTTTCTGGGGATGAGCTTCTCCAGCTCCTTCGACACCTTTATCTCCACAACGGAGTCTTCTACTGTTCGGGAGGTTCTGTGGCGTTGCTTGCACGGGATGATCGTGACAAGCCCGTCATTTGCGACTCGTTGCAGATTACGGTAGAAATGTACGATCTGCTTCCTGAGCAACAGGGCCGGAGAGAGGGTGGCCCAATCAAGCAGATGGTGGTCGGAGAGGATGGCGGCGATTGGAGCGAGCTCAGGCGAGGAGAGAGCCGCTCTGGATAATATCTGTTCGAAATGAATCTTCGACATCACCATGTCGAACGATTCCTGGAACGTTGCAGGCTCTGAGGAAACCATCTTTTTAGAAGCTTTTGACTTGGGCGCCATCTCGAAGAGATATATATGCAAAGAAAGAGTGAAAGACTTTACTGGAAATGGCGAAACAAGATTTGAGAAGATGATGAATAGTGAGTAAAGATATGCACGAAAAGAGAAAGTAAGGATCACTTCCTGATTTGCCGTATTATATAATCTTTGACTCGGATAAAATCAACGGCTGGGGTTAAATCGCGCGAATCTATTAACGGCTGTGATTTCGCGACTGTTGAGTAATTTTGACTGATATACCACGCGTGCGAGTGAGAAGGTGAATAGTTTGAGGTGTCAGCCCAGTCGCACTATAAAGTAAGGCTATAGGTGTTCAGCCAGACTTTACATTAAATGCGATATGATGGCTTGTTTAGTCTAGCTGACATGTTCAGGAATGTTTGAATTTATTTCAAACATTCTCATTTAATATCATAACACCTTCAGTCATAAATAATACCTGCCAGCTGATGTCTGAATCAGCTGTGTTCTTTGTTGAATTCCTCAGTTGCCGCATACCATCAGCTGACTCGAGTTCGTCTATTCAGCTGACGTCTGTTCCATTATTGCAGCATACCATCAGCTGACTCAAGTTCATCTTCTCAGCTGACGTTTGATGTCCTCAGTTGGCAATTCGTATCTGATATTCCCCTTTCAGCTGAGCTTCCCCCTTCATCCGAGCTTCCCCCTTAAGTCGATATCCGATTCTTCAGCTCGGATGAATCCTTGTCAGCTCGGATGATTCTTCTGCTCAGATGAGTTTTTAGCTCGGATCCAAAAGTCCTAGAAGATCACACAGCATCTTGAACCGGGCTTCAGGAAGAGGTTTGGTGAGGATGTCAGCTCTCTGAATCTCAGTTGGGATCTTCTCCATGGACACATCCTTCTTCTCAATATGATCTCGGATTAAGTGATGACGAATATCGATATGCTTAGTCCGAGAGTGATGAACAGGGTTTAGAGAGATAGCTATGGCACTCGAGCTATCACAATGAATGGGAACCTGTCCAGTTGAGACTTCATAATCTCTCAGCTGCTGCTTCAGCCACAATACTTGCATGCAACAGTTTCCGGCAGCCATGTACTCTGACTCGGTTGTCGAAGTAGCAACACACGCTTGTTTCTTGGAGAACCATGAAACTAGCTTGCTTCCCATGAACTGGCAGTGTCCAGAAGTAGACTTTATGTTCAACCGATCTCCTGCTAGGTCGGCATCTGAGTATCCAGTCAGCTGGATATTGTCATCAGTTGGGTACCACAATCCAACATTGACAGTTCCCTTCAGATACTTAATGATGTTCTTTGCTGCCAACATGTGTGCTTCTCTTGGTTGGACTTGAAAATGAGCACACACTCCAACTGCGTATGAAATGTCTGGTCGGCTGGCAGTTAGGTAGAGCAGCGAACCGATGATCCCTCTATACTGGCTGGCATCAATGAGCTTTCCCTCAGCTCCTGGTTCGATCTTCCAGTTCGTGTTCATAGGGATCTTGGTTGTCTTACTTGTCTGCAATCCGAACTTGGTGATGAGCTCCCTTGTATATTTGGACTGGTTGATGAAAATCCCTTCAGGTGACTGCTTCACTTGTAATCCAAGGAAATAATTCATCTCGTCCATCATTGACATCTCGAACTTTTCCTTCATAAGATCGGAGAATTTCTTGCACAGCTCCTCCGACTTGGACCCGAAAATGATGTCATCGACATAAATTTGCACGACAAGTATATCTTCTCCAACTTTGATGGTGAACAGAGTTTTATCAACTGAACCTCGTTTGAACCCCGAGTCCAGAAGAAATCCACAAAGAGTGTCATACCATGCTCTTGGTGCTTGCTTTAGACCATAGATAGCTTTCTTCAGCTTGTACACTCTTCCATCTCCAGTCTCAAAGCCAGGAGGCTGTTCAACATATACATCTTCTTTTATATCTCCATTGAGGAATGCACACTTCACATCCATCTGATATACTTTGAACTTGTGATGTGCGGCATAAGTTAGAAAGATCCGGATGGCTTCAAGCCTTGCAACTGGTGCAAAGGAATCTTCAAAGTCAATTCCTTCTTGTTGGCAGTATCCTTGAGCTACCAACCTTGCTTTATTCCTCACAATGAATCCAATGGCGTCTCTCTTGTTTTTGAAAATCCACTTTAGTCCAATCACCTTGACACCATTTGGTCTTTCTACCAACTCCCATACACAGTTGCGTAGAAACTCATTCAATTCTTCTTGCATGGCTGTTGTCCAGTGGACACAATTGAGAGCTTCCCCAACATTCTTCGGTTCTGGAACATCAGCTACATAGCAAGAAATCATGGCAACATCTCCAGCTTGCTCGAACTCCTCTAGAACTGCCAATTCCTCAGCATATTGGGCATAAGTGTTGGATTCTTCCTCGGTTGATTCTGGATTTGCAACTCTGCTCCGTGTGCGCACACCCTCGGTTGGATCTCCGATGATGTCATTGGTGGAATGAACTTCATACCATCTTCGGTTGCGTCTTCCTTCTTCTTCCAATAGTGGTTGTTCAGACATCTGAGTTGGAGTCTTCAGAGCTGGTGATTGATCAGCTGTTGAGTCTGGATCCTCAACATTTACAATAGATTGAACTGAGTTCGGTTGGGCATCGGATGCTGATGCAGTTGGATGGACATCAGCTGAAGTTCCCCCTAGGGACGAGCTGAGGTCTTCGCATTCATCTTCAGAGGAGTATGGGTCCTCATTCTCAGTTGCCCATACCAGTGGTTCAGCTCGGTTCTTTTCCCGAAGAGCTTGCGATCTGGTGAGAACTGGTAGAACAGCTGGATCCGCGTGTTGTTCCTTTACCTGTTCCCTGCACTCAAAGGTAGATTCATCAAAACTAACATGAGGTGTTATTTCCACAACACGAGAGCTGTTGTTGAAAACTCTATATGCCTTGATCCGAGCTGCATATCCAAGAAATATGCCCTTTGAAGCTTTGGCATCAAAAGTTTTCAACTGAGTCTTCCCATTGTTGTGAATATAACACTTAGATCCAAAAACACGAAAATAAGAAATATCTGGCTTTCTGCGTCTCCACAGCTCGTAGGGCGTCTTTCCCAACCGCTTGGTGAGAAGAGATCGATTCTGTGTGTAGCATGCTGTGTTGATCGCTTCAGCCCAAAATCTCTTAGGTAGTGCTGAGCTCGCTAACATGGATGTGGCTGCATCCTTCAGAGTTCTATTTCTTCGCTCAGCTACGCCATTCTGTTGTGGAGTACGCGCGGCTGATGTTTGATGGGTTATGCCATTCTTTTAGCAATACTCAATGATGGTTTCATTTAGAAACTCCGTTCCACGATCTGATCTGATAGATATGATCTTCATCTCTTGTTGGTTCGATATCCGATCCATTAGCTTGGGCAGCTCATCTCGAGTTTCACTCTTGTGGCGCATGAAGATGGTCCACGTATATCTTGAGTAGTCATCAGTTACAACCAAAGTATATTCGTTTCCATTAATGCTTTTTGGTGTAACTGGCCCGAAGAGATCCATATGGATCAGCTGCAACACTCGGTCGGTTGAAGGAGTTGACTTCAACCGGAAGGAGGTTCTAGCGAGCTTTCCCAGCTGGCATGCACTGCACATGTGTGTTGTTGAAAACACTCGGTTAGGTATGCCTCTTGCATGTTCTTGTCTGGCAAGTCGGTTCATCATCTTGAAGTTCAGATGGTTGAGCCTTTTGTGCCACAGCCAGCTCACATCCGAACTGCTCTTTGACAACAGGCAAGTGTCAGGGAGGCTGCTGTTCCAGTCAGCGTAGTATACATTCCCTGTTGGAGATCGATTTCCCAACAATATCACCTGCTTTGATCCGACATCTTTAACTCTGCAACCCTGTGCATCAAACTTGACAGAAAACCCATTATCACAGAATTGGCTGATGGAGAGCAGGTTATGCTTCAATCCATCAACAAAAGAAACATTAGAAATTGAAACATGATTGGTTTCAAGGGTACCGTAACCTCTGGTATAACCTTTTGAGTTATCACCAAAAGTAACTGATGGACCTTCTTTCTCCACGAAACTTCCAAGCAAATCCTTCAGATTTGTCATGTGTTTCGAGCATCCACTATCCATCACCCACATTGTTGTAGACGCCTTCTTCTTCCTCAGCTGTTTCTCCTGTACCTGCAAGGAGAAACTTGCTTAGGTCCCCAATTTCAGTTGGGTCCTGGAGGGTTAGAACCAGTTCCCGCTGGAACCGTGCGTCGCTTTTCTCTGTACACTCGAATAGCCTTGTCATTCCAAATGATCTGCCCATGTTCATCAATTATAACAACACCCCGGTTATCCTTAGGCTTGTTGTTTGAAATGATGCTCTGTTTCTTGGGAGGAGTTGGATTTCTCCCATGTTGGGCTTTAGGAGGTGAGGCTTTCCCCCTGTTTTGATGGCGATTCTTATCCTGTTGAGTTTGTCTATGAGGTCGGACGCCTTTGTGGAATCTTCTTGGCTGATTCTGATTCCATTGCCTTGGCTGTTAACGATGGTTGTTCATGCCCGGATGTTGATTCATGTTGTGGCATGAGTAACCATAGCTGTTGTAACTTTTCCACATAGGTTGACTCTGTTGGAACCTCTGATTGTTGTGGTGATGGAACCGTTGTTGATTATATCGGTTGAAGCTTGGTCGGTTCTGTTGGTTCCATCTCTGCTGTGGTTGGTTTATTGGTCGGTTATCACGTCGGTTCTGAGCTTGGATATGTTGTCGATTTTGAGCTTGATTGCGACTCCGACGTCTCCGGTTCCTCCGTTGAGTCTTGGAACATTCCCCCTCGGTTGTAGACTCCAGGGACTGTTTCGTTGGTGCTCCATCTGCAGCTCCTTTGCCTTTCTCAGCCGTAGTTACCTTTATCGGTTGTGAGGGTGTTTGTTCAGTTGCATACTCAACTGTGTTAGGTTTGGCAACCATGACTTCCTCAGCCCTGGTGAAGGTAGCTGGTGGAATCCCAGTGTCCTTTGCCACGTCGTATCCGAGTCCAGACACATCATCCGTTTGCCGTCTGTATTTGATGAGATTCTCGATGATCTCGGATGACTGATATAGTTTTGTCAGGTTGTCCTTCTCAGTTTGAAGATCCTTGAGAAGAACAACTATATGTTCGGTCTGGGCATCTGATGTCTTCATCAGCTGGTCGATCTGAGCCTCTTGCTTGTTCAACTGTTCGTTCTGTGCCTTGATCTGTTCCTTCAACTGTTCATCGGTTGAAGCCTCAGTTTGGTTAGCTGTACTCAGTTGACTTTTCAGCTGGTCAATTTCTTCAGCTTGTCTCTTGATCAGATCGTCCTTTTCGGTTAAGGAATCTTCAAGCTTGGCGAACTGGACTTGAAGACTCTTAAACTCAACCGACTGCTGATGCAGTTCCTCACTGAGTTCTTGAAAATCATTCCAGGAAGGTTCCAACTCATCGTTCATAGATTCCTGCATGTTAGAAGTATTGGAAGAATTTAAGCGAGCAGGATTAGATTGTACCTCAATATCATCTTGGTCGGTTCCAAGTGCCATGAGGCATTGATCCGGACTGATGACTTTGTTGGTAGAGGTCAGATCATCCTCATCTTCAGTGTCTGTGAAGATGTCCATATCGTCAGCTGCCTCTTCAGCTACCATGGCCTTATTCTTTGCAGTTTGCTTCGCCCTCAGTGCTTCTCTTTCCTTCTTTGAGAGGTCTGGGCAATCAGCTTTGAAGTGTCCTTCCTTGCCGCATTCGAAGCAACCATTGGTAACTGGCTTCAAATTGTCTCGAGTTCGGTTTGATTTATAGAAACGTTTATATTTGCTGAACTGAGTATCCATATCGGCTAACTTCTTTGACAACGCTGCAATGTTCTGTTGCAGTTCTTCTCTGCTCGGCTCCTTTGCAGTCGTGTCAGCCGACCTGGTTGGCCTTGACGATCTCGACTTTGAGTAGTCAGCTCGGAGGGCAACTGACTTTGATGCTGAGCCGACGTCCTCAATTCTATTTGTCTGACTTGAGGGCTGCGACCTCCTTCTGTTGACCTTATACTCATTTCCTTTCAAGATTGAGAACAATCTTTCAGTTCCCATTTCACCTAGGTCAGCTCGGCTCTCGTGGATATTTGTGAAAGTATCCCACTCAGCCGGTAGAGCTTTCAACACTTTGAGGTTTATCTCTCTTAGAGTGTATTTTCCTTTCCGGATGGATTGGATTCTTCTGATGATGTCCATAAACCGGAGCTCTAGCTGATCTATAGTCTCATCAGGTCGCAGACTGAAATTGTCAAAATTTTGACATGCATGCGAGAACTTGTTTTCCTTTGTCTCGTCGCTTCCTTCACTTAGCGAGGCCAGGATGTCCCATATCTCTTTTGCGGTCTCACATTCCTCTATCCAGGGCAGATAATCTTGTCCAACCGTGGACATTATTGTGCTTTGAGCCCAGATATCCAGCTGGCTCACCTTGGCCTCCTCCGGAGTGTAGTCCTCTGGCTGTTTCTCCACATACTCCACCACTGCATCTCCATCGTTGGGATTTGTGGGAGTGCGAAGTATTCTGTCTCGTATGACAATTGGTCCAGATGTGAGAACTTGTTGCATCCTATGATGCTTGGACAAAAGGATCTTCTTCATTCGAGTTCTCCATGATGTATAGTTGACAACAGAGAACATGACTGTGATCTTGTCCTTGACGTCCATCTGCACAAACAAAAACAGGACAACAAAAAAAAAACGAGCAAGAATGCACTAGCGTGAAAAGATCTGTTCAGTTGACCACTGAAGAAAATTCTCGAATTCACACCTCGTGAAACAGAGTCAGCAGTCTTTTGAACCACTGCTCTGATACCACTTGATGGTCCCGAAACGAGTTACTGGTGTATGGGGGGGGGAATACACCAGTTAGGATTTTTCAACTTTTGAAAAACTTAACACTTGGAAACAACTTCAACTGAGTAAAAGGACTCAGGTGGGATCTCACAGCTGAGTAAGCAAACTCAACTGGAAGAGCGGTGCTGTGCGGAATGTGGTGGAAAATAAACTCGTTAAAAACAACTCACGCAAACCAGCTCGGTTGGTCAAGAACCAAAACAGCTCGGTTGAAAAAGTGCAAAAGAGGTTTGAATGCTGGTTAGTTCGGTCAGTTAGAAATGCAATAAGGACTGAATAAAAGTAAACACGACACACAAGATTTACGTGGTTCGGAGATAACTCCTACGTCCACGGGGAGATGTGAGTCCACACACCTCAGTCCAAGTTCTTCTGGACAGAACCACTCAGCTTACGCGGGCTGAGTAACCGTTACAGTTTAGTTTTCGGGCACTAAACAGCCTAAGTCAAGTTTACGGGTACTTGATGACATGACTACTGAATTACAGGAAGAGTAAGGTCCTAGCACACTTTTTAGGGTGTGAGAAAGGGTAGGATTTCCAACTACAGCTCGATCAAGAATGAGAGCTGGATCTAAGGCTTGAACGAATAAACACTCAACCTAAGATCAAAAACAGTTTCGAATTCTAGGAACCCTCAGCTACTAATGTTCTCTCAAATTGGAACTCTCAGCTGCTGATGCTCTTAGATGATGATTTTGCAGATTTGCTTTGATTTCTCTCGAGAAAGCTTTAGAATTTTTAGTCGTCTATGTGTCTATCTGCATCCCCTTCTTCTCGAATGAGATGATGCCTCTATTTATAGGCAGAGAGAATCAACTAGCCGTTGGAGGAGCAGTTGATCTCTGATCGGTTGAAAGCGATGGCTTGTCTCTCATCTCTGCAGACTTTCCCGATATGGCATCTGTGCTCCTTTGCTTTCCATCTGAGACAGCCTTGTGTTGGGCCAGATGGGGTAATGACTGAACGGTCAAACCCTCATGTGACTTCCTTTTGAAATTCAAATCTTTGACAGTCAACTTCAGTTTGTCGGTTGAAAGTCTTGACCTTCATCTGAGTGATCTTCAGCTGATGTTCCGATCTGTCGAGTTCTCAGCTGACTTTGAACTTCAAAACAGTTGAACTCCTTGTTCAGATTCTATAACTGAGGTTCTGAAACTGAAACCCTCAGTTGTCTTCCACTTCTTTACTCAGTTGGGTTTGAACCCTCAGATGATTTCTTTTTCATCTGATGTTCTCTTCCTTTCAACTGTTTCTCATTTGATGAACGCTCAGTTGGTTTCCTTCAACTGATGTTCTGAAGACTTCCCCTTGTTTACATCTGAACAAATGAACTCTCAGTTGTCTTTCTTCACAACTGATGTTCTGTCTGAGTGACGCCTTATTGCCATCTTCAGCTGAAGACCTGTAAAGATAAAAACTTAACTTTGCTCAAACAGCGAGCCTAAATTCTAACATTAGGTACTAGCAACATCTACTCGGTTGGGGTCAGCCGGTTTTGGAATTCATCAAAACTTATACTAATAAATTTCCCAACAACAAGTATATCATATTGGCAGTGGATTATGTCTCGAAGTGGGTCGAGGCCCGTGCTTCAACCAAAGATGATTCCAAGGTGGTTTCGAATTTTTTGAGAACTCAAATTTTCAATAGGTTTGGTGTACCTCGAGCTATTATTAGTGATCAAGGTTCGCATTTTTGCAACGCGACGGTCACCGCCTTGTTCAAGAAGTATGGAGTTAATCATCGTGTGTCAACAGCCTACCACCCACAAACCAATGGACAAGCGGAATTGTTCAATCGAATCATCAAGACGATCTTGAGAAAGACCGTGGGCACGACAAGGAAGGATTGGAGTATGCGCCTCGATGATGCCTTGTGGGCATATAGGACTGCCTTTAAGACACCTTTTAGCATGTCCCCATATCGCATGGTCTATGGCAAGAGGTGTCACTTGCCCGTGGAGCTGGAACATCGAGCTCATTGGGCTGTTACCTAACTCAACCTCGATTGGAACGAGACAGGTGAATCAAGAAAGCTCGATATTCAAGAGCTTGACGAGATAAGGCTCCAAGCCTGTGATAATGTCGGTTTATACAAGGAAAGGATGAAGAAGACCCACAATCTTTTGATTAAAGAGAAGGAGTTCCATTTTGGGCAACAAGTGTTACTATACCAAACTCGATTTAGGCTTTCCTAGGGAAAGCTCTCGACCAAGTCGGCAGGACCTTATGAAGTGCAAGCTCAATTCCCAAATGGAGCTGTTGAGATCAAGAATCCCAAGAATGGGAAAGTTTTTAAAGTCAATGGCCAGCAACTTGTTGAGGGGGAACCATCTGGGTTCCCTGTCGAGGAGGACCTCTAACTTCAAAAGGAGGGGGTGTTGTGCCCAAGACCTTAAACGGGGCGCTGTCCAGGAGGCAACCTGGTTAGTATTTTCTCTTTATTTCTTTTTCTTTTTCATTTTTCCTTATTTTTCTTTATTTTTCGTAAAAATTATTGAAAATTAAAAAAATTAGTTAATGTTTGCTTAAAGTATTTTATTTTACAGTATTTTATTTTGAAGTATTCTTATTCTAGATTAACCATAGGAAAAAGTTTGTGTTTGGAATATATTTGGTGTTTTTAAGTGTGCAGGAGATGTTGAGCAAGATACAAGTTGTAGATCATGAACCACAATGGAGAAGTAAGTTGGGGGTGTCGAGCAGAGGTTTTGAGCGTGAATCAAGCTGTTGGTCAACGACTGCTTATGGCTATTACTGTATCCCTAAAAAACTGTGCCCTATATATCTATCCTATCATGTATCCACCCCACTACCCAATTTGAAATTAACCTCTGCAACTTCTCATCTTCTCTCTATTTACCTCTCCAACAAAACACCCAAACCACTTACTATGGTGTCTACTCGGCCAAAAAACAAACTAAACAAAATCCCCACCGGAACCAACATCGATCTCACCAGCAACAACCCTACCACCACCACCGCAAAACCCAATACCACCAAGCGGAAACTCCCCATGGAACCCGCCAACACTTCTGCCGACCAAAACTCCTCCATCACCATTGGACCGAGCGTGCCCACGAGCCCGCCGGTCGATGCCACACTCATGATGAGCGACGAAAACCCCAGCCTAATGGATGAGGCGGCAAAGCAACCGGAGAAAGAGACCCAATCGAAGGGCATGGTGACTAAGCAACAAACGGAGGAAGAGGCAGATGAGGAAGAGAATGGCGAGGAAGAAGAGGATGATGGAGAAGGTGAAGGGAAAGACGGCTATGACTAGGAGGATGAAGATGACGACCTTGATGATGCCATAGAAGCAGAGGCGGCGAGGTTAACGGTGGAGGCGAAGACCAAGGCTAAGGAAAGCCCGACGAAGACGAAAAGTGCCTGGTTGGCCAGCAAGCGCCATCGCATTGGGGGAGTTGCACCGGTGAAGAAGCTTAAATCCATCACTTCGGATGTCGGGTCTATCCAGCCGACGATGTCGAAGGGGGGAGCTTCCGGAACTCCGTCAATGGCTAGTGAGAACGTAGAGGGGAAAGATGTTGAGGAAGAAGAGGATGATAATCAATCAACACTAGCAAGCGGTAAGAATAGGAGAAAGAAAAAGGGCACCACGGTGATGACGTGTAAGAGGCCTAGGGATTGGAAAGTGACAGCACCCAGGTTTCTCGACTTCAAACTTTACGAGGACCTGGGTGTTGCCCAAGAAGTATGAACACTGTTTGATGGGATATGATGGAGTAAGTTCTTGAAATGGCCGGTGGAAGTTTACAAGGAGCAAGTTAAGGAGGTGTACAGCGCTGCGGAGGTGACGAGTGATCTCGAGACTGGGGTGAGCACTATTTCCTTCTCGCTTTTGGGCGAGAAGTATGATTTTCAAGTTAGTACCCTCAACCAGATCTTGGGAATGGTGAGTCTGAGGGATTTGGCCAAGAAGGAATTCATGGAGGCCAAGAAGGTGGTGCCACCCCCTGGAGACGTTGCTTATCAGGAGCAATGGAAGGAGATTAGGAACGGGTCACCGTACAATGGAGGCAACAACAAGGGCACGGAGTTGAAGACCCATGCGCTGAGGCTTTGCCATCGTATCCTTGCCTACAACCTGTACGGCAAGAACGACAACGACAATACCTTGAGCAACAAGGAGAGGTACCTTTTGTGGTGTATGCACACCAAGACCAAGGTTAACTTCGCAGCCTTCCTCGGTGAGCATCTCAAAATGGTGTTGGCCAATCAAGCTCTAGGGTGTACGTGTGGGCACTTTGTAACAGCGTTTGCAAAGGGAGTCGGTGTGTATGATGAGATGAAGGAGAAGCCTGTGATGGGATTCGGCAAGTTGGGGAAAGCGGCCCTTAAGAAGATGAATGACATTGAGTTGAGGAACGACAAGTTTGTGTTCATCGACTACGGCAGGTCAAAGTCCACCAGGCGCCCACCTTTGGTTAGGAAGGAGGAGGCAGGCACCAGCATGGCGGTGCTGCCTAACATCGAGGTCGAGACCAGACTAGCTAACATGGAGAAGTTGTTGACTGAGATCAGGAATGCTCAGCTGGCATTCTTTGCACACCAAGGATTCAGGTACCTGCCTGAATCTTCTCTTTGATTTTATGTTCCTCTCACTTTTGTGTTAGTTTAGGTTTTTGTTTTTCATTTTTGTATTTTGTTGTCGAGTCTTGTTTTGTGTTTTATTTTCTGTTGTGTCTTGTTGGTCGAGAAGGTGTTCTTATTGCCTTCACCCACAATTTGCCCAGAAAATTGTGTGTTGAAGGCCTTATAATCCCCTTCTCGGCTTTGTTGGTAAATAATTGTTGAGCCAGTTTTTTTTATGTCTATTATTGCCCAACATCATACTCACTTTGCCCAAGGCAAAGTGTGTGGGTGTTGGGATGTTGGTCTGTTTTGTGTGTTTTTAAATTTTGTTTTAGTTGTTGATCAACATGTTGGCATGATAGGTTAGAATAAGCATGTTGATGTAAATGATGCCGTATGTAGATAGGTAGGACGGAATGAGATATTGGGCAAAGACTGTGAGGTTTTGAGCTGTTGAATGTTATATACATGTGCAGCATTTATTTCTTTCTTGTGTGATAATGACCAATTGAAACTTGTTGATCTAGAACTTGCCTGCATCTCTTATTGAAATTTCGTGTAACTTAGTCGAATTGCTTAGATGAATTAGGCCCATGGCCAAAATTCCCTACCTTGACATTTATCCTTTGCTAGCCCCTTTGAGCTTGTTGATAGTTCTTTCGATTCACTTATAGTAGCCTGAATTCATAAGTCTTCCCGGTCAAGAACTCAGGTCTAGAAGAAGAAGGGATGAAAGAAAAATGTTGGGTAGCACTAGCTGGGCAATATCACTTATTTTAAAAGTGTTAAAAAAAGAAGAAGAGAGAGTCCTTAAAAGAATAAGTGTGCTAAGGTCAAAGTGGTATGGAGTCAAGGGCAATATGTTACCAAGAGCTGAGTCTTCTTGACATAGCCAAATTTTAAATTATCCCACCTTTTCCCTTGAGCCACATTACAACCCAATAAAGACCTAAGGATAAGTGATTTTGATTTTGTTCAAAGAAGTAGGGATGTAGAGGGCAGGCAAGCCTATGGAAAAACATTATTGATATTGGTCAGGAGCGTATACACTTAACCATATACACTTGAGAGTTTAGTGCTGGTGATGATACTCTTGTTGCCCAATAACTTTATCTTGACCTATTTTATGACAATATCTGCTTCATATTCTGTTTTGACTGACATGTTGATGTGCTGATACATTGAGTCTGTGTCTTGTTTTGTATTTTTTGTGTTTGAGTCTTGGAAAAAATCGCAATTGTACACTTGAGGGCAAGTGTAATTCAAGTGTGTGGGTGTGAAGAACCCATATTTGTGTCCATATTTTCTTGTGTTTTTCTTGATTCTTTTTGGGTCTTTATCGAGTCAAAGTGTGTCTAGGAGGACACGAAGTCGAGAGACGGTGTGCATTGAAGAACAGGTGGGATCTTGGGCAAAACCGGTGAAAATCTGTTGTTGAGATGCTGAGATGGCGATACAATGCAAATGGGCATAGGGATGGAAGCTTGTAGATGGGCAACAATGTTCTAATCAATCTACAAGTCAGGAAGTACCTCCTCATATCTTTGAAGCCAACAGACAAAGTACCTAGAGGAGCCAGGATCTTGGTCAGCACAGGAAGTAATACAGGATGCAGACGTTGAAGTCAAGAAAAGAGTCGGAGCAGCAGTAGATTTCTTCTTTTCCAAGTAAGAGGATAAGGATCGAAAATTTCTTTCCTTATCCTAGCCGAACCTAATCAAAGAAGATATCTACCATGTAAGGGAAGTAAATGCAGCTACATGGATAAGGAAGGAGGCGGATATGCATGGAAAGAGTCCTTAACCAATAAGGATTCTATTCTAACCCTAATTCCATCGCATGTATATATGGCCGACTTCACTTTGTAATGGGAGAGTTCATTCGAGATTAATTTCTGCATTTTAGTTTGAGAGAGCGTGAGGAAGAAACAAGTGCTACGGGTAAATTTGCTTTTATATTTCGTTTCCAGTATTTATGCATCAGTTTTTAGTTAACTTGAAATCAAGACCTTAGTTGCTGATTTACGCTTTTGAGCAGCAATCGTTTCCAGTATAATTTCAAGTATGATTTTCCTTATATATTTTGTGTTTTCGTTTAATATTATGTCTAGCTAAATTTATTGTTTGGGTTGGATATAGATGATGTGATCTTAATTACTCGTTCTAAACTCGTGAGGTCGAATTGTGTGAGTTCGTTATTTGATTTTATTCCCGAAACACTTAGGAATAAGTCTAGACTTAATTGATATTGACATATGTTTGATCACCATCTAGATATTGAGATTAAGTCATTAACAGGATTTGGGATCAAACTCGAGAGTGTCTTTCGTGCCCAAGAAGGTAATGAGTGTTGGAGAGCAGTCGGTATTGACCTACCTCTTGGCTGTCTTGGGCCTGTTTATTCTTAATGCCTTTTGGGCAGCATCGTTACTGAAGTGTCTTCATGACCTTGTTGATCAAAGGAGAAGATCTTACCTTCTGGTCAAGATCTGTAAAATTGGATAGACATAGGCTTGGTGTGTTTATATCGTGACTTCGTGATCATTAGGGTATAAACTAATCTTTGTCTTAAACCAAGTAATGAGATCAGGTAATTGAATATCTTTGCACCAATGAACGAGTAATGAGTAATTAGGACCATTGATTCGAAACCCTAACCCAAACTTCTTTGCTATTTGATATTTCACTTGTTGAGTTACAGGATATTGAGATACATCTCGACCATAATCCCTTCTGTTGAAAGCTACCCAAAGAGCAGATCTACGCCAAGTCCCTTGGGATCGACCCCACTTGCCATTAATTACTACCTTATTGGGCAAGAGGTGTTTTATAAATTTATTTGTGTGAAGAGTGTGACAACCGCCCTTCGTCAAATTGGCGTCGTTGCCGGGGAGTTAGTTTTAAGCTAGTGTGCTCTTCTAGCTTGAGTTGAGCGCGACTTATGTCCAAGCCACATCTACGGAGTGACGGAGATCAACAAGATCGTGGTGTATGCCCGGAGGTGATAGCTAGGAGAAATCGAGCAGAACAATGCAAGAAGAAGAGAGATCTGGAGGGAGGCGTCAACGAACCTTCAGAGTCTCAGAGCTTGACAGACGATCAGGATATCAAGCAAGAAGACGATTCTTGCTCAACAACGAGTACAAACAGCGAGGAGTCAACATCCAGCTCAGAAGCAGAAACATTAACCACTATGGCAGGACAGCAAAAAAGAACCATCTGTCAGATTATGTTCCCTGACAACAAGGGAATCATACCTTCAAGTATCCACTTGCCCATCATCATTGGCAACTGGGAGCTTAGACATTCGCTGATACAGATATTTCCCAAGTTCAGCGATCATCTCGGAGAAGATCCTCAGACCCATCTTCAAGACTTTGGGATGGTGATCAGCCATGTGAGGAATAATGCCCATACTGACCGAAATGGCAACAATAGAAACAATGGGGAATGAAATATATATATAATATTTACCATTTTTTCCCCTCATCTTTCTCTCTCTACCTTTCACTCTCTCTCCCCCTCTCTCTCTCTGTCTCACTGTCTTCTTCCTCTTCCATCCCACCATCTTCTCCACTGCCATCAACCAACGAAACCACTGTCTCCCCACCGCCTTCTCTCTGCTACCCATTGCCTTCTCTCTGCAACCATCTTCGCCATCATCACTCTAGAAGAATCCGCCGCCACCAACCAATGAAACAAAACCGAAAATAGAAGAAACACCCGCTGAAAAAAATGGCAGGAGGCGCGGGTCCTTCCAAGCAACAGAAAACCACTGCCGCAAAAAGGAACAAACAACCCGCCGCCGATGCAGAACCGGCCGAAGTTGCTCAACAGGAGATCGACGATGATCCTTTTGGACAAATGCTGGTAATTTCACAACCATTACAATAAAATTTTCTAGATCTGGAAATTATTTATGCTTTTTTGCTCAAAAATTTTGAATTTTTGAATTTCGCGGGCTTGGTACGATTTGTTTGTCGATAAACATCATCAAAATTGTACATGAAAATCGTTCGGTGCTTGTATTGTGGTTGATCTAGAAATATATTGCTTGTTATCTGCAGAGTTTGATACGATTTCATGTATATTTATCGTTTTTGTTACGATATTCATCAATATTGTACGATATTCATCAATATTGCTACGATATTGCAAATATCGTACTTTATTTGGATATAATTGTACGATTTGATATAGTTGTGACTATATGTATGCGAAATATTACGATATTGTTTTAGATTTGTCTCTTGTATGATTAAGGTTGATTCAATTTTATCATTTGGTTGAGATTTGTTTGAGATTTGAGGCTGCCATGTGTGAAAAATAATGTTTCTGTAGGTACGATCTTGTTAATCTACGTGAGGATGAATAATTCTTCTACAACATCAACAAGGTAACTCTTTAGTCCAGAAAAAACCTTAAACAACACAGGCGAAATTGGTTCAACCCTTATTGATCGGCCAGCTTCAACTGCCTTACCCAATCTCGTAGTAGCCCATAGAGTCAACTCCGTAGTTGTAGCTCCAGTTAGAGTGCGGCGCTCGTAAAACCAGTCCTGGAGCAACGTACGAACACTCTCCATAAGAGGACAAACATGCAATTTTCTAGCCCATCGCAATCGAGCATTCAACGACTCGCATCCATTGGAAGTTCCATATTAATATCGTCGCACCAGACATTTTGAACGAGCCCATCTACAAGGATCCAAGTTCAACAGTTTTTTATAAGCACGAAGTTCCATGACCATCAAATTCTTATTATGCTCCTCAAAGTCAACAATCTTGTAGCAACTAGCAGCAAGCTTGAACAAGTCAGTAACATTAGTACCCCAAATCCTCAAATTTTGCTAAATATGAAACGTACAAAGACCATGATAGGCCCCTACAAAGACGGAAGCCACAACATTCTTGATACTAAGGTACTGATCGGACACAATCAATAAGTTCTCCGGTAATCCAAATGATAGTTTAACACGCCGAAGGAACTAAGTCCATGAGGAATCGTTCTCTTTGTCCTCGATTCCAAAAGCTAAAAGAACTATTTGTTCATTACCGTCCTTTGTCTCTGCAACAAACATCACACCTTTATATTTCCCCTTCAAATGAGTCACGTCAATGACAATTACAGGCCGACATGAACAAACGCTCTGATACATGCGGATAGAGCAAAAAAATAGTATTCGAACCTACCATCCGAACACATCTCTAACTCGACCACGGAGCCAGGATTTGCATGCTCTAGCATATAAAAATACTTAGCCAGCATCTGCATTGACATGTACGATGTTACGATATAAGTAATATCGTACTACATTATATACGAGCTAATTAAGCACTCCTACATGAGACTAACAATTATGTCATATAAGTCTTCGCACGATGTAACGATTTATATAAATCGTAACACATAATGCGACATTTGATAGTACGATATTCCATATCGTGATTGTGGATAAAAATTTATTAAACCCGTACTCGTACTTCATAAGATAATACGACTTGTTTCTGTTTCGATTATTCCATGACTGCACAATGTTACGATTTACAAAAATTCGTACTACACTACATACGAGTTAATTAAACTCATACATGAGAGAGACAATTAGATCATATCCATCTTTGCACGATGTTACGAGATTTATAACTCGTAACACAAAATGAAAGCAAAAATAAGGCCAAACAAACTATCAAGCAATAAAAAAATTACCTGAAACGACTCGTTTGCATCACCATATGTCGCATTAAGTGTCTTGTTCCTCCCCGACAAAGTTGCATGATACTTCACATAAACACCATGTTCCCTCAGCAACTATCCTTGAATTTCTCTAGATCTAAGCTCAATTACATCATCCAACTTAGGACTAAAGTATGAAGCTATAACTTTAGCAGACACTCTTGGTGGAGGAAGATATCTCAAATCAGTCTCACATGTATGAAGGGACCATTGGTAGATTCTCCTTGCTTTTCCAATTGCTTTTGCTCGTATAACAAAATCATATTTGTCTTCATATTTACATCGAACATGATACCTCCGCTTATTTGACTTCTTTGAAACAAACTCCAAATTATTTTTCAGATGATAAATGCCAATCACTTCTTCCATACGCGGCTTATTCAAAAGGAAGTCACCCACAACAAGTTCTTCACTAGCCAATGATCTACTACAACTAAATCTGATGTTGGAAGCGTCGCATGCTCTGAAGCACTTGCATTAACACACTATAACATAAGAACACGTATAGATAGATAACAGTTAATATTGTCTCTGTGATACAATAATAATAATATCGTACTTCATTGTTACTGAATATGATAAACTTGTAGTTGAGATTCAAAACATAGTACTATTACTTTGTGTTAAGAGTTAGCATGTAAGTATGATACTACGATATTATGAATCTCGTACTTTGTTGGCGACAATTTTATTAATGTCGTAAATGAGGCACGCACCAGGAATGACCCACGACCGGCTTCGATGTGAATTTTCTTCATTAGATTCATTCGAAACATCTAATGGGGGCATTAAATCATGGTCTTCAGCAACATAAACTTTAAAATCAACCCCCAACGGGTAATCACCTTCATCCACATCATCATACAAGCTCATGTTCATATCACAAATAGCAACATCATCTCCGAAGCCTAACCCCAAAACTGAATCATCTTTATTACAAACAACGTGATCAAAAAACGGCATCGCCGCACGCTCTAAGACAATTCCTATGAGACACCTTCGGTAAGACTTAGATATCTCTAGGGCAAACACTCACTTGAATTGTAGGAATCTGCAACATTTCCATCAAAATATTCAACTCAAATTCATTTGTTACTTTCATCCTCATTATTTCACCAGTAGGTGATTTAATTAGAGCGTCAACCTAAAAAATGAACATGGTCTTGTCAATCTTCAATCGATTCTCAAGCTTACTCAATAAATCTTGATACGTTATACTACAATGTGGTATAGGTATATATTATTTCCTTCCACCCTCATAGATATTGTGATTCCATACGCCACCATGAGCAACAATTAAACAAGAATGCCTCGTCTGCATGAAATATAAGTTACGATATATATATATATACTCCCTCCGACCCACTCATATTGTCATCCTTACCTTATTTAGGAGTCTCACTCATATTGTCATCTTCCAAATAAGGAAAATTTTAACTCTTTATAATCCTCCAAAAAGTAATGGAGCCTACACACTTTCTATCTTTTTCCCCTTATTCTTAATCTCCGTACCAAACGGTAACATGATAATTTGAGTGGATCGGAGGATGTATATTGTAACACAAATCAGTTATGACATGCCAAAATCGTACAATGAATCGTAGAAGACATGATACAATATATTGACTCGTACACTTGTATAAACTCCTGCATGAGCACAACAAATATTTGCTACGACTATACGACTTAAACAATGACTATAAATCGTACAATTTTGACGAACAAAAATGTTAACGCTCTAAAACCTCAGATCTAAGCAAATTTCAACATGAAATCACATAAAAACGATCGGAATAATATACAGTACCCCTATCGTCGTCTGTAAATGGATAAAAACGTCCAACTACCGGCGCCGAAAAAAAAAGAAAAAAGATAAAAACGAGAGATGAGAGAACTGTTGTGGGTTTCGAGAGAGAAAGAGAAGCCGGATTATCACAGCAACAAAGACGACGAAGAAGCTGGATTATCACCGAAATGAACAAAAAGTGAAATAGAAAGAACAAGAATGGAGCTGCAAAACGAGAGAAAAAAAATGTGAGAATAAGAGAGAGAAAAGAGAGAAGTTGTGAGTTTGAGTGAGAGAAAACAAAAGAGAGAAATAAAGTAGGAGAGATAAAATATGGGTGGTTGGTGAAAAGTAAGGGTATTTTGGTCTCATCAACTCAAACTTGACCTCTTTTATTGTAATTTAAATTGGGGGACAAAATTATTATTTTTATCTAGAAGGTGGCCAATTTTGTTAATAAACTCACATATATATTTTAAATGAAACTCTATATATTAAATTCAACTTAATTATTAGCTCATGAAATATGGTTTGTTTGGACTATTATATAACTATTTCATAAACACTACCATCATTATATTAAATTAGAACTGAACAATTCACACTTTTGATAAAAATTATGATATATCAATAATGCTACACTTTTTAACAGAGATTTATATATATATATATATACATATAAGAAGAGGATCAAGTGAGAATGCTATCTTATGTGAGAAATGAGAATAAATCTGGATCCTTGATCTTTCTATATCAATGGCTCAAATTTGACGATGCATTAAGTTATTGTAATTTATGCATTATGATGTTAATGCATTAAGTTATAGCAGTTGATGCATTAGAATATGTATGCATTACGTTTCTGCAATATATGTATTTTCAATGTGATAAAAATGCATTAAAAAGTATCATTCTCACGTTCTCATATAAAATTTATTCTCACCAGATCCCTACTCCATATATATAAATTAGAGTTTATTAATGTTTATGGACCCCCTATAGATAAAAACAATAAAGTTGTACTCCAACTTTATTTACAATAAAAGAGGCCAACTTTGACATGATGAGACCAAAATACCCTTATTTTTCACCAACCACCCACTTCTCTCTCTCCTACTTTATTTCTCTCTCTTCTATTTCTTCTCTCCTTTTTTTTTTCCTGCAGACACCACCACTCTCCCTTATTTCTCTCTCTTCTCTTTCTTCTCTCTCTTCTCTCTCTTTTTCTCTCTTCAATTTCTTCTCTCCGCCGTCGCTCCACTCCTCACCTTCTCCGCCACCACCCCACTCCTCTCTTTCTCCGCCGCCGCCTCGTCCAAGTCGTCTTCTTCAAAAATTCTTCATTAGTTTTGCTATTTTTTTTTTGTGGGTTTCGATTTTGGAGTTTTTCGGTTTTTTTTCTTCTCCAAAGTTTGTTGTCGGAAGTTTTTCTCTGATTTAAACGATGATGGAGGTACAATAGTTTGTGCTGTGATAATCGAGCTTCTTCGTCTTCTTCGTCGTCTTCGTTTTCGTCTTCGTCGATCTTGTTTTGAACTTTTTTTTTTCGGCGCCGGTAGTTGGACATTTTTACCCGTTTGTAGACGACGATGGAGATACTGTATATTATCCCGATCATTTTTATGTGATTTTATGTTGAATCTCGCTTAGATCTGAGGTTTTAGATCGTTAATATTTTTGTTCGTCGAAATTGTATGATTTACAGTCAGTGGTTAAGTCGTACAGTCGTACACTCGTAGCACATGTGTACAATGTTACGATATTCGTAATATCGTACTTGTATGTCTACGATTTTGTTAAACTCGTACTCGAGACTGACTATTTCATGCATGTTTTGTAGCACTTTTGGGGAATAATGTTACATATTTGGTACGAGATTACAAATTGTACGTGTGCATGTTACGATATTTTTAAAATCGTACTTAAATTGTTACGATTTTGCTTAACTCGTACATGATTGCCGATATTGTAACTGATTTAGTTTACGATATATATATATATATATATATATATATATATATATATATATATATATATATATCGTAACTTATATTTCATGCAGACGAGACATTCTTATTTAATTGTTGCTCGTGGTCACGTATAGAATCATAATATGTATGAGGGTGGAAGCAAAATAAGCGGATGTATCATGTTCGATGTAAATATGAAGACAAATCATGTATCATGTTAAGGGAAGGTATGATGTTTGATGTATTCATGTACGAGTTAAGCAAAATCGTAACAAACAAAGTACGATTTTAGGAATATCGTAACAACATACACACATACAATCAACCTCACGTACAGTTTTTACAAATATCGTAACAAACTACACACATGCATTCGTATTTCGTGCCATAAATTGGACACCCTCACATACGAGATTAACAACACCGTAACACAGCAAGTACGATATTGGGAATATCGTAGCAACATATCCACATGCAATCACCCTCACGTACGATTTTATAAATCTCGTAACAATCTACACACGTGCATTCTTATTTCGTGTCAACCCTAAAACCCTGAACCCTAATCTCGTAACAAATCTCGTAACAAACTACAAACAATTCGTATTTCATGGCATCAATTGTTCATGCCCGCGTACAAGATTAATAATATCGTATCTACAGAAGTACTATTTTTCACATATGCTATCCTCAAATCTCAAACAAATCTCAATTATACATGCAATCGTAACATAGCGCAAGAAGTATATGACATGATTGTACAATTTATTGGTCATCGTCATGTACGAGATTAACAACATCATATCTACAGAAGTATAATACATGTTATCCTCAAATCTCAAACAAATTTCAATTCTACATGCAATCATAAACAAATGATTTTAAACTTGTAGAAATGTGGCTATAATTATCACTGATCTCGATACGAGAAAACATGATATTGTACAAAAGATGTAATAAAGTTGCTACGATTTGATGCAAAGTCGTAGCAATCATACATACAAATAAGGTGTTTTAGATTGTACAAACATATCTTTAATACGAGTGTATAATTGAATATATCGTATTATATATTGTACGACATACATAATATCGTATTTGACGATCACGGAATATGGACATACACTGCTACGATTTTCATTTATTGTTACATTATCACTACGATAAATTGTATGCTGGTCATCACTTGAAAACCCTTGACACAAATTGTACTATATCCTAAAGCTCATCGCTTCATTACAGCCTTTGCTTCGGGTCCGAAAAAGTCGAGCACTTTGTGGATATCTCCAATTAGACCGCCGTAACCATAGCATTGGACTCTGTGATGGGGTGATTTAGTCAACGGTGGTCGGAAAAGTGTCCACGCAACCTTCAAAATAATTAGATACAAAGGTGTCAAATCATGTACGAGTTAAGCAAAATCGTAACAAACTAAGTACGATTTTAGGAATATCGTAACAACATACACACATGCAATCACAAAAATACAAACAATACGTATTGTCGTGGCATCAATTTCTCACGCTTACGTACGAGATTAACAACATCATAACGAACAAAGTATGACAACATCGTAACATACGAAGTACGATATTGGGAATATCGTAACAACATACACACTTGCAATCACCCTCATGTACGATTTTACAAATCTCGTAACAAACTACACATATGCTTTCACAAAACCACAAACAATTAGAATTTCGTGGTATAAATTGGTCACCCTCACATACAAGATTAACAACATCGTAACATATCAAGTATGATATTGCGAATATCGTAATAACATACACACATCCAATCACCCTAACTACACACATGCATTCATAGATAATTCGTATTTCGTAGCATCAATTCACATACGAGATTAACAATATTGTATCTATAGAAGTACTACTTTGCACACATTCTATCCTCAATTATGTAGTCAATGCCGGTCGAACAGGTGTCCACGCAACCTTGAAAACATTTGAGATACAAAGGTGTCAAATGTGTACGACATTGACAAAATCGTCACATAGCAAATACGACATTGGGAATATCGTAACAACATACCCATATGCAATCATCCTCACGTACAATTTTACAAATCTCGTAACAAATTACACACATGCATTCTTCTTTTGTGCCATGAACTGGTCACCCTCATGTACGAGATTAATAATATCGTAACACAGCAAGTTCGATATTGGAAATATCGTAACAACATACCCACATGCATCGTAACAATATTGATGAATATCGTATCAATAACGATAAATTTACAAGAAATTGTAACAAACGAAGTACGATATTGGGAATATCGTAACACAAAAAGTACGATATTGGGAATATCGTAACACACAAAGTACGATATTGGGTATATCGTAATAAATTTGCCAGATGCAATCATCTTCTTACATAAATCGTAACATATTACTCACATGCATTCTTATTTTGTGCCATAAATCGGTTGCGTTCATGTACGAGATTATAAAATCGTAACATACTAAGTACGATATTGGAAATATCGTAACATTATACCAACATGCAATCATTTTCACGTACGAAATTCAAAAATTTTGACCAAGAAACCATAAAATTTCCAGATCTGGAAATTTTTGTTTTCTAGTTTTCTAGAGAGAGAAAACAAAAGGAGAGAAGTAGAGAGAGAAAGAGAAAAAAGGGTGGTGGTGGTGGTGGTAGTGGTTGGATAGAGTGGCGGAGCGGTGGCGGAGCAGCGGCGGAGCGGTGGCGGAGCAGCGGTGGAGAGGCGGCAGCGTGAGAGAAAGGGTGGTGGTGGTGGGTGTTGGAGAAATATGCAGAGAGAGAGAGAGAGAAATGTAGAGAGAGAAAGAGATAGAGAGTGGTGGTGGTGATGGTAGTGGTTGGATAGAATGGTAGAGCGGTGGCGGAGCAGCGGCGGCGCGGTGGTGGAGCAGCGGCGGAGCGGCGGCAGCGTGAGAGAAAGGGTGGTGGTGGTGGTGGTGGTGGTGGAGAAATCTGCAGAGAAAGAGAGGGAGAAAAATGTAGAGAGAGAGAGATAGAGAGAGAAACAAATTTGAAAATAATTTTGAAAGATAGTAGTAGGTAAAATTTTAAAAGTAAGTTCAAGGGTATTTTCGTCACATTACATCAAAGCTGGCCTATTTTATTAAAAATTAAGTTGGGGTACAAAATTATACCCCTTAACTCTAAAGGGGCCTCTTTACTAGTTGACTCTATAAATTATGTGGTTGAATATTTTTGGTTTAAAGAGCTTTCATTCAATGTAATATTGTTTCTAGGTTTCTTGAGATAATTCAAAATCTCTAATTTATAAAATCCATCAATTTTTCAAAATAAATTTTTATTTGAATGTTGCATTATTTAATAGATGTCTTCGATCGCGTGCATTTCAAGTATATATATTAAAAAATTACTATATATATTATTATATTAAAGTAAAATAATTTACAATTAATATATTTTTCTCTCCTATTTTGCATGCCACATGTAAATAATTGTGTACTTTTCAATGCAAATCATGACTATACATTTTTTCCATGTCATTTTAATTTTAAAATTCAAATATTAACTTTTGAAGTATTATAAATGCCTATATAATGATGCCTATGTTGCATTATTGTACTAAAATATAGGAGTTTGCTTAAAATGTAATATTTTTAAGTAAGAAGATACATAAAGATAAAGTTTATTAATTTGAAATACTTAATTATAATATAGATATAATAATACCTAAATAATGCTCTATAGACATCTAAAAAAAATGTGAAAATAAAATACAATCGCATGGTGCGGCGCAACACGCAGGTAAATCTTAGTTACATTATAGTATATAAGAAGAAGAAATATATTACTTGAACTCTTCATGAAAATATTTTTATCATTTAAAATAAATCTTCTCCTTGTTATAATAGTGGACTCATTAGTATTTATTGTTCAGTTTATACATAAATACATTTCATTTTATTAAATATAGATTATTAATAAATCTACAAATTTCCTACTTTTATAAACTGCTAATCTTGTTCTACTAAATTCCTATAGATTGTTAAAACTAAATATGTACTTCATCCGTCCACGAAATAGTTGTCACTTTTGCCATTTAAGTTTGCCCACGAAATAGTTGCTATTTTTGTTACTCCACTCGCATTTATTGTGAGACCTTTACTCCACTTACAATAATACTCACTACTCCCTCTGTCCCGGTAATGATGGCATGTTTTTCTTTTTTGGGTGTTCCGATATTGATGGCATGTTTCATTTTTTAGACTAAATTAGACTCTAATTAAAAATTTTAATCATCCAACATCATTACCTACTTTCTACACTATTCACTCTCTTTCTTCCTACAACTTACCTAAAATTACTTTATTGGACCTATAAAGTACTTTATGAACCTATAAACCACTTTATTAACAAGAATTAAATATTTTATAAGATTATACTAAATATGTGGGACACCACCTTTTTATCCTTAATTTCCTTTTTCTTAGTTTCCGTGCCGAGCCAAACTAGGCTATTAATCTTGGGACGGAGGAAATATAATTTACTACTACCTACCATTTTCTTAAAACTCATGTCATCCAGAATGTGACAACCATTTCGTGGACGGAGGGAATAGTAGTTTGTATATTTATTAAAGGGGATTCAATTTTTTTTGTCATTTTATTTTTCTTATGCTAAGGATTTAGCCTTGAATGTAGTTAAACAATTTTATACTTGCAATTACAGTTTTATTTTTCTTTTTTTTGTGAATGAACACAATATTTATGATTGATTGATTTTTATTTGAAATGTTTTTGATTCATAAAGAGTGATTTTTATGATATTTTCACAATATCTTAAATTTCAGATTTTAAAAGTTAGTGGGATACGTTATGGAATTATATTTTATCATAGAATTAACTGAAATAAATTTCAAATAATTAAGTAGTGGCACACTCCACTGGCACACGTTTTAATTCTTGCCCATGAATTGATGTTTAATTACAAAATACTTTATTTAGATGTGAGTGAGTAGGGTTTTTGTATTTTTTTTAATTTAATGTGGGCTCCATTTAATTTTAGTCAAGACTTTAATTTATTGTTAAATCATTTTTCATTTGAACATATACAAGATGAATGAGACCGAGGGAGTATATTTCTCATAGGCTAACGCAGACAAATTAGATATTAGTAATAAGATTAGATGCCAACTTTTATCTTTTTGTGTTTTCTCATCAAAATCTTTTGTACAGTAAGATAGCACGATAACGATCACGATGAAGCTTTATATAGCTGGTAAAGGAAAGAAGGTTAGTAAGAGATATAAATCATCTATTCTTATCGGAAAATAAGTTAAGCGAAGAATGCGCGCGCCACATCCCTTCAGCAAGAATCTAAATCATGACAACATCCTTCGTCGTTGCCAGCCGACCTCGCCGTTAATCGCCACATCGACTCCAGCACCGGTAGCCGTTTGGTAGCAGATCCTCTGATGTGGGTCGGAACGCTATAGTTTTATTCTTATTGTAGGATGAAACGAAACCGTTCAGCTCTTACTCTTACTTTCTTTTTTTTTTTTTTTTTTCTTTCCTTTTTCTCCTTCACATACAATGGATATGAGTATTTTATTTACCATAATGCTATGTAGACAAAACTTGTCTAGATAAAAAAGCCCAATTAAGGATATATTAGTAAATTCATCTTATCATTAATGGCTATACAATTAGTGCGGTAACAACTATTACTTAATTACCCTCTACCACCAATTTAGGAGAGATAAACATTGCTGAGCTTCATTTTGAATTTTGAATATATTTAAATTTAGATTTATTTTAATTTCGTGTTTACCTTTCCAATAAAAAATAAAAAATATCTGTAAGGACTATACAACAATATACAGTATATAAATTAATTCTTGAACCCTAATTTCATTCCTCTCAGCCGCAAAGCATTGCATCCTTGTCACTCTCTAAAACATGGAAATCAAACCCAGAGGTGGTCGCGACCAGAAGTTCTATGTAGTCTTTAGAGGCAAAGGAAGAGGTGTATTCTCTAATTGGGAATATTGCTCAGAATCTGTTCTGGGCTTCCGTGGAAGCATATACAAGTCATACACCACCGAAGATGAAGCTTTGGAGGCTTATGAGCATTATCTTCAATCGAACGTAAGTGTAGAGGATAGTTCGGGTCGAGTTGGTGTGGAGATTTTACCCGAACAAAGTCATTGCGAGTATAGCTCAACCATGAGAGGCAAAAATTATTCTTTTAAGGAGGCTATTGCTGCAGAAAATAATGTTGGGATGAAGTTAATCTATTTATTTCTGTTTAGTTTAGGTTTCATAGTTGGAATGATGAGTGCCATTGTTGTTCTTAAATTTCTGTAAAATTGTACTAATGTTATTAATGAATCGAACTATTGAAACTCTGACGTTTTTTTAGATTGTTATACATTTTTATTTTTTCAACAATTTTCAAGTAATTAAGTTTAAGTGTGTTGATGAATCGAGATGGATTTTTTTTCCAGAAAATTTGAATAGGTCGTGGATGAGGAGGAGTTTGGGGGAATTTAAATCTTTTTGCCCTAATTTTCTTTAAGTGGGCTCAACATAGAAATATTGCTCCCAATCTTGTTAAATTGGACCCGTTCAATATGTAAAGTGGCTTACTTAAATTGGACTTGTTCAATATGTAATTTGTACAACCTTATTAGTCGATTCATGAGCATTGTTATTTATTTTACTATTTTGAGTTCAATTCGGAGGCTAAGAACACAGGCTAATAACATTAGGCTAATAATCTTTGAGGAAAATGACTGAAACAAAACAAGGGTATGATAAGCCTTCATTCCATTAAACAGAAACTATTGGATCACATATCTCCAGTTCAAAAATCAAATCATCTTCTCATTAAACAGAAACTATTGGATCACATATCTCCAGCTCAAAAATCAAATCATCTTCTCCATTGAACGAAGGTATGATTTAAACACAAAAATATCAACTCTAGGGCACACAGAAACAGAAACAAAAAAATAAAAATGATTGAAAGTGCTAAGAATTAAATAGTAAGCCTTCATTCCATTAAATAGACCATCACAAGTTGAAAATTTGGCCTTATGAATGAAGGCATTACAACATAGCAAAACAACAACAACAAAAATCTTAGACTTACTAATTTAAGTACTAAGAGATTAAAAAAAAAGAAAATTAAAACATATGATAATAATAAAAAGAAAATTAAACTGAAATACTTCCAACGCCAACTTAGGTTTAGGTGGTAGTGTCCGACAAAGTGATCACTTCAGTAGATTTAGAACTACCCACAGCCTTCCCTACAATGGCTTGCTCCTCTATGTCAAGAAGCATGTCATACAGACTAAGCAGCATTCATTCCACCAGCAGCAAGTTAGCAGCGTGTTGTTCGTTGCTACACTTCATCAATCGAACCAGAAGCTCCTTCATTTCTTTCTTGAGATAAGAGCTTTCATCCTTCGCTCTCTTGTACATGACCTGCAGACTCTGTGGAGAAGTGGGCACCGGCCATTCCAGCATTCTTATGCTCCTACATGGTTGAAAACCTGGACTGGAATGTTTCCCACCTGGAGTAGTTTGTGCATCCTTTGGGGTTTTTGGAGTTGTTTCATTTTTGGGTGGTGAAGGTTCAACTTTTTCATGAGAGACCTTAACCACTTTTCTTGCAGTTTTCTTCTTCAATGGACTCCAGATTTGCAGAATCACTTAGAAGCATACGATAGATGTGGAGTTAGAGTGTGTAAAAGTATAAGAATGATGGAAGTGCTCTCCGGGGGTCCATCTAATCTAGGAGCAACGGCAAAAGACTGCAGGAATTACATCGAGAAGATGAGAAGGTTGCGACTTGGTGAAGGAGACGCCGCTGCCATTCAAAAGTTGTTCAAGCGGCTGCAGCAAATTGATAGAGATTTCTTCTATTTGTTTGACATCGACGACGATTCTAGACTCCTAAATGTAATGTGGATACATCCTCGGAGTAGAGCAGCATACGAGGATTTTCACGACGTGGTGAGCTTCGATACCACGTACCTTGTGAATCAGTATAATATGCCATTTGGAACTGTCGTCGGCGTGAATCAGCACAATCAATCAATCTTACTCGGTTGTTTTCTTTTGACAAACGAGACTACCGAGTCCTTCAAGTGGTTTTTCAGAAATTGGCTTGAAGCAATGGGGGTGTTCAGCCTATGGCTATATTGTCCGATCAAGATGAAAGTATAAGAATTGCAGTGAGGGAAATCATGCCTGAATCGATTCATCGCCTTTGTATGTGGCATATAGTGGCCAAGGTGAAGATAAAGTTCAAGGGAAATCCTAAATAGACAGAATTGAGATCTGATTTCAATGCAATGATCTACGATAGCGTGAGCATTTCTGAGTTTGAATCCATGTGGGCTGCCTTGAAGGCTAAGTACGGTTTGGAAGATCATCGGTGGTTGAAGGGTCTGTTTGAGGAGAGGGAAAATTTGGTGCCTGTATATTCTAATCACATTTTCTGGGCTGGAATGAATTCTACTCAAAGAAGTGAGTCTATGCATGCTTTTTTTGACCACTATATTAACTATATGAGTACTTTGAAGAGGCTCGTAGAGCAATATGAAATCGCAGTCACGGAAAAGTTTCGAAAAGAACTTGGGGAGCAATATTTGTCAAAATGCAGGCCAATTGTATGCATGTCGAATTTCAAGTGGGAAGGCCAATTTGCAGCAGTTTACACTAAAAATATTATGGTATTGATTCAGAATGAAGTTAAACAAATGTGGAGCTGCAATTTGAAACTTCTCTCTACGGTGGTTGGAGTATTAGAGAGGTACCAAGTTTCAGAAGTGGGGAGGTTGAAGCATTGGTATAGTAAAGTGTACAATTTCGAAGTTGAATATCGTCCCGTCGATGAATATATTCAGTGCAATTGTAGGAAATTTGAGGTTAGGGGCATTTTTTGCTGTCACATAATGAAGGTATTAGCCTTCAAAAATATTCAAGTGATTAATGAGAGATACGTTATTAGGAGATGGAGGAAGGATGTGTACAGGCCACATTTTAGTATTTCTTTTGCAGGTGGCTATCCGAGCATGACAGAGGAGTACAAAAGATATCAAGAAATGGAGAAGGAATTCAAATTATGCAGCGACTTGGCTCTTGATTCTGACGAGAAGATAAAGTTTGTAAAAGAACAAATTAACGCAATGAAAAAGCAGCTCATGAACTGGGATCCATCCACCACTGCGAAACTTAGCCGAGAAACAGCCCAAAGTGGACGCGAAGATGCTACTATTTTAGATCCATTGATTACTGCTCGCAAATGAAGGCCAAGGGAGAATAGATTCAAGCATCCGGCTGAAAAGATATCGCGTGGCTCGGGGGTAGAGACTCTAATTCAAGAGGAAGAGGCTCAACTACAAGGGGTCATGGTAGAGGAAATTCTCGTGCGAGTCAAAATATTTTTGCTAAGTGATCGTTAGGCTTTGATACTTTTCTGGATTAAGTTGGAAATTTGAGTTTTCAGGAAGACTTTTGTTCTAATTGTTTTGTTGTTGTGACCTTTGTGTGGTAGTTGGTTGGATTTCAGTGCATTTCTAGATTAAAAATGTTGTTTGATATTGTTATTGTTTTCATAATCTTGATTAAAAATGTAGTAATACTTTGCTAGAGAACCTGTGATCTATCTTTTTTCTTCTTTTGCATTTTTTTGTTTGCCAATAAATTCTTCTGTTGCCGTATTATTGTCAAACTTTTTGCATGATTATTTTATCTATGAACTAGTTTTTATTCAAATTGTTCAAATTGTTGCCGTGCAAAGCCAGCTTGCATCAAATTGTTCAGGGTTCAGGGTTAAACTATTTATTCCAAAATCTTAGACTAATTAATTTGTTCAAAATAAAGAAGTATAAAATTCGACTGGCAATAAATTTTATGTTATAATTTCTAAATGTACACACTCATAAAAAAATTTATGTTTCGATTATAATATTTTATTGCTTAATAAAAATATGATATTGTTTAAATTTTACGTATTATTGCCTCTGATATATATATATATATATATATATATATATATATATATATATATATGAATCTAGTGTTAGGATATAATGAATAAAAATTATGATATCGTTAAAATTTTATATAGTTTTTGGTTGGACGTGATATGCATAACTATTGAAATGAGGGATATATGTAAAATCTTACGTGATATTTTTTAGTTGAATAATTCAAAATTTTAATTGATATACTATGTATAATAAAATACAGTTATCAAAATAAAATGAGGACTTGGAGGGAAATAATAAAAAAGCGGGAATCAGAGGAGGGAGGACTACCGCCTAATCATGTACTTAGTATTTTTGGAGCCAAAAATTGTTAAGTAAGACCCAAAATAATTAAGGGTAAAAAAATAATTCAAGATATATGCTTTTATTAGAAAAATAAAAAAATAATATATTTAAGCCGGGTTTATGAACGGGCTGATTTTTGTCTGGACAAATTTTGTCCGAATAGTATCACTCTTTTATTTATTCGTTCACATATTTATGGCACAGATTTGTAGATGCAAATAATTTGCTGGTGGAAGCTTTTGAGATGATGTACAGTGTAGTTGCACAGAAATAAGAAAATGGGAGAACGTGCACGTGCATGGTGGTTGTTTCTGAAAAATTTATTGTAATTTCATTTTAATTATATTATATTCGAGAAAATCTTCTAACAAATGTGACCTTGAAGTAATTTATTTTACAAAATTGCCATTCAAAATTGATTTGAAATTAATTTCTAATTTGCAACTGCTTTTTTAATATATACTAGTACTCGCTCCCGTACGATGCACGGACAAGATATATGCTAGTACAATTTTTAATATAAGACTAATTTATTTAAAATGAAAAGGTACTAATATTCTAAACAGATCTAAAGGGAAAAAAACAAAATAATTTGATAATGAAAAACAAAATAATATACGTATTTGTTAATTGGCTAATTTGCATTTAAATTGACAAATTATTTAATTTTTTACAATTACAATCCAATATAAATGAAATATCAATTAAATGAAGAGACTATCGAATTCTTCAAAAAATAATAAAAATAAGTGGCATCAATACGATGTCGCGAGAAAGAAAAACATCCAAAAAATCAACTCGACATGAAATAAAGAGAAAATAAATAACTTTCATCCCCTAGTCATAAAATTTGCAAATGAGATGTAACTATTAGTAGTAACATGCATGTATACATGAATGCAGTTTCTTCGGTTGATATCAATTTTTTTTAAGAAAATCAATTTTTTAGTGTTTTTTTTTGTTTAAGTATTTAAGATGCTAAATATAATATATATTATATTTTTTGCATATATTTTTAATATTAAAAAAAATTAACTTTCATTTGGTAAATATTTTACATTTTATCAATAGTTATTAATAATATTAATCGAGTATTTCTATCGAATTTTATGTTTTACATATAGTAAATTATATATTCATGGAACCTAAAATTTTAATTTAGTTAGCAAACTTAATTTATAAGTTGTTCTATATATGCTACCCTCTACCTCACCATAGGGCATAAGCCCCTCAAATAAATAATACTTCCACGGTATAAATTCTTATTTGCACCTAAGAAAATCCATCAATAGATGACTTATAGCATCTTCGTCCTCTACATGACCCCCCTCACTATGGATACGATCCAGTGGGCTCACTTCAAAACCGCAACAACCATACGAATTTCATTTTCACCAGTAGAAAGATTTCAAGGAACGATTATTCCCACCATTACGTTTCAGGTTGTTGTGAATGAAATCTTCCTCACTCATGTGCATTGTGATGATCTTGTTGAGAAAATATTTAAGAAGATGAGAACAACAAAGAAGAGTCCTTTTTGACCAATAATAAGTTAAAATTAGCATTGCTACTAATGCTTAATGAAATAATCATATAGAAGAATATCAGCCACAATTAGGGTTGTCTAAATGGGTAGCGGGTTATCGAGTAGTATTGTACTGACCCGAAAGCCAACGGGTATTGGGCACCCATTACCCGCATGTTTGGGTAAAAGAGTCGGGATATGGGATGAGAATTTCAAAAATTTCGGGTATCGGGTATACCCGATACCCGATTCGGTATACGGTAAACCCTAATTTCTCTTATATATACGGTAATTTCTCTAATATTAATATATGAAACTCTCTCTTGACTAAACACAAAAGGGCAGAAAAACTTTATTGTGGAATTAATTACGGTTTATGTTTTTTTATTAGGTTGCTTATGGAATTATGGTTTTATGTTTATCGATTAATGGTGTTGATTTTGTTTTAATATTAAGTTTCTGGTTGCATATACATTTTATGTGATTGACGCATTATTAATTTTTTTATCAATTGATTGTTGTAGTTATTGCAATTTGCGACAAGTTCGAACTAATGCTCGGGTAATTAGGGTACCCTAATACCCGATCGGGATTATCCGCTCGGGTATTTGGATACCCAATTTTTAATATAGGGTCGGGATAGGGTATCAAATTGAAAAAATTGGGATCGGGTACCCGATATTTTCGGGTAGGGTACCCTACCCTAACTGTTTAGACCGCCCTAGCCACAATATGAGATTTGGCTCAAGTTACTCTTTGTCAATTGTCGTGATCTCCCCACCTCAAAATAATATGCTTGCAACTGCAAAAAATAAAATAAAATGGATATCCTTTTTGCTTTTCTCAAATTCTTCAACATTGCAATCTTGAATACAAATACTGTTGTATAGTTACTACTATAAGAAGAAATTTATTATTAGATACACATATTGTTGTATATAGTTCCATTATATTCCATCTCATTTTGTTCTAAAAACCATTGTAATATAATTTGGTGAACTCAAGATGCACATTTGTTTTATATCGAGAGACTTATATGATACATAACGTTCAGTTTATGTTTTATTCATGATAAATAGGTTACACATTTACCTTGCCTGCTTTGAATCATATAATAAACATAAACACACACGTCACCTTGTAAAAAAAAAATTAATACAAAAATTAGGAGTTCATGCATGGTAAATAAATATGTGAGAAGAATACTAACTCCATTGGTGAGCTATCCTACAAAAATACGGGACATAAACCAAGCTCAATAAAACAACAATAGCAATAAATATTAACATCCTAGCTATTTATCAAAAATGAAAAGAACATTCACTGCATAAGAACAAAATTGCTGAAAATTGCTACAGAAGAGAGAAATTTACATCATGAAAAATTCAAAATTCCTAATCACATTTGGAGGAAGCATCAAACAGTTTTAACATAACCACAAAATTGTCACGTGAACTCTACTCCCTACTGAAAAGTTGGATATCTCGTTACAGCAAAGAGATCCACGATCAGAATGGATACTACAAAGTATTTGTAAATTATTTGCATACAACATCACCCTCAAATTTGTCTGTTAGCACAAGTAGAATCTGATAATATCATTACTATTATTTATTAAGTTTAGAGTTAACATATTGAGTACTACTTTGATTATACATAGCTAGCCTATCTGAATTGGTAATCTCCGTTAGGCCAGAAAATTATGTTTTGTCATCGTATTTTCCTCAACAGTGAATGCTACAACAAACATCACGTTTACTTATTTCCAGAACAAATTCTAAAAGATGAAGGGAAGCAAAAAGTATGTTCTTAATGTAGTTGGTTTATCCGACTATTAAGCACATATGTAGAGAAATTGTTCATTGATTTCATCATGCTATATGCTCTTTTTTACATTTAATTATAAGATGATTTATGTCTTTTACTAAACACACATAAGACAAATGCTACACACACAACGGTTAAAACATAATAAAACACACAACATAAACATCACTTGATCAGTAGAAAATGACAAAAAGATGATTAAATCGCAAATCAACTGCAAGAAAAAATAATACCATTTCATTAGTAGAAATAGAAAATAGAATTCAATAAAAAAAATTGCAAGAAGAATAGCAAAAGGATTGAAAAGCAGAAATAAGTTTTCAAATATTAAAAACCTTATGTTCGAGAGTTGAGTATTATTTGCGCCAACGATTCTCTTGCCAGTTGCCATAAATTTCAACTGTGACTGACAAATTCCTTGCCATAATATTCAGTTGTTGTCGGTTTAATTGATTACGTCAAAAGTTCTATTAAGATTTTAAAATCTAAAATCATGGATGGATTAAAAGAAACAACCACAACGTTAACTAAATGAAGGAATGAAATATTTTTGAAATTAGAAACCTTATGTTGGATAATGCATTTTGTTTGCAGCCTCCGACAATTTCCTTACAGGAAACTTCAACCCCAGACCCTATCACTTTCGAAAAATCAGACAACACTGATATATACAGATAAATTAAAAAAATTCAGTTTGTGAAATTTATGTTGTAATATAACAAAGGAAAGAGAGATAGAGTGACCGGCTACTTGAATACTTACCACTCTTGATACTACTTTGACCGAACCCTGGTGTGTATTTCTTCTCAGACCGTCCCTAATATACCGTTGTTTTTCCATTGTTTTCGTATCGATGAATCGACATATTTTGACAAGAAATTTCAAAAAGAAAATATCAGTTACAGAAAGAAAATGAAAATCGCGAACGGTTGAGGAACGTGGGTTGAGGGCCAGTAATTTGGAGATTGATTTTAAGTTTTTCTTTAAAATTGATTTGGAATGAAACAATCCGCATTTTTTTCTGTTCACACTATTGCCGAAATTAGTGCCCTTCAATTAGATTTTAATTACAAAATTACCATTGAAATTGATTTCAAATCAATTTGGAATTGATTGATGATTTAAAACTCTTTCATTAATATATAATAGATAACAGATTACTCCCTCCGTCCTAATAGGAGCTAGAGGCTTTTTAAGGACTGTAACTTTGGGGTATTCGACGATTAAAGACAATTTTTTGCGGGCCTACTGTTTGAGGACATATGTTAAGCAAATTAAGCATCCGTAGGACAATTTCTGGCCCGATCGGGCTCAATCGCATGTGATCGAATTTTTTAGCCCGAACGCCTATGTGGCATGCCAAATCATTTCCACGTCGGCACCACCTAAAAATATATTAAAAAAAAATTAATAGCTACAAAACTCTAAAAAAAAAAAATTAACAACAACCACTCTCTCTCCCTCTCCTCCAACCCCTCCCTCCTTCTCTTCTCCATCCCCATGGTCGTCGACCGCCTCTGCTCGCGGAACACCCCGGTCTAGACCGGCTGCCTCTGCTCCAATGGTTCGTTCGTCGGGTTGAGGCTCGAAGGCATGGGTCTCGCAAGCCGGATCGACGTCGAATCGCTCGCCGATCTGCTGATTTTCAGCTTCAACGTCGAGCGCAACAATTTTTCCGATCTGATTCTGGATATGAGGAAGCTTTCTATTCTGCAGAAAATCGACATTTAGAAACTTAGGGATTTCGTCCAGTCCAAGAAACCGCATGTAAATTACTTATCCTCCTTCACGATCGCGAGCGCCTACGTCTGGGCTTGTTTGGTCAGATCCGCAGCAGAATCCGGTGAAGAAGTCGACGGTGACGAACCGGAGTACTTCGGCATTGCCATAGCGGAATCGACGCACGCAGAGCTGAAAGGAGGCGACGGCTTCCTAACCGCCGTCGAGTTGATCGGGGATGTGATCGGAAACAAAGTGAATAAGAAGGAAGAATTCCTCAGAGATGCAGACGGGTGGCTGGCGCTGCACGCCGAGCTGAGAGAAAAATGCGTCTTCGCGGTGGCGGGATCGCCGAAATTCGATCTGTACGATGCTAATTTCGGGTGGGAGAAGCCGGAGAAGCACGAAGCGATATCCATAGACGGCGATATGTGATGCTCATTTTTTTTATTATGATTTATAGCTGGGCCGATGTGGAAATGATTTGGGCTGCCACCTAGGCAGTCGGGCTCAGAAATTCGCTCATATGCGATTCACGTGCGATTGAGCCCGATCGGGCCAGAAATTATCCTACGGAGTATTAATTTTCTTAACATATGTTCTCAAATAGTAGGCCCGCAAAAAAGTGTCCTTAATCGTCGAATACTCCAAAGTTACAGTTCTTAAAAAGCTTCTAGCTCTCCTAATAGCATAGTCTCACTTCTTTGGGCACGAGTATTAAGAAACAAGAGTAAATGAATGAAAAGTAGTGGGTCCTATAACTTTTGAAGAGTTAATTTTTTCTATTTTTGGAATGAGACCTTGCTATTGGGATACCTCAAAAAGGAAAACGAAGCCTTGCAATTGGGACGGAGAGAGTAATAGATTGTTATTCAATTTCATGCAATTGTTCTCAAATCACATGGTTTCCCAAAATTTATTTCTTGTTACTCAATTTCATGCAAATTTACATGGGATCGATTTTATACAAATTGACATCAATTTTATTCACCTACCTCGTGACGGCTTCCTGGACCCAGCGCCCCGCACATGACAGGACCATGAGTCTAGCGTCCAGCACGTGGCGGGAATAATAACCTCAATGCCCAGCACGTGTCCGTATAGAATTATCGACCAAGATATATATGCGAAGGATTTTCCACACATTCTTCACACTCTTCTTGCAACATTGCACCAGGATATCGACATAAATAACCATAGAATAAATTCAAAGAGTGTGAAACATATGTAAACAAGTTGCCCATACAGAGAATGCACTCAACTTAAAGAGTGAAACACAACAGATTCAGCTGAAATTCACTTTTTCCTTATGTAGAGTTTCATACTTATCCTTGCAGTGAAATGAAGCTAATAAGTCTACACAAAATCCAGAGATGACGAACAATAATAAGACAGCAGACAATAAGATCATGCTCTGCGATTCATCTGAATTACAACAAAGCAATTAGAGATACTAAAAATCAACAGATATCTGACTTCAAAACAATATTAAGGCTTATTTATAAAGATAAAAGATGATGTGCATTGATCAAAATTCGCAATCAAGAACCCAATCTTCGTACTGGGACTCCCTCCGCAGCTCGGAAGGGTTCCTTCTGGCCGTTGAAGATGGGATTGGGATCAGAGATCGTGCGGTACAGAGAAGGAGCCGTTTCTTGACATGGAGATGATTCTGGGCGTTGCTGGTTCGTGATTTGGACTGGAGAAGTAGGAAACGCCGAAAAATTCGGAGGTGGACTGGAGCTTCATGTTAGGTTTAAGATGTCTCGTGTTACTTTGACTGTTTGTTACTAACATGTCTGGAGTCAGATTAAACCTTATATTAATTAATTGTATAATCTATGCTTTTCTTGTTGTATTATGTTTGGACATTTTATGTGCAGATTAAGAGCAACAACTAGATGGTTATGATATTCAAAGGAGTGGAACATGTATGTAAAGATCAAGGAAGTTATGGACCATGGCATGAGGAGTTATGTAAAATAGCCAACTTGTAACCGTCATTGACCACTCCATCTTTAACCCACTGAAATGAGTGGATCGCGGCAGTTATGGGCGTCCAAGTGGTGAGAGGGTGTAGATTAAACTGCTCATCAGATAGAGGACTATAAATACCGCAAGAGATCTATTTCACAGGCACGCATTTCAACTTAGAAAAACTCTGCAAATTTCAGTGCACTGCTGTTCGCCATTCTGTCTACTGAGTGTTAGTAACATTGCAACCAACATCTGATACACAACAGCAGATTATGAAATCTGCTAAGTGTCGAAGATTTGGATTGTAATGGAGCAAATCACGAACGTAGATAGTCTTATCTAGATTAGTCTTCTTTCAAATTAGTCTTATTCAGATGTACTTATTCTTAGGCAGATCATAGGCTGTAAAGATATGTTCATCTTACTTAGTGGATTGGTCTAGGATAGATTTAATCTTCTAAGGCATTCAATCCTTAAGCAAACTGTGTTGCGAAAGGTTGGATGTTATTTTATTTCCTGTATTGTAATCGTTGGTTTCAATATAGATTTTTAGCCGTAAGGCACCGACAGGTTTAATCACCTGCCAAAAAGTATTTCATTATGTTCTTTACTTATTCCGCTGCATGTTAGATCGAAAGTTATTAACATACGATTTGACGTTACTCTTTTGTTAACACAATGTGATGTTTCGTAGTAATTGGGGCACCAAATTCTAACACTTCATAATCGACAGTTCCCGGAGAGTATATGGGCTCAGATCAATGAAGGAATTGAAATTAGTTTATCTAGAATTAACAAGAATTTCTAGAATCTGCGAATGTTGCTGAGAAGAAGATGACTGATGTTGGTAATACCAGTTAAAAGTACAAACCTTGTTGGTGAATCTATTGGCGAGTCAGCTTAAAGTCGAAGACTTGATTTGATCTTTTCAAAGAACAATTGAAAAGATCATCAATGTTGAAGAACATGAAGAACTTAACCCAAAGAAGACGTTTAGTGCTGCAAAGGAAAAGAAAATGAAAAGGAAAGCTCTGTACTAACATCTGCTCTTTCACCAACACCTTCTCGTTTTGACAAAAGCTTTGGTAACATATTTAACTCAAAATTATGAGTGCGATGAGTCTCATATTTTTACAAGTTATTATGATGCTTCGATATCTTTAAGAATATATGTTTGAATGAAAACTTTTATGGTTTGAGAGTATAATGATATCATAACTCTTGAATTTTATACTCATTAGATGAAAGATATTGGGATGTCTTATTAAAGGAAGAATGGCAGAATATATGATTATTCTGCGTCATTAATTCTCATTTTTGATTGGATTATGTTAGTCCATATGTTGTGATTGTGTAGAACGTTGGTAACACTTTACTCTTTTATGTTTGATACGCTGATGTTATCTAACATTACTCGTTCAGTTTTAAGGTGAAACCAATATGATTGCATATCCAAGTATCTTTTCATTTATAAAGAAACAAGAGTTAAAAAAGATATCCAATGCTGGGACGATTGAAGAACCTGGAGCATTTCATGTGTGCAATAATATTGCTAACACTTGAAAGAATCCAAAATATCTCCAAACAACTTGGACGAAGAGAGAAAGTCAAATCTGACTTTAACGAAATAGATGCAGAAGAGAAGCCTCTCGATGTTCAACTTGGTTCAGAAGATGAGGATAAGAAGCTGAATGAAGAAGATGTGCTTAAATAATGATGAACCTGAGCATGTTTTTAACAACAGAACATATTACCAATAGTTCGTGAAAGCTATGTGATTGACACGTGATTTTTGATATGCAATGATGTATATCTTATTAATTATGATGAAGTCGTGTGTGTGATTATCACATATCTGATTTTCTTCATTTTGTTAATGTTTGATGTATTTATGATTAATACATATGTGGATCATTTTTTGATTGTTGTGTTTTTCACATCATGTTTACCTCGTTCTTGTGTTGGTTAAAGTTTGTCTGCCAACACTAGTTAACAGTTTGAGATTGACTCGATTACAAGCAACTAAAAGATCTTGACCTTTTAATGATCTTCAATATTTTTAGAGAGTTTTCAATGATTTCTCTAAAATTTTATTCGAGTACAATGCTTTGATTTAGGGGGAGATTTTATATGTTTAAAACTTCTCTGTGTTTGTGTTAGAAGAAGTGTTTCCAACAATTTCTTCTTAATTTTTTTTTTGTACAGTTTTGGATGAAAATTAATGTGTTGAACACATCTTTTTTTTATTCTTGTTGATCTATTTGTGTTGGACAAAATTTTCTTATGAACTTTGAAATGTGTTTGTTCACATTTTAAATTTCTATGTTATATTACTTTTGGTAAGTTATTTTTATCATACCTTGTCATTTTATCTATGATGTTTAGTTGTTACTAACTCCAGTAAAAGTAATGGAAGAAGATGTCACATCATCCTCTAGTACTGTTTCACAACACGAAGAATGACATTCACAACCATCAGCTCGTGACGTCGATCCTGTCATAGGACTTATAACAGTTGATCCAAAGGAAGTGCAACGAACCTAGCAGATTTTGTGGAGTAGCAACACACCAGAATATTACCAAACGCTTGTACGCCGCTGAAGCTTAATTTTAGCAATTCATTCCTTCAACAAAAAAGGGAGAGTAGTAGGTGTTTCAGTTATGTTAAGTTCAATGTTATTACTACTATGTTACTGTTACTTGTTGTTGTTGTTACTAAATGTTTTTTTTCATGTTGATGTTACTAATGTCAGATTGAAGACTTCATCATTTTAATTGCGTTTGACGCAGTTTGTTTTTGTTGAATGAATGATTTGAATATGGTTTGACAGTTTTTGGTGTGTATGATCACATCTTAGTTTTTCAACTTTTAAGTTGATATAGTCTTTCTGCTACTGCTGTGTAGTAACATCAATCCTAACACTTCTACTTTGTCAATAAGCTAAGGGTTGTATTGGAGAGTCATTTGTTGTTTGGGTTCGATGAAGCTACGAAGCAGTATGTTGTTGATATGAATGTCACTAACGTTCTTATCTTGTGTTAGCAAGTTTCTTTTGTTAACATTATTCTTATAAGTTTCAGAGGGAGTCGATGTCTCTCAGTTTCTTTTGAATTTTTGTTTCTAACATTCGTCTTGCGTGTTAAGATACTTGTTACTAACATTTCGCTTACAAGTTTCACGGGGAGTTTTGCACTTATCAGTTTCTTTTGAGTTTGTGTTACTAACATCATATTTGTTTTTTAGGGAGTTATGTTACTTCTTCTTATTTCGTTTTTTTAGAGTTGTTTACTCATGATCTTGTACATATATGAATATGTTAATTTCGTGTATATATGTAAATATCTTGTAAATATGTATATATCTCATTTAGGGGGAGCTTTTTACTTTTCTCTAAATACATTCTTTCATTCTTTATTCATTATTTTGTAAATATTTTTTATTTTGGGGAGGGTTTCCGTTTGCCCTCCATAATTCTTTTATTCATTATCCTTTCTTTGAAGAGTTTCCTTTTTGCTCTTCAAAGTTTTATCTTCCTTCAATAAATTGAAGAGCTTCCTTTCGCTCTTTAATATTTTTAATTGCATTCAATAAAAATGAAGAGTTTCCTTTCGCTCTTCATTGTCTTTTAATTGCTTTTAATTGTTTCAAATAATATGAAAGTTTCCTTTTGCTCTCACTTCTGTTCTTATGGATTTCGCTTTTGTATTTTTTTTTTTTTAATTTTGTTTTGCAGGAAAAGTTTTAGTGCAAGAAAAAATACATATACAATTAAGGGGGAGTTTGTTAGGTTTAAGATGTCTCGTGTTACTTTGACTGTTAGTAACATTTGTTACTAACATGTCTGGAGTCAGATTAAACCTAATATTAATTAATTGTATAATATATGCTTTTCTTGTTGTATTATATTTGCACGTTTTTATGTGCAGATTAAGAGCAACAACTAGATGGTTATGATATTCAAAGGAGTGGAACGTGTATGTGAAGAACAAGGAAGTTATGGACCATGGCATGAGGAGTTATGAAAAATAGCCAACTTGAAACCGCCATTAACCACTCCATCTTTAACCCACTGAAATGAGTGGATCGCGGCAATTATGGGCGTCCAAGTGGTGAGACGGTGTAGATTTAACTGCTCATCAGATGGAGGACTATAAATACCGCAAGAAATCCATTTCACGGGCGCACGTTTCGACTTAGAAAAACTCTCTGCAAATTTCAGTGCACTGGTGTTCGTCATTCTGTCTACTGAGTGTTAGTAACATTGCAACCAACATCTGATACACGACAGGAGATTATGAAATTTGCTAAGTGTCGAAGATCTGAATTGTGATGGAGCAAATCACGAATGTAGATAGTCTTATCTAGATTAGTCTTATTCAGATGTACTTATTCTTAGGCAGATCATAGGTTGTAAAGATATGTTCATCTTACTTAGTAGATTGGTCTAGAATAGATTTAATCTTCTAAGGCATTCAATCTTTGAACAAACCGTGTTGCGAAAGGTTGGATGTTATTTCATTTCCTGTATGTAATCGTTGGTTTCAATATAGTTTTTTAGCCGTAAGGCACCGGCAGGTTTAATCACCTGCCAAAAAGTGTTTCATTGTGTTCTTTACTTATTCCGCTGCTTGTTAGATTGAAAGTTATTAACATACGATCTAATGTTACTCTTTTGTTAACACAATGTGATGTTTTGTAGTAATTGGGGCACCAAATTCTAACACTTCATAATCGACAGTTCCCAAAGAGTATATGGGCTCAGAAAGAGTGCGGTGGTGCAGCGCCAGCGAATTATTCAGGAAGTGGGAGTTTCTTGAAGCCCGGGAGGTCGTGATCGGCCGCGGCGGTGGTGGAGGGAGAGAAATGGTGGTGGACTGGAGAGTAGCCCTTTTGGGATGTGGTTGTTGAAGCTGGGATCGGGAATCGTTTAGCAGAGTTGACGCAGCTGGTGGTGGCGGCGGCGACATGGTGGCCGCAGACGGTAGAGAGGTGAAGCATGGACCTGCACTGCAGATGTTGTACATGTCTCTTCTTCTTTAACTTTTTGGAGGAAATTTAGCGGGAATGTCACTTAATTTTTTTTTTTTCATTAAGTGAAATTTTTGACATTTGTCCTAAAAGGGATATACTCCCTCCGTCCACCAAAAAGAGGCCTATTTAATTCTGGCACGGAATTTAATAATTCTGATGGAGTGTAGTATGAGTGGAGTAAGGGTCCCACTTACTATATATTTTAGTTTTTAATTGTCTTTAAAGAGTTAAATAATGGCTTGTGTGTGAAGTGAGTGGAATAGAGGTCCCACTTGAGTTGAGTGGAGGATTAAATAAAGTAAATTGTGTGGGTCACCAATGGCAAATGAGTGAATAAGTGATAAAGTAAAGGGTAAATGTTAGAAGAAAACTTACCAAATATAGAACATACGTCTTTTTCGTGGACAGACGAAAATGGCATAAGAGGCGTCTTTTTCGTGGATGGATGGAGTACTTTTTAGAGAGAAATTTATAATACCCTTTTTGACAAAAAAAAGTTAAATTATTTCATTTAAATTAAAAATTTTCAACTTCTTTCTACCCAAACTACTCCTTAAGATTTAAAACCCTCCTACCATCCCCATCTTTCATACACAAAGACTAACTTGTATATATGAATCTTCCGACGGTAGTAGGATTCTTCGGCGACAGTGGTACAATTTCCACTATATAGAGAAACTCTTTCACACATACATGAAAACTAACTGAATCCTATAATACACAAAAAAAAAAAAAAAAAAAAATCGCTGGAAATTGCATCGCCGCGCTGGAATTGCACCGCCGCCGCCGGAAGATTCATACATGAAAGTTAATTTTCGTGTATGATTCAAATTAAAGTTAGTTTTCGTGTATGCTTATTAAGGGTGTTTTAGACTTTTCATAAATTAAAGTGAGATTTGGTGTATTTTAATTTAGAGTAGTGATATTCGGACACACTGTGGTCAGCCGCACGCGTGAAAAAAGGAAAGTTAAATAGAAATAATCACATTTTCTCTCTAGGATTTATGCTTCCCAATTATAATATATTTCTATTTTCAAAATCTATATTATTATTTTAACATGTGCGGTTGGCTACAGTGTGTCCGAATATCATTACTTTTTAAGTTACGTGTGATAGTTTAGATTTTTTTTTGCACAAAAGTGTCAGTATTTTACTATATTACCTCTACTTTTTATACTTGTGATTGTTTCTTGTCGTCATCCAAAACGTTTCACAAATCACAATCCACCCCCCCCACCCCCAAGTTTCATTTTACATTTCGTTGTGCTTAACGTAAAATTATCTTAAGACATTCTGTGCCTATAATAAATAAAATAAAACAAAAACGTTTGTCTATTTTAAATAAAACGATCTCACCCAATTTTAATTGTATAATAATGTGTCCGTAGGTAGTCTAATTTGGTAGTTACTGCCAACTAAAAAACAAATTAGAAAAAAAAAACAAATCTATATATATAAAAACAAAAGTTAGGAGAGAGAAAAAATTCTAAATCAATTTTACCGGGAAAATTCCTTAAAAATAGCCCCACAACAGTAGATTAAATTTTAATTAAATTAAATTTATAAAATATTAAACATCAATTCCCCCACGCTAAGATCAGTAAAATAAAAAATAAATTAACCCACTAACATAAAATTATATATTTTTAAAATTAAAACTATTATAACTTTTTTGTTAGAAATCCATAAAGTACGATTTTTACGTCAAATTAAATATCTCATCAAGATCTTTTATTTAAGATGCATCTTCAATATTTTTTAATTAACCAAATTACACAAATATTAGAAAGAATATTAAGAGATAAAATATACAAGAAAGATAATGAAAATAAAATATAAAAATTTAATTGATAAATATCAAACAAAATAACTTCTCACGTTCTCATATTTGAGGTGAATAGATTTTAATTAGAATCAGTAAATGAAAAATAAACTAATCTACTAAAACGATAAGACTCACACTAATATATAACCACCAACTACAATTAAATGTAATATTATAAATAAAAATATATATAATAAATAAAAACTGTTCTGCTACTATTTTTCTAAAAAATTACAAGAATAAACTATTTGAGGTAAAAAACGTATAATCATCAATTTAGATGTTTTTTTAAGTATAAACAAAAAGAAAATACAAGGAAAAAATAAACAAAATAAAAAATCGTTTTACTAAAATATAGAGAGAGAAAATAGAAAAATTATAGTATATTTTTAAAATTAAAACTATTAACTTTTTTGTTAGAAATCCATAAAGTACGATTTTTACATCAAATTAAATATCTCATCAAGATGTTTTATTTAAGATCCATCTTCAATATTTTTTAATCAAGCAGATTACACAAATATTAAAAAGAAGATTAAGAGATAAAATAGAGAAGAAAGATAAAGAAAAATAAAATAAAAAGAAACTGCTTCAAAGCAATCGGTGCCTATATATCAGAATACATATTTATCAAAATCTTAAAAGTTACGACAATTTGGTAGACATATCTATTTTAATCAATATACACATTATTACTATTAACTATCACAACAGCCTTAAAACATGTTTTCGCCGTCCAAAACAAATAAAACATACCAAATAATTTATCCATTTATTTTACTTCACATACCTATTTCCAATCGTTGCATCTTTTTACTTGGAGTATGGAAAGGTGCCACGAATTGGTGCATTAGATAACTACTACCAAAAAAATCTAAAAATACACCAACAACCAATCGTTTAACCAAAATTCTCTTCTATTAAATAACCCCACAGATTACAAAATCATGCCTCCATTATTTGGCACCATCGATGAACTTCAATCAGGCAAAAGTAGTATAGTATCGCGTCTTCGTTTGGTGAGGCACTACAAGATTCCAGAATACAAGACCAGAAATTATGTACATAGTCATGAATGTATATTTCATGACAAAATGGTCAGATTCTCATTTACTATTCGTAATATGTTTTACATGTATAATAGTTTATTTGATATCAGCATATTCATATTCTGTTTTTAGGGAAATCGAATCCATGCCTTCATTTAGTATGTTGCTATGTCTAAATTTGCAAGCATTCTTGAAGCACGAAAGTGTACGCTATTATGAACTTCATTGTAGCACACAATACAATGAAGTATTAAACAACAAATGCTTATTTTTAAGCAATCACATATCTGTGAAGTTTTTTATGACAAATTTCCAATTCAAATGACGATGATGATGAACAAAACATGTAAATAAAGAGTAGGAAAAAAGAGATCAAGCGAGCAGTTGTTCACCATTTTTTCTCACATGTGCAATTCAATGGAAAAATTTTATAGTTCATGTTAGTCTACTTGATTTGATGATATACTTTACCGTGCAGTTTGATGTTATCCTTCAAAATGTGATTTTTTTTTTGTTATCCTTCAAAATGTGAATCTATGCTAATGGAAGGTTTGTGTATTTCAAAGTTTAATTGTCTGATGTTGATACATACTTATAAGTTGTTTTAGTTATATTTTAAAATTATAGTGAACTTTCTATTTAGATCCTTGGTTCACATAGGTGCATGAGACTGAATTATAGTCTATGCATGCAAGGTAGTGGAGTAAATATCTGAAGTTGAGCAGAATGCAATTGGCTTCAGTGCTAACCGTCCAAGTCTCAAGCATTCTTTGCCATAATATTTGTTTCATTGCTCTCTTGAAATTATAACAATTTTAATTATTTTTTATATAATGAGTTTGGAAAAAATAAAACGAGAAGTTTCCATAAGTCTTATCAATATCACCAAGAAATCAAAAAATATTTTTATTTGTGAAATCAATTAGTTCCAAATGAGAGAATTAGATTACTAACATCTTAACTTGCAACGTGATGAAAGTCCTTACACCATATATATATTAGACTTTATCTATATGGTTAAAAGAGAACTGGAGTGACATGAATATAGAACATAGCCCCATAAAATTAAATATAATTATACTTTGTATTTATTTACTGTTATTTATTTGATTGATAATTGTAATAATCATTACACCTTATAATTATAGGATTTTAAATAGTATAACCGCGCATGGCGCGGGTTGATGTACTAGTTAATTAAATATTAGAAAAAAGGAACTCAGATCTCTCGTGATTTAAATTTGGGGCTTCAATTTCCAAATATTGTAGCAGTAATTTTTATTGGGCTAATTTGTTTAAAAAAAACCGTTTTTTGGGCCATTGTAAAAAAACCAAACCAGTTGATCAGCCTGAAAATCAAATAATCTATCGTTTTAAGAAATTCGTACAACTCTTGAAAGCAACACAAACATTAAAACTTTCCACATCCCATCATCGGGGAGAGAGAGAGATGGGCCCAGATGCGCGATACATTTTAGTTTCAGCGAATACATGATGTGCGTGAGTTGACCAGTCGTAGACTGGTTAATGCCTCAGGCCAATGCCTCAAGTCAAACATCTCAGATTCAAGTCCACCTTTTCTTTGTTTGTTTTTTTAAGTTCAATTAAGCATATTTTATGTTGTAGTTAGCCAAACATTTATATTTTGACTAGCTAGGATATTGAGGTGGTACTAGAGAGCAGATATTCTTATACAATTTAATTTTAAGTTCGAATGTCACAAATTTAATATTCGAACTTTCCTTGACACGGTTTACTTTTCATGTATAGTTTATGTACTATTGTATAAAAATGAATTTATCCGATCTACATGTTAAACTAGCAGTTCATCAGCAGTCGTGGATCATATAGTCACCAAAAAATGAAGTTGTCAAGCTTGCACTCTTATTTTATATATAGAGCATACAGTAACAACACGAACTATTTCGATACAATTATAAATTTTTAGGATAATGTGGTTCTAGCATCAATGTTTTCAAGATCATTGGTTAAGATGTGATGAACAATTCTTTATTACAACACTATTAATCCAGAGACTTTCAAAATGCAAGTCAATGATATCATCATTTTAGGAATTCAATCTTGGAATGTGGAGATTATCGAAGAAATATTCTCGGAAGCTGATACAAAGAGATTTTAAGCATTTCTCTTGCTCCAATCCAGGCAAGTGATCGAAGAATTTGACATTTCTCAAAAACTGGTTATTATACAGTTAAATCGGCATACAAGTTGGCTTGTTCTCTTACATTTGATAATGAGCTTGCTACCGATGGTCAATGAAAAAATATATGGAATCTTAAAGTCCCCCCAAAAGTCAAGATTTTCTTGTGGAGGGCAGCACATAGGGTACTTCCTACTAAGACCAATCTAATGTGCCGAGGAGTTCAAGTGGGAGGTCATTGTGGTATTTGTTTAATTGCAAGATTTTGAGACAGAGTGACATGCTCTTATTTTCTGTCCTTTGCCTTGAGTTGTTGGCGAAATGTGAGTCTAAACCAAGTAATTCAAAAGGGAGTTGAAACTAGTGGTTCCTTTGCGGAGTTGTTATTCATGTTACTTAGTCACAATGATGATGATGTCAACATTCAAGCTAGGATGATTATGTGGCAAATCTGGAATGATCGAAATAAGGCTATGTGGGATGATACTTTTCCAGATCCGGCTTGGTCTTGTTCTCTTGCTATGAGTGTGAGGCATGATTGCTTGGATGCACAAGATAAATCACAGGTTTGTAATGTATAAGATAGGGTTCAATTTGTATGTAAGGGATGACATGACTTTGAAGTATGATGAATTAAGTGTGGAGTAGATGCTACTTTCTTTGAGGATATTATTGCAACAAGGATTGGAATTGTTTTACGTAGTCATGATGGTGTATTTTGTTGCAGCAAAGACGATAAATATTCCCGAAAAATTGCAAGTAGCTGAAGGAGAAAATATTGGTATTTATGAGGCTTTATCATGGGTAAAGCATATAAATTATCAACAAGTTATAGAGGAGTCGGATTGTAAAGTGGCTTGTGATGCAATTAGGTTGAATAGTGTGGGTTACTCGGAATTTGGAACCTACGTCGTTGCTTGTTGTGCTTTATTGGAGGCTCAAGACAGTTTCAAGTTAATACATGTTAGTAGGGAACTAATTAAATGTTATTGCTCATACTCTAACACGTTTGACTAAGTATTTTATTACACAATATGTTTGGAAACCCCCGTCTCGTGTGGAGGTCTTCTCCATGTTTCATGTATTTGTTCATAATAATAGTAGTTTCTTTCAAAAAAAAAAAAAAATAGAACAGTGGATTGAATTTATTTTATTTTTTTTCTTAATTATAAAATCATTAAACCATGCAAATAGTAGTAATACAATGGCACTTTCAATTCGAATCAAATAATATTTTGACTAATTCAGAATTTCATTATTGTTTTTGCATGTATTCGTGGAAGGACATTAATCTTGTTAAGAACTTGTCAACCGGTGTAATCCAATAGGAATCTTCTATAAAACGCCAGGGTAATTTCTTCTGGTATTTTATTTTTCATTAGTCGTTGCAATGATACGTAAAGGAGGTTGTGCATGCTTTACACTGAGATATGACAAAATTAGTTAAAAACTTAATTAAATACAGGTAACGGTAAGCCAGAGTCTTTGTTTCACAACGAAACAACATTTTCCTTTCAAAAAGTAAAAATCCGCGTTAGATCAATTCCTTGTAATTCTATTAAAATACTTGTGGATTTAATAAGCCAAAACTACTCCATCAAATAAAATAATCCCATGAAATAAAACACTACGTAGTACGTACTAATGATCATGGAATTTCTTTATGTTTAAAATTTTGCTATCCCTGTTAAGTATCATAGTTTTTTAACAAAAATAATACAAAGAGGTTTTGCTTTTTTAATTACAAGTAATTTCACGGAAACGATTATTGATATGAACGTACGCGTACTTAATTTGTAAAATAATATTTGTAGACATGACTACTTAAGAACTGGGTTTTATTTTAAATGAGAGCAGTTTTAACGTTAACTTCATACGCGGGTTTTTAGTTTTGAAGGGAAAATGTAGTGTCGTTGTGAAACGACTTAATATATAATAAGACTGTGGCTTACCTAATGTAATATTTAAGAATCTAACAAATTTTTTCATATCTCAATATAAAGCATGGACACCAACAACCTCACATATCAAGTAGAGAGAGAGAGAGAGAGAGAGAGAGAGAGAGAGATGGGCGATGGGATCAGAAAAATTGCGAGAGCTTTTTATGAGAGAGCAGGTAAAGAGGAAAAAAAAGAAGCCAAGGAGTTTTTCAAGAAACTAGATTTGAACAAAGATGGAAAAATAAGCTTGAGTGAATTTAAAAAGGGTGTCGAAACTGAGCTATCAAATAACAAAGTATTTAAGGAATTGGAGTCGAAAAGAAATGGAGGGCTGGATTTCGACGATGTTCTAGTACTGTTCTACTACAGCGTCAAACACGCAATCACGATCGTCCGATGCCATGGCTGCCGTCAACTCATATTCGGCCCTAGTTTTTCATGCTTCCAATGTTTGTTTAATTCCTCTGATCGCAGGTTCTCCGTTTGTTGTGATTGTTATGGGAAAGGGGAGTTTAAGCACCAACACCCCTTGTCATCGACGACGTCCACAGCCGACGATTTATTGCACGAGCGAGCTCTTCTTGTTAAGTTGAGCAAGATGATATCCGATCATCCAAGATCTCTTGCCAAGGTGATTGATATTAGTACACTATTATTGAGTACATATATTATTAGGGTTTTGAATATCATACATTTACACCGTTTTCTGTTTAATTTCTAGACGAATTTAATTAGTGGATACTATACTACCCTTTTTTTTATTAATTTGATTATTTGTCACATCTAGAGAATTACAATAAATTAATGATATTTGCGAACATGTAGAAGGAAATGAAAAAAATGTGGGAGGATGCAAAGTCCAAAAATAGGGGAGCTGCCTCTCCCGAAGTAGAAGCCATGGCAGATAACTTGTTTAAATCTATGGGCGGCGATGGAGAAAATCATGGGCTTGATCTTAACCACTTTTCCAAATTGATGATGAAACAACAAGAATCCGAACTTGATGAATTCCTCAAACCCTCACAAGATTCCGACTTTGCAACTAATTTTATGAAGAGCGAGGTACGTAATATACAAATTGATTATGCAAGTAATTGAGTAAGTTTCATAATATATTATGTGATCAAACGGTCTCACCAGAGACAGACCAAGATTCGAATGGTTTATCAGTAATTATAATTGTTTTTGCAATATGTACAAACATGACATAATTAAATTGGATTTAAATCTTGATCTGTCTTACAGTGAGACGTCGTGCACACAGAAGCTTTCAAATTAGTTTAATCAATTTGTCTTCGGAGATTGAATATTTGCCCTAATAAAAATAGTGTGTGGCATGCAGATGAAAAGGGTACTTACACAATCAAATAGTTTTCCAACCACACCAACGACTGCAATTGTGGCTCATAATAAGGCAGCTTCAACTTCAACTCCAGAGACGCATTTTGTGAATATTCCGAATTATCGTCTAAACGGAGAGACCTCTTCCAAAGCCATCGTTCCAATATCTCCATTGGTAAGCAAGCACCATAATTTCAATTATGTTAATTTTGCATATCTTACATATGATGTTACCTTATTTTACATATACATATATATTTAATTAATTTCTACTATTTTTTAGAAAGTGGCGACTACCACATTCAAAATATTGGATATGGCCCTCACCATAGCCAGCCTCTCCAGCATGTGTACTATCATGTGACTGGACTTGTTAATTCGATTATAAGTTGAACTGATCATATGCGTGTGTGTGTGTGGTTGAATTGAATTGCTATGTCGTTTTATTCTTTTGGGTTATGAGCTGAATTGTAATGTAATTTTATTCTTTTGGGGTTAATAAGAACTCTTTAATTTATTTTGTGATTTAAGTAATCTTTTGTTTATCTTGTTTTAAAATCTAAAATATCAACTAGACGTTCGAGTAATGATTCAACCATCAATTCCTTGCCGTCGAATGTTGAAGAAATAAGCAAATGATTAGTTTTTTTTTTCGAGTTGTTACAACTAAAGTTACTTAAATATAAACATAAAGGTCTGAAATATATGCAAAGATTAATCATAAAGTACCCATCATCAGGGTAATGCCTTTAGTATATGATATGTACAATTATATATCCTCGTATATAAAAGTGCAGTATGTCGAAACAATATTTTTTTTTTTTCAATTATATGATCACTAATTTTACTAACAATATTTCTGCAACTATTTCGGAGTAATTGTAGCACTATATATACTCAATAACTATTATCTGAAAATAATATGAAAATAAAATTTAGACATTTTCCTACTATTCATGATTTTTGGTTTTCAATTACTAGAAATGTAAAATTGACAATTAAAGGACAACCAGTTGACATAAAGCACGGAATGATCAAATAGAATGATAATAAACAAGGGTTGGTTCTAGGAAAATGTTTCGACTCGATCAGAATGATGATGAAATCAATTTTCTAATTCAGTTAACCGTATTTAATCTCAACCAACAATACGATTGTACTAATTCAACCTTTTATTATCTTACACGGAAATAACTACAATTACAATCACAATTGTATACTAATATAAACTTTTATTTTATTATACTTGATATAACTACAATAAATGTAAAAGAGTGCTCAAATCTATCTTAACGTTTCATTTCCTTCGATTATCAATTAATTTGTATTTTATATAATACACAATAAATATATGCAAATTCAAATATATAAATATATATATCATGAATTAAATATGTATGTATACATATTATGATATTTTATGGATATTTATGTTTTTTATATATTTATTATTATTTTAATTATTTATTTATCAAACGGTTCGACCCATTAAATCGGTTGAACAAATTGAACTGTCACCCAGAAGCATCACCGATTTGATCTCCGGCGATTTTTAAAATATTGATTAGAACTCGGTATAGTTAACGTGTTTGTCAGGATTTATTATTTACTAAACCCAATTAAGAGATACTGAAATCTCTGTCTCTTATTAATTTAATCCTTGTTTCCTCAAATAAAAAAATCAAACATTTACGTTTTACTTAGTATAATTTTATTTACTTATTTCTATGAGCTTCATGCATATATATCATATCTGTACAGAATTTTTGTGCAAGAGCGAAATAGACCCAGTTTTCATGGGCCTGAAAAGATGGGTTGAACCCAATCCATTTTTTATATCCCATGTATTTGAACATATAACTTCATTGAAAAATTGGTAATTTTTAAACATCACCATTTTATTATCTTCTTCACTCTCACTCACTCTTCTTTTTAAGCATATAATCTTTTATAGGATGATTCTACATACAGTCCCCAAATTTCTCTCTATAGCCATCTTATTTTAATAATAATAAAAACATTTATGAAAGTACAATTTCACCCTATAACCCCAAAATTAGATATTAATAAATTATCAGCTTAATTACTATAGCCCCCAAATATATAATAAATCACGCTTAAAAATTGTAGCCCCTATTTTTCCTCTGCCATGGAATCGTCGGAGAAATTCATAATTGGCAAGAACCTGTTATATTTTCAGGCAAGGACCTCATTGTGGAGATGAAGAAAGTTGCTGGCCGGCGATGGCAATTCAGAAAAAAAGGTTATGCCAATAACAAATAATCATGAGATAATAGAATTCAAGGCCTTATTAGTTTTCTACCTAATCATTTTCAGGAAAACAAACACATTAAATTTCTATTTGTATTCGTTAAACATTATAAATTGGGAAGAATTGATTTTTTTTTTTTTTGAAGTTTTAAACTTGTCAAATCTCTTGTTGTTCTTTGTGTGTAGACAGAAGCGGCACATGAATTCCGGCGCTTCTTTCCGATCACTTTGTAGAAGTAGAACAAGAGTGTTGAAGATAATTTGAAAAAAGGAACAAGGAGAAGAATCTTCCAGTTGCAGATTTTCGTGGCATAGAAGCAGTCGATGAAGGGGGCTACAAAATTTTAAGCCTTGTTTTTCTTTATTAAATTAGGACTAGAGTAATTAAGCGATTAGTTATTTAGAATTTAACTTTGGAGTTTATAGAATAATACTTTTATTAATATTTTTAAAATAAAGAGAGTTATAAAGAGTAATTTGGAGGCTATGTTTAGAATTACCCTTTTTATAAGGCATTAATATGAACATTTTTTTATACATCAGATATTTTTAGTAAAGTTGAATTACTTTAGAGTTTAAATGATTATTTAACCTAACAAGTTAAATTTCGGTTGTTTCTTTCGCTAACAAAATTTTTAATAAATTATTAATTTATGGAGTATGTGTTAAAAGTTAATAGGCTTGGGTTCAGCCGGCCATTATCAGGCAAATGGAACTTTTCCCTCTCGCGCAAGCTCATTAACTTTTAACACATACCCAGTGCGCATCAAAGGTAACGGTTACGGGTTCTCACGAATTCAAAAAAAATTATTAATAATAATTATTTATTTAACACAAAATTAATCATTTATGGGGTATGTGTTATAAACCACTTTATTAATAAAATTAAATATTCTATTAAATTACATTAAATATGTGGGACACCACATTTTCATCCTTAATTTACTTTTTCTTAATCTCTGTGACGAGCCAAACTAGGCCATTAATCTTGAAACGGTGGAAGTATAATATTTAAAAAACAATCAATTTCAATTAATTTGAATGACGATTCAAATTTATAAGCAGTTTCAACATCACAAACTAAACAAAAAAAAAACCGGTTTGCTCATTAAAATTGGGTTGATGCAACTCGAAAATGAAAGATTGTGTCAGATGTATCCCCCCTCATACACCTGAATTCACTTGTTTATAGACTCAACAAGGCTTGCTTATTTTAGATTAAAATATAATTTGAGGAGTTTATTAATGTTTATGGCCATTAGATAAAAATAATAATTTTGTATCCCAACCTAATTTACAATAAAAAAAAGTCAACTTTGACATGATGAGACAAAAATACTCTTACTTTTTCACCAATCATCCTAATTTCTCTCCTACTTTATACATATATGATTTTCAGAATCTCGTAGCATCGTACCGCCATCCACCACTCATTCTGCCATCGCTGCTGCCACCACGGCGGCAGCGTTGTATGATTTTCGGAATATCGTAGCTTCGTACCACCGTCCGCCACCGCCGCCGCCGCCACTGCGACGGCGGCGTTGTACGATTTTTGAAATCTCGTAGCATCGTACCACCGTCCACCATCCATACCGCCACCGCCGCAGTCACCACCGCGGAAACGTTGTACGATTTTCGGAATCTCGTAGCATCGTACCACCGTCCGCCACTACCGCCCCGTGGCGGCGTCGTACGATTTTCGGAATCTCGTAGCTTCGTATTAGCGTCTACCACCCATTCCGCCACTGCCGCCGCCACCACCGTGGCGACGTTGTACGATTTTCGAAATCTCGTAGCATCGTTCCACCGTCCGCCGCCCACCACGGCGGCGGCAATGTACGATTTTCCGAATCTCGTAGCATCGTACCATCGTCCGTCAACCATTCCGCCACTGCCGCCGCCGCCACCGCCGCGGCGGTGATCTACGATTTTCCGAATCTCATATCATCGTACCACTGTCCGTCACCGATTCCGCCACCACCGCAAGCGGCGAGGTACAATTTTCAAAAATCGTATCTTGCTACCGCGGTGGTAGTGACGATGGTTGCGGAATGGGTGGCTCACAATAATAGTACGATGTTACGAAATTCCAAAATTCGTATCTCGTCGTCGAGGTGGTCATGACGCCGATGGCGGACGGTGGTATGATGCTACGAGATTTCAAAAATCGTACAGTGGCGGCGGCAGTGGCGGAATGGGTGACGGATGGTGGTACGATGCTACGAGATTCAAAAAATCATACATCGCCGCCGCTGTCATGGCGAAATGGGTGGCAGACAGTGGTACGATGCTATGAGATTCCGAAAATCATACAACGCCGCCACGGTGGTGGCGGAATGGTCGGCGGACGGTGGTACGATGCTACGAGATTCCGAAAATCGTAAAACGCCACCGCAATGGTGGCAGCGGCGGTGGCGGAGTCGATGACGGATAGTGGTACGATGCTACGAGATTTAGAAAATCGTACATCACCGACGCGGTGGTGGCGGCGGCGGTGGCAAAATGAGTGGCGGATGGTGGTATGATGCTACGAGATTCCGAAAATCGTATCTCGCCGCCGCCGATGGTTGCGGCGGTGGCGGAATCGGTGACGGACAATGATACTATGCTACGAGATTCGGAAAATTGTACATCGTCGCTGCCGCGGCGGAGGAGGTGGTACTATGCTACGAGATTCCGAAAATCGTACAACGCCGCCGCTGTGGTGGCAGCGGCGGTGGCGGAATGGGTGGCGGACGGTGGTACGATGCTACGAGATTCCGAAAATCGTACAACGCTGCCGCGGTGGTGGCGGAATAGGTGGCGAACGGTGGTACTATGCTACGAGATTCTGAAAATCGTACAACACCGCCGCGATGGTGGCGGCGGCGGTGGCGGAATGGGTGGCGGACGGTGATACAATGCTACGAGATTTCGAAAATCGTATAACGTCGCCGCGGTGGTAGAGGTAGCGGTGGCGGAATGGGTGACGGACGGTGGTACGATGCTACAAGATTCCGAAAATCGTACAATGCCGCTACGGCGGTGACGGCGGCGGTGGCGAAGTGGGTGGCGGACAGTGGTACGGGCTACGAGATTCTGAAAATAAATTAAAAACTGAAAATAACCACCCTTTACGCTATTAAGGGTATTTTCATATCTTCAAGTCAAATATGACCTCTTTTATTGTAAATTAAGTTCGGGTACAAAATTATACTATTTAACTCTAAAGGAGTCTTTCTAGTAGTTAACTCTAATTTGAGACTATACAAGTTTGAATATATAAATATATAGGGATGAGATCTAGTGAGAATAGCCCTTAAAGTGAAAAATAGGGATAAATCTGGACCACACATCTCAAAAAAAGGGTGGGTGCGTGAGATACACTCCTGGGCGCGTATCTTTCACGCGCGGCGCGTGTAGCTCTTGCGCCAATTTATTTATTTATTTATTTATTTTTCTGGACGATTTTTTCTTAAAACACGGTGCATCTAGATACACCTTGTGGTGCATCTAGATACACTGTGTGGTGCATCTGGTTACACATTGTGGTGCATGTCCGTTTTTTTTTAGTTTTTTTTTTTTTGGGCGATTTGTGCTTAAAACACGGTGCATCTAGATGCACCGTGTGGTGCATCTGGTTACACATTGTGGTGCATGTCCGAATTTTTTTTCAGTTTTTTTTTTAACATTATTTTTCTCGGCTCCGCAATAGAGCATAGTGCATTTCCTTACACCTAGTGGTGCATCTGATTACACTGTCTCGTGCATATCAATACACGTACTGGTGCATTTCATGAACAACAATGTGGTAGATGCACCACACTTTACAATGAGATGCATCACACGTTGATATGAGATGCACCCAAATTTATGGAAAAAAAAAATTAATTAAAAAAAAAACTGGAAATTTTTCATATGGATGCACCGCCCTTCTTAGCGAGATGCAACAGATGAATGGCTGAAATTGATTCTCATTTTTTAGGATAAGAACCATTCTTATAGGATTCTAATTCTATATATATATATATATATATATATATATATATATATATATATATATATTCAAGGTATAATCCTTAAAAATACATTTTCGCAATTCTCTAATATAGAAAGTACAAGTAAGATTACAGTCCCACTTTAATATGGTATAGTGGTGTCACTTATATAATCATATAATGATAACGGAGTTGTATTTTAATTAGTATGAATGTTTTAATGGTTTAATGCAGTTAAGTTATGACATTAATTTATTCATTAATCTGTTCACTAATTCAATAATTACAGAGTACAAAGATTTCTACTACTAACAAAAACTAAGCATAGAGTTAACAGAAATTTCTTTAATTATATTGTACATACGAGGGCATAAAAAAATACATCTAATAATTGCAAAAAGATAAATACAATAATTTTATTCAGCCACGTGTTGGGCGTGGGCATCCGGAGCATTAATTTCAATTAATTCGATAATTAGAGAAATTAGATTTTGTCGATTACATCCTTTTCCCATCTAAACTTCACAATTAATTCAATTTCGAATTTTATTTATTTTAATATTTCGCATGATTTTAAATCATAAAATTTATTATTTAATATTTTTTTTAGCAAATGTTGGTAATAGAATTTGAACACATGACATCATAGAAAAACAAGAAGGTTTTTTACTCACTAGACAAACCAACTAACTTATTTATTAGATAGAATTTATTAGTATATATAAATGCATTCTTATACCTCTCTCCATCCTCAATTATATTACTTCCTAAATTCTATAACAAGTGACTTATGTCATTTCGACACGGGTATTAAGATGAAGGGTAAAAATTGGTTAAAGTAGTATGACCTATAACTTTTAAAGGGTTAAATGTTTCCTTTTTTGAAAACAAACCACTTGTTATGGGACACCCCAATATGGACAACGAGCCACTTGTTCCGGAACGGAGGAAGTAATTGTTTTCAGAGAGACTGTAATCTTAATTTTGTACTAATTAATATAAATGTTTCAATTTTTACGTAGTTTTTATTTTTATTTTATTTATGTAATTTTTGAATTTTAAATAGTAAATTTGTAATATTTGATAGACAATTATCTTAATTGTTATTTGAGACAATTATCTTAATCTAGTTTAGTTTTTTAACTTGATTGAAGAGGAATAATTAAGGCTATTCAATGAAGTATATTCTCTAAAAAAAGGACAAGTTCAATGAAATCAAATTATAAAAGTATGGGGATGTTGACCGTGACGGGAAATGGACATGCATATATGGATGCGAACAACATAAAAGTCATCGATAAGGTTGACGCCAATACAATAAAAGTCTCTCCGTTGTGAGTGTGTGTGGAGAGAGAGAGAGAGAGAGAGAGAGAGAGAGCGAGAGAGAGAGATGGCGGATGGGCTGAGAAGAGTTGCAAGAGCTTACTACGCGAGAGCAAGTGAGGAGGAAAGAGATGAGGCGAAAGATCTGTTCACAAAATTAGATCTGGACGAAGACGAAAAAATAAGTCTTGAAGAATTCAAAAAGGGCTTCGATTCAGGCCAAGAATTCTTCAACATGCTCGACTCCGACAAAGATGGATTTCTGGATTATTCCGATTTTCTAGTCCTCTTCTACCACAAGAAGAAGGCCATCTCCATCTCCCGCTGCGATTCCTGCAATCAAAAAATAGTGGGGCCCTACTTCTCTTGTGTTTTGTGTCTGGATCACTTCCCTCATACCTACGATCTCTGTAGTGATTGTCATCGCCAACGCAAATTCAAGCACCAACATCCCTTGAGCTTCATGTTGCATGATCAAGCAGCTCTTGTTAAATTTATCCAGACAAAATCTCACCCGCCTAAGGTTAGCTAGATTCTACTATTTTCTCTATCTCCCTTTCTATTTTTGTCTTACTTATCATTCCAATTTTCCTTTTTTTCTTTTTTCTTTTTGTTTTATATGCTTCTCCGTAGCCACCCTTCCCAAATGCGATATGCTATTGCCTAACTATGTGAAATCTTCTATTGCTTACACTCAATACATGACAAGTAACAATCTAAAAATTTAAATATGGGAGATTAGAGTTAATTTCATCCAAATAAAGTATATATATCACCAAATTTACACGTGAATCTAAATTAATGTGTGCAATCAAGATTGTCACCGGCCAAAATTATTATTCATTGAGATTAATAAATTACAACTGTGATTAATTAATTTAATAAGAATTAATTAACCCTCCCTAATTACAATCAACCGCACCGTGCAGTTCATGACCGTACTCGAGGTTGAACTGTGAAATGCTCTACGCGGAAGAGTAGTATACGATTTGGTTTATCCAATTTATACTTTGGGTGGACATGTATGGTAGATTTTAGATTTAATTTACAATATATAGATCATATCGAGTATTTGAAGAATTAATTATATGACCAATAAATGTGACGAATTAGTCTATAAGCATTTACTAAGTTAGATATGGTTGACTATTCTTATCTCATGATTCCTTCAATCTCACAAGTGTAGTTCCAAATATGAAGAACGATCATGTGGTATGAGATATCCTTGAATCTAATCTTTAATGGTGTTTACTAAGCGGGATAAGCCGGATAGATAAAAATAATATAGGTTAATCAAGCTTTTACTTTCAAGGAATAAATTTAAGGATATATCATACCATATGATCATTATTTATAGTTGGAGCTACACAACTAGAATTGAAGGAGCCCTAAAAGTAAACGCTTATTAGCCTATATTATTTTTAGAGAATATCATGTGATATAGCCAATATAAGCATTGAAATATAAATTATGGCCCACCCTCTTCATAAATATAAATTATAGCCATTTTTTTGAACTTAGGACCTAAATACCTATTTCCCTCTTTTATTTGTAATCCATCACTCTTTGATCCATTTTATTGACACTTAATTTTCTTTTCATTTTTTTTCTTTTTTTACAGTTTTTTTTTTCTTTTCTTTTTCTATTTTTTTTTTCTTATTTTTCAGAATTTTTTTCTTATTTTTCTGTTTTATTTTTTATTTTTCAGATTTTTTTTCTTATTTTCCAGATTTCTTTTCTTTTTTTCTATTTTTTTTAATTTTCCAGATTTTTTTCCTTTTTTCTGTTTTTTTTTTTATTTTTCAATTTTTTTTAATTTCCAAATTTTTGTTTGCCTCTTCGTTTTTTTGTTTGCCGTTTATTCTTTGGTCAAGATTCGAGCAAGGGGAGCCGAAGGCCTCGGAGCGAGCCGAAAAAATCTAAATTATTGCCCGACGATTATCCTTATATTAGTAATCGGAGCGAAGGCGGAGCCGTATAATCGGAGCCGAAGGCGGAGCCGCAAAATCGGAGTAGTATAACTTGAAATAATTGGAATATTCGTCCCAAGAGTACCATATCACAACTTGGAACATCTGTAACTAATTTGACAATTCGTCCCAGTTGTACCAAATCTGGAACAATTGGCACTAATAAAGCTAAATTCGTACCAGATGTACTAGAACAATTGGTACTAATAAGACTAAATTTGTACCAAAAGTACCAAATACCTCATACCCGCCCGATCCGACCCGCGCCCGCCCGCATCAAACCCGACCCGCTCCGCATTTCATTAAGGGTATTTTCGTCCCAAATTGAAAAAAATGGCCAAAATTTATATTTTTGAAGAAGGTAGGCCAAAATTTATATTTTAATGATCATTATGGCTATTTCAAAATATGTCTCTTATTTTTATCTATCCAGCTTATCCCGCTTAGTTTACGCCGAGTATTAATTATCGTTACATGCTCAGAGCGGGATGGAAGAATTGCGCGCAATTGCAGAAGCCCATTTTCGAGCAAGCTCGCCAGAAATCCAAGCCAAGGCAAGAGACTTCTTCAATGGCATGGACAGCGACGGAGACGGGAAAGTCGAACTTTCGGAATTTTCATCTTTCATGTCTCGGAAGGGATATAAGCTTACAGGAAATCCAGATTTCTTCAAGAAACTGGACATGGACAGCAATGGCAGTCTGGATTTTTGGGAGGTGATGACGCTCAACTACATCATCAAAAGCGGTCGCCCCTTCTGCGACTGCTGCGGCGAATTCATCCCCGCCACCTTCTTCACCTGCGTCCACTGCTTCAAGGCTGGAAAATCCTTCGATTTATGCCTGCGCTGTTATCAATCTAACGGATTCAAACACGATGATCACTACGGTGACGCGCACTTCTTGGACAACTACACCTTGCTCAACAAAAATAATGCTTCATCTCATGTTCCGGTATGTTTTCAACTATTATTACATTGAATTACTAGAATTCTCAACAAGATAGTAATCACAAAAAGTAATATCGTAATTAATGTGAGTGTGCTTCTTAGGAACGAATTGATGTGGCGTTCAATACATTGGGAGCGGTGGTCGACATATTTACCAACTTGTGAGTTCGTTAATGACTAATATATTGGAATTAGCAAGTTCTAGTATATATTTCTGTCTAAATTATATATGTTCAAACTTCTTGTTAATACGATTGTAATTAAGTTGAATGGTCATATATATATATACTCGCATATATATAGTTGATTGTTGCGTGATTTAATTCTTTTGGGGTTTATTACGTCATTTTCTTAAAAGGTAATGATATTCGATAACACGGTGGTCACCCACACGCGTAAAAAAAGAAAGTCGACTGTAAAAATGGAAATAATCACATTTCCCCTTAAGTTTATGTTTCTCAATTAGCGTATATTTCCATTTTCAAAATCTATATTACCATTTTTAGCTTGTGTGGTTGGCCAGAAATTTCTCAATGTCTCAAGTACAAGTAGCAATTATCACGCTAATGCCTTTATTATAATTAATAAAACTACTAAATAACCCATCGAAAATCGATATGAGATCATTTTATAAAAGTTACAGTTGGTATGAATAATTTATAAAAAATTAAATTCAATATATTTATTAGAAAGAAAATTATAATAATTTTTTATTTTCCGTCTAGAATGTATATAACCAAATCCCATTTAAAAGTAATTTCAATACTTGTTCTCGTCGAAACTCGTATGATACTATTCGTTAATTATCTGAATCCATTTAAATCAATAAACATAAGTTTACAATAAGTGATTTATTCATCTTAATAAAAACCTGAACATTAAAAAATAAATATTAGTATAACCTTTTTTGTTCTTGATCTATTCGGTTTGCCCCGTTAGAAATGATAATGAATCGAGTCGATTAGTGGAATGGATGATTACTTAATTCTCTAGCTAAATTTAAATTATATGGAACTTTTTATTTAATTGTTGTTATTATTAGTATTAATATATATATATTATATAAATTAATAATGCAAAAAAATATGAGAATTAAGATAAATAAGAATAGAGAATAAGAGCGCATAACATAGTTTAAACATAAACTTTAGTATAAAATATACTAATGATAATGTAATATCCAACTTTAATAGGTCCAATCTAGCTAGATGACATATATCACCATTGTATCAGCAGCATGTAATTGCTAAATAGGAGTAAATCACAACTTTTATTTGCATATTTTAGTTTCGAGACTATTATCTTAAAACGTTTTAATAATGCATCTAATTCATGAAAATTTGAACACCCCCAATTTTGTACAGCGCGTGAATAAATTGGGAATGTTTAAATCTCTATAAATCAAAAGATGAAATTATTGTCGAAATGCATATGAAGTGAAGGAAGCATTGTGATTTGTTTGACAATCGACCCTAAAGAGACACCTCAATTACGGATCTCAATCCTAAAATAGGAGTAATCGTATAATTTTTGAAGCCAGCAGCAACAAAGAGCTTAGCCCATTCTTTCTCACTTCTTTCCTTTCCCGTGTTAAGAGCCATCATCGCCATATCCATAAACAGCTGAGTTTCAGCTGCCACGTGTTGGTGTTTCTCAATATCCACGACCATATCCACAATAATCACCTTCCCACCATTACCGTTTTTGTTGCTAATTACTGCTTCTTTGCATTTCCCCAGTATTTTAACACAGTCTTCGTCGTTCCAATCGTGCAATATCCACTGTCAATTAATCACTCCAATTAACATGTTAATAATGCAGCAAAATATTATAAGTAACTTGTCACTATGGAATTTAAATGTTGGTACCTTGAGAAAAATGGCATCAGCCGGAGGAATAAAGTCAAACATGTCTCCACTGACAAACCTCAGATTCTCAGAACCTTCCAATCCAGCAACGACATGTGGAAGGTCGAGCACGATGGCTTTCAATCCCGGGAAGGCGGCGGCGATCGCCTTCGCCACCGTCCCCGTGCCGCCGGCGACATCCACCAGAGTTTCCAACCCCTCAAAAACATGCTTGCAATCTTTAACAAGTACATTGCGCACAAACCGTGCATCACTAGCCATTCCCTCACACAACAATTGATTCCAATTCTCATCTTTTCCTGCAAACTCAAATACATCCATCCCATGTCTGGTCACAAACGGAGATGAACATTCATCTCGAAACCATTCACTCATATGATGGAACGGGCCAACGGCGACCGGGTCGGTCAATAAAAGCACCAGAGGAGCAAAGCTGAGGGGCTCATCTCTCAACAAGAGACGTGAAAACGTAGTGAGAGAATAAGCCTCTCTCTCCTCGTCAGAGTCGGAGATGTGGAAGAGGTTGGAGTGGACTAGAAGCCGCATGAGGCGATGGAGGCCGTCGGATTTTGCTTGGTTGATGCGGAGGGCGAGGACGAGCTGAGAAAGTGTGATAGGCTTGCCGTGTTTGTGGATGACGTCGGGTATGCCTAATTGAAGCGCGCATTTTAGAGCCATGGCCTTCACATAGCTGAAACCATGGTTCCAAACATGAGTTTGAGCATCAAGAAGCTCTTGGGAGGAATCTACTACGTATACATTGGACGATGCCATTTCTTGGAAGCTTCTTAATTTCAATCTTGATTTGGTACTACAAACTGATTTCCTGTTTTCTTTCACAACTGAACTTGTCCTCCTTATAGCCGGCCCTGCTAAGTTGAAGGTAAAGAGCAAATCAATTAGTTGACAAAAACTTGGGTGCATATTCTCTACCGTGCAACACCCGACCCATTTGACCCGACCCGCCCCGTTTGATCCGGGTTTGACCCGGTGAAACCCCCCTTTGACCAGATTTTTTTTTTTCCATTTTTTTTTGTTTGCCGCTTCTTCTATGGTCAAGATGCGAGCGAGGGGAGCCGAAGGCCTCGGAGCGAGCCGTAAAAGTCCAAAATGTTGGCCGCCGATTATCCTTATTTTAGTAATCGGAGCGAAGGCGGAGCCGTAAAATCAGAAGGCTCCGTAAAAAAAAAAAAAAAAAAAAAAAAAAAAAAAAAAAAAAAAAAAAACTGGAAAATTATTGTAGCGCGTGGATCTCACGCGCCGGGTCGGGCAGGCGGGGCGGCCGGGTCGGGCGGGTTGTTGCATGGTACAAGTCTCCACAGGAGACTTACTCAAATTAGTTTGACTTTTGTTAAGACTGTGTCTACTAAACCTAACAATGGAGGACTCATATCCAAATAAGGATGAGTGGAAGGATTTAGCTGTTATTCTTTATTGTTTATCACAATTACTACTCACCTATTAAGCATTTTTTAAATCCAAATTCATTAAAAGTTTCTCAACTTATACCTCCGAAATTCATTTAAAAAATAACTAGTGTATAGCCCGTCAAAAATCGACAAGAAATTATTATTTAATAAAATTTAATATCTTATAGTTAAGGAAGATATTATTTGTTAATTATTTTTTATTTTTTCAAGTAATACCCATAAAAAAATCAAATTTATTTCACACTTATTTTTATAGATATTTTCAAAACCCTCTTTCTTCTCAAAACTCATGCGAGACAAAAACAATTTACTTTTCAAAGAGATATTTTTTATTGATTTTGTATGAGAATTGAGGTAGTTCTTTTTTATAGCAAATATCTATTTCTCTCTAAATTATAAAAAAAATAAAAGTTGCCCCCCGGTACTGAATGGACCCTCAACGCGCACAATTCTAGGTTAGAATTGGCTTATGAACAAATCATTAGTAAATTTTCTACTAAAATTTCCATACATTTAATGTTTCCCAACAGAGACGGATTATCAAAAAATTCGAGATAGTATGTTTCGAATTATTCAAATCTGTTTGAAATTTATATACTCGTACTTGTTTCAAACTCGATTAAAAAAATCAGTCATTTGTGTTCCTTTCTAAAAAAATTCGGATAGCAATACCCATCTACCGTTACAGTTTCGGGTCCAAATCGGCCCGCTGACCACGATTTGATCTACAAGTGCGTAATTTATGAAACTCATTCAGAATTTATATAGACTCAAAATTTAATGAAAAAATTGATTGTATTATTCTTTCTCGTCCTTAACCGTGTAGTAATATTTGCTAATTACAACTATAGATTATGCAATATTGAAAACCTGACGATTTTATATTTAGAAAATACATGAAAAATGCATAAATGAAAAATTTCTTGAGTTGAGATACCTGTCAGCTGGGAAGCCCGTCTACCGCCACGTTTTTCTGTCAGAATCGGCCCGAGTTGGGAAATTTAAGTAAAGTTTTGATTGATTCCAAAACCAACTGACCCCAGCCGAGTAGATGTTGTCATATCCTAATGTTAGTATTTAGGCTCGCTGTTTGAGCAATGTTAAGATTTTATCTTTACAGGTCTCCAGCTGAAGACGGCAACATGGCGTTACTTGGATAGAACATCAGATGGAGGAAAGACAACTGAGCATTCAAGCCAACTGTTCTGAGATAGAACATCAGATGGAAGAAAGGCAACTGAGCGTTCAAGCCAACCGACCGGATATAGAACATCAGATGTAAGAAAGACAACTGAGCGTTCAAGCCAACCGTTCGGATATAGATCATCATATGTAAGAAAGACAATTGAGCATTCAAGCCAACTGTTCAGATGGAACATCAGCTACAGGACTCAATCTGATAGATCGACAACATGAAGTTCAAAGCAGCTGAGAGTTCAACTGTTCATCTTCAGACAGAATGTCAGATGAAGGTAGCGATCAGATGGAACATCAGCTGAAGACCACTCGGATGAAGACCAAACTTCTTAACCGACTAACCATTGTTGAAAAACAAAGGTTGAAATTTGAATTTCAAAATAGGAAGTCACGTGAAGGTTTGACGTTCTGTCATTACCTCATTTGGCCCAACACAAGGTTGTCTCAGAAGGAAAGCAGAAGTTCACAGTTGCCAAATAGGAAAAATCTGCAGAGATGAGAGACAAGCCATCGCTTTCACAGAACAGAGATCAACGGCTCATCCAACGGCTAGTTGATTCTCTCCGCCTATAAATAGAGGCCTTGCCTTCATTCATTCATTAAGACACAGGACAGAGTAGAGAGCAAACAAACGAGCGAAAGAACAACTTTATACTGCACACAAGCTAAACTGAAATTTATCTCTAAGAACATCACTAGTTGAGAGTTCATAGAGTGTTAGAATCTGTCTTGGTGTTTTCGATCTTAGTTTGAGTCTTCATTTGTTCAAGCTTAGATCCTAGCTCACTTCTTTGTTTGGAAAACCCACCCTTTTACACATCCCCTAAAAAGGTTGTTAGGATCCTACTCTTCCCGAAATTGAGTAGAAAGGTTGATAAGTACCCGCAAACTTATCTGTAAGGTTGATAAGTACCCTCAAACTTATCTGAACGGTTGCAAAGCCCGCGTAAGCTTTGTGGTAGTTGTCCTAAAGAATTTGGACTGAGTTGTGAGGATTCACAACTCCCCGTGGACGTAGGAGTTCTCTCCGAACCACGTAAATCCTTTGTGTGTTTGTGTTTTCTGTTCAGTTACTTTTTACATATTCAACTGACCAACTAACCAGCACTCAAAACTGCATCTTTGCATTTCAACTGATTTGGTTGTTGACCGACCTTGCATCTGAGCGAGAGTTGTTTTATACGAGTTATTGTTGTTTCCACCACTTTCCGCACAGCACCACTCTTCCAGCTGAGTATTCTTACTCAGTTGTGATTCCAGCTGAGTCATCTTACTCAGTTGTGATAATTTTTCGGGGGTTGTTTTTAAAATTCTTAACTGGTGTATTCCCCCCCCCCCCTATATACCAGAACTCGTATCGGGACCATCAGCCCGCTAATCATGGTTTTGATTTATAAGTGCGTAATATATTAAATCAATTTAGAATTTATATACAACCAAAATTTAATTACAAAAATTGATTGTAATATTCGTTCTCGTCCTTAATTGTATAGTAATATTCGCTAATTACATTTACGAATTATGCAAAGCTGGAAACACAACTACAAATAACGTAACGATTTTAGATTTTAGATTTTACAAAATACATGACAAAAAATGTATAAAATAAAAAAAAATAAAAATAAATAAGAATAAAGAATGGAGATGTGTCACGTGGGATCTGGAATTGTGGTACCCGTCAGTTGGTAATTGGCACGTCTATCTAATAAATTGGCCAAATTAAAATTAATTATTTTTTATCAAATTAAATAAAAAAAATATTAGACTACTTTAAATTTTAATTCGTTCATCCAAATAAATTAGGAAAATTATTTTGGAACCATTTTCTGCCAATTAATAAATTAGTTCCCTACAAAAAATAATTATTTATAAGATCAACTAATAAACTGACCAAATTAAATTAAATTAAACTATTAAAAATATAGTATTTATTGAATCTAGATATTATAGGCTTCTCAATAGGTGAAGTTTCATTGAAAAACCGATGTGGGATACAAGATTTTAGTAGATATTTAAAATCTATTATTTTATATTTAAAAATTAAACAATTTGAGAATTTAGATAAATAAGAATAAAGGGATTTGGGGGTGGCACATAGAACTTTTGAAAAAGCTAGAATCATTTTTATTTTAGTAATATAATGATGATGTAATTAATATATAAGTAAATTTTTATATATATTTGAACATGCATTTTTATAGATAATTTCTAAGCTCCAGTTCTTTTCAAAATGATGTGAGATAAAAGTATTCATGGATGCTTTTGACATCAAATACCTCTTTGTCCCATATTGATTTCGAGAAGTAAAATAATTATGAAGATTATCTAGAATAATAAAGTGACGCTAAATATCATACATTATGAAATTAACAAAGATTTTTTTAAGTTGAACTACTTGTTTGTAATCGGTCTGTCTACACTCACAGTTTAGGGTCGGAATCGGCCCATTGACCATGGTGTAATCGAGCCGCCCATTGCGAATGCTCTTTATAAAATTATAAATTTAACAAACAATTTTTTTTAAGTTGAACCACTAGCTTGGAATCGGTCCGTCTATACCCACAATTTAGGGTCTGAATCGATCCATTGACCATGGTGTAATCGAGCCGGCGATCAAGCCGCCCATTGCGAATGCTCTTTATAAAATTATAAATTGTAGTGTTCATCTTTTATAATTACAATTTGTCAATAAATGAGTATATTATTATACTAAAAAAAATATGTATCATAAATAAATATAATATATATATATATATATAGAGGATCATATAAGAACTTATATTTATGTGAGAACTAGGAATCAATCCAAGCCATCCAGCTTATAAGATCAATGGATATTATTTAATCTCATAATTAGCTGGTCAAATCCGCTTTTTTTGGTCAATCCCTTGTCTTTTTACTTAAGTAGGGTTAAAATAGTAATTTTCGTCATTTATGCATCGACCGCTTATTTCTCAGCGGCCGCTAGCTATTTATCGTGATGCATTAAATAGTATAAAGTGATGTATAAACTAGTGCAAAGTGATGCATAAATACATCTCAACGGTTGCTGATGCTCCGCCGTCGCTCATTTTTCTTTCGTTCAGTCCTCGTTGTCGTCACCCAGCGACCGCTTATTTCTCAGCGGCCGCTGGCTATTTATCGTGATGCATTAAATAGTGTTAAAGTGATGCATAAACACATCTAAGCAGCCGCTAATGCTCCGCCGTCGCTCATTCTTCTCTCGTTCAATCCTCGCTGTCCTCGCACAGCGACCAATTATTTCTCAGCGGTCGCTGACTATTTATTATGATGCATTAAATAGTATAAAGTGATGCATAAACTAGTGCAAAGTGATGCATAAATATATCTCAGTGGCCGCTTATATCTCAGCGGTCGCTGGCGCCGATACCATCGTTGTGGTTGAACAAGAGAAATTTGTTGCTGAAATATAAATTTCCTAAAATAGCCCTCCTTCTTTATTTGTTAATCCATGTCAAATTTTTAAATTAATCTCAACCATACATTCTTTACAAATGAGTAGCTAGGATTAGTTCCTAGTTCTCATATAAGAAGTGGTTCTCACCATATCCACAAACTATATATAGATATATAGGGATGAGTTAGTATAAAAACATGTCCTGGTGTGAGAATATGAGAACAAGCTTAAATTAATAGGTAGTTATGCTTAAATTAAAGATTATCATATTTAATAAGATTCATGATTTTTATATAAACGTTAGTGCTTATATAAGATCATACTTGAATTGATATATATTCATGCTTCAAATAATCACAATCATAGATCATACAAATATAATGTATATAAAAAGACATGAACATGATTAAGCATGATAACATATTAATTTAAGCATGATTATAAAGTAATTTAAGCTTGTTCTCACGTTCTCACGATAAGATTAAGTTATATATATATATATATATATATATATATATATATATATATATATATATATATAAACTTTCTTATGAAAATGTATAACTACATATATAATGATGTCTGTATATATACATAAAAATATAAGTTTTCTAATTTTTTTCCACAAAAAAGTTAAACGTACGTCTATAACAATATTTCATATTAAAATGAAATATAGTCCAATTTTAAGCAGTAGAAAGAATCTTCTATTTGTTAAAATAATAAATATGTAGAAACTTAAACATTGAAATAAAATCTATATCTAGCGGTAGCAATACTGAAACAAAAATTTTGGACAAAATCTATATCTAATTCATAATAATATAATAATATGTAGTATAATATATAATATAAAATATAAAATAATGACTTCTAATTCAAAAAATTGGAGAATTGAGATAAATAAAAATGGAGGAATATGAGGAGTGTCATATAAGATTTTTTTCAAAGTAAGAATCATTTTCGTTTATATAATAAATAATAGATAGATTTCAAAACATGTACCCGCGCGTTGAGTAATACCCGCTAGTTACCAATTAAAAATTGAATACTTAAAAAGTAAACATCGGTCTATATATTTAGTTGTTAATTTATTTTAAAAAGTCAATATTAAAAAGTAAAAATAAAATAAAATACTATAAACATAATTAAAACATAAGAGCATCCGCAACCATAATTTGAACCCAACTCATAATTTAGCCGCTAAATAGTGGGACCACATGCGGTTTTAGCTGTTAATTAAAACATAAGAGCATCCGCAGCCATCCGTAATTTACCAAATATTTAACCCAACTCAATTTGAATCCTACAGGCTACAAAGTTAACACTAAACTAGGGCTGCAACCACAACTCGGATATTTTACTTCTTATGGTGTTTCATCCTCAATTACATTCGTCGGATTTTTGACATTTGACGATTTCAAGATAATTATATATCCTATTTGGGTGGAATAAACCCTAGTCAATGTCATATGTCGTTCAATCAATGAAAGGAGTAGAGAATGAAACACGAGATGGGAGTAGGAAATCCGATTTGCCGCAACCATCTTCTTCCTTCTTCGTTTTTAAAAAGTACATTTTTCTTAAAAAAAAATAAATAAATAAAACTTCAGAAGTGTGAAACTTCATCATCTCCTTCCCACCACTGCAACACATCTTCTCCTTCTTCTGACTTCAGGTATTTTCTTAATAATTGCGCATGAATAGCACGCGCCCTCCTTTAAATTATAAATCTATCGAGCCGACTCGTTCCAATGAGCCTTGTCTCGGTCTCCTCGACTTGTTCCAATTAACAAAATCTTAAAACTCAAAACTAATTCCATCACGCCCCATATCAAATCCTTTCACTGGAGCCAAGTGGTTCTAAATACACGTTATACTAAAAAATGTGACGTGGTATTCAATATACTATTAGAAAAGTATCATGTAGAGGTTTGGTTTGGGTTATATGATATAATTTTATGCATCTACACAAGATAAATATAAAAGTATGATGAATAATAATTAAATATATTAAAATTAGGCTAAATTGTAAAAAAAATCCTGACCTTTTACTAAATTCTGGTTTAAAACCAATGCTTTTAAAATTCGCAAAAAAAATAACGACCTTTCAATTTGTTGCAATTTTCACCCGCGATCGATTTTCGGCCAAAGTTGTTTGCCTACGTAGTCAAGTTGGTCTGATGTGGCATAAAAACCCGACTTCGTAGCCCGAAATCGCAAACCTGAATGCCAGCAAATCTAAAAAAGTGGCTTTAATCCTTTTCCTTTCCATTTCATCTTTCTGAATGCCAGCAAATCGCAAGCCCTCAAGGCCCAACTTTCATTTCATCTTTCTCGTAAAAAATAGAATTTTTTTTTTCCTTTTGACTTGGGATCAACTGGCTTCTCCTGAGTATTCTCTGCTTTCATAACAAGTAATTTCAAGTACAGGGTATACGGCTCTTAAATTTTTTTCCTTTCCATATTCTCTTGTACAATTTCTCTAATCCCTTATCCCCTATTTCGCTAAGGTCGCAAAGAAAGAAAAAAGGGCAGGCATTCAGGAGCCTCTAAGACTGACAAGGTTGGGAGAGAAAAAAGAAAAAGAACTCCTAATCCCTCTTCACAAAGCAGTCTTACTAGAGCAAATGAAGGTCCCTCTACACAAGAAAGTAGGAATCCGGCTGCTGGGAATTAGATCTTTTGAATGAACATATTTTGGCCTCGTTTTGTTGTCTCCATTTCACCCTTTTGGGAATGATATTTGTAGGCCTTTTTGAAAATACTCATGAATTCACTGTATTTGGTTTGTGAATTAAGTACACTTGATTTCATATTTGTTTGTGACTTATATTCACTGATCTTCAGACTTGTTGCCATCTATTTTGTATATCCATATTAGATGATCAATGACATCACCCATGGCATTGTTGTTTTTACATCATACTATACGCAGAAAATATGTTGAGTCCTAAACCAAATCTTGTTCAAATATTATAATTCTACAGATGACAAATATTATAATTCTACAGATGACATCACTCATGGCATTGTTGTTCAAATCTTGTTGAAGGTTGTACTTGAATGGCTATGGCGTTTGTTGATTATGCAATACCACACTGTTGAATCTTTTGCACTTTGTCGTTACCTGTATCCTTTTCTTTCTTATCGGTATGAAATTCACTCCCATGTGATAGAATGGATGAATTGAAGGCAATGGACGCGGAGCAATTGAGGGAGTACGACCATAAAATGGTTGACTTCATTGCTGATTATTACAAGAACATAAAAAAGTTTCATGTTCTTACTCAAGTTCAGGTATTGTAAGCCCGAAGGATGAAGGAGACCGATGAATAATTATGGAGAAAAGGATCAGCAGAATGATGTTGAAGAAGGGAGGAATCTTGCCCCAAATCCCTGCATATTTAAGTGTTTGTTGCACATAAAACGACGTTGTTTTGCTGGTAAAGAAATGACATTGTTTTTGTTGTCGGAGAGATTGCCAGGTAGACCTTTCCGGCATCCTACTCAGCAATAAATTGGGGAAAAATCGATCGCGGGTGAAAATTGCAACAAATTGAAAGGTCGTTATTTTTTTTGCGAATTTTAAAAGCATTGTTTTTAAATCAAAATTTAGTAAAAGGTCAGGATTTTTTTTGCAATTTGGCCTTAAAATTACAAAAGAAATAAAACACATTTATATAGATTAATAATGAAGAAAATATCAAAATATAGAAAAATCACAATGGAGCATCGAGAAAGAGGAAAATCAGAACGGAGCACCGAGAAGAGAGCACCGTTTATTTTTCTATTATTAATTGATCCTCCCTCCGTCCACGAATCAAATACCTACTTACCCATATTTTTTTGTTCACAAATCAAATACCTACTTATCTTTTTGTACAACCATACTCTCATAATTTTTCTTTATTTACTACCCTTTGTCATTGATGGCCCCATCTCCCAACAATCTTATTCCTACTTTTTTGTCATTACAACAACTTTATTCCTACTTTTTGGTCAATACCACATTTTTTTTGTCATTACCATTGGTTTTTTGTTATTATCCTATTACCCTTACATTCTAACTTTTACCACACTCAAAACAACTTTATCGATTTTCTTAATTTCCGTGCCGGAATCCAAATGATTATTTGATTGTGAACGGAGGGAATACTATGGTTGAAACATGTATAAAGGGTAGAGATGTTTTCTTCATATTAAGTAATGTACTATTGATCCGGATGAAATTGATTCATACATCGTCACCCTTATAAAATATCAAATAAGATGCTCTATTGAATTTCTATATGACATTTTATGTTGCCTTAATAAGAGTATGACATGTGGTAATAAAGGGTTCAAAATTTAAGAAATATATATAAGGAAAATATATACCATAAATTTTGAACCTTTAATCATGTCACATGTTATCGTTTGATTAATACAATACAAGATGATACATAAAAATGCAATAAAGAATCCGATTTGAATAAAATATACTGGCCAAAAGTATGTAACTAAGGGCTTTAAAAGATTAGGCCGGCAGCCGCCATCATAGATAATGCAATTACAGCAAATAATAGATTTATTAATTATAAGAACGCCATCTAAATTTAGGTATTATAGGGATTCAATACAAAATATCTAAAATTAGTTATGAGGTTGTTAAAAAATATAGGGGGGAAATGTATAAAAATACATGAACTTTACTTCTTCTTTCATTTTTCACGTAACTTTTTAATTTTCTTCAAAAAATCACCAATTTTCAATTGTGTCCACATTTTCTTTAATTTTAAATTTCATCCAAATTTAGATTTGATTTGGATGAAATTTAAAATTAGAGAAAATTTGGACAAAATTAAAAGTTGATGAGTTTTTTTTAGAAAAGTTGAAAAGTCATGTTCAAAATGAAAGAATGAGCAAAATTTATGTCTTTTTGTGTATTTTCCCCAAAAATATACGACATTATTGGAGATATTTCTTATCAGTTATGCAGGGCAAGAAGTTACTATCATTTCATTTGTATTTTCTGCCAAATTTTAATTTTAATGTACCTTCATGCAAATTAACTAAATATAAGTTTATGCCTGGCCGTATCTAATTCATTATAGCAAAGTTTATTAGAGCAACCATTAATACAAAAAATACGTTACAAAATTAGAAGTGAAAAAACAATACACAAATTGTTACTTAATATTCTAACATTTTGATTTTAGTGTTACGAGTATGATACATACACCTTTTAAAACACACACATATAATGCATATATAATTTTATAATATTTTTTTTTTCTCCTTACAAAACATATGCAATTCATCATATTCATCTCCATTTGAACCTAGCAATTAATAGTATACGTTACAAAGCAGTAATCATGTCAATGAATTAATTTGTTTCCAATTTGCATAATATAATGTGCCTATATAATTTTTTGAGGAAAAAGGAAAATTCACACAATTCAATTGTCTTTCGATGTGCTTCATTATACTTTATTGTAAATAAGATTTATTTTAATGACATGGATCTTAAATTCACGTCGAATGGCATATGTATTAAGGCGGATAAATTGAAGATCGAGAAAGATATCAAGGACTAGCAGATGAACTATCTCAGTTGCCATGCACTCTCCAAGATGGCAGCTATAGGATCTTCAATTTCCTTTCAGTAAAATATGAAATTAAATGTTAATAATATGTATACATAGAATTCTGTATGATATTTAGTTTCTTAACAAGTGCATATTCATTTGATCATGGTGAATCCAATTGCTGATCTTTCAGCCCAAGACGACATGTGACATAGGGTTATTGGGCTTTCGGATATTATCGACTTTGTTGTTTTTGTTTTATTAGGTTTGTCACTTATATACTCTTTAAGATTTCGGATATTGATGACATATGATATGCTTATTAACTCCAATTATGCACGATTTGAGTTTCTCACTCAACATATACTTCATTCCACATAATCTATAAGAATTCAAAATATTGATTCAACGAAAATGATTTGGGGAAGGGGCGACTGGTGAGGGTATCAAAATATTCCACATTATGATTTCTAATTGAGCCCACTAGGTATAAATGTCAATTCTCAAATATCATAATGTTTTTCTTAATTAATTATCTAAAATATCTTATAAACTATACTAACTTCAACATTTTTGTTCGATTTCTATTTCCAAAAATAGGTTGTATTAATTTTATAATAATCTGTTTAAAAAAAATTATAATCACCAATATCCATTAATTTTTCTTCAATCAAGCAATTAAACCCAACCGTTACAAAACAATAATCATGTTAATCAATTAATTAATTTCTCATTTTTTTGTGGCCTTTTAATCTTGAATATCATAATCAATTTCAAACATACACTTACACGAAGATAAAGAATCAAACATTTTTTCTTTAATGCATGCGTACTGAATAATATATAATATAATTGATACTCGCTATTTGAATTTCGGATAAGGAATCAAATTGGTTCCATTGAATGTGGAAATTTTGTAAATTAGATATCGTACATATGTATAGCATAGGAATTTGATCCGCTATTATCATAGACAGAGTGCTAAAATAGAATCTGTAATGAAAAACGATGTCTCAAAATATATAATAACAAATTAATAAAGGAAAGCCAGATGATGAGATGATATAGAACTAAACAAGAAATAAACGACTAGATGGAATAGCTTGATGCAACCACTGACAAGATTTTGAATTAATTTGGGAAGCTCAATGCTTATTTTGTTGAATTATAATTCAAAAATTAATTTTGTTAGATATTTTATAGTTATTTTTATTATTCTATAAATTTAATTGATTAAAAGATGTTCTTTTGAATTGTGAACTCGCTAATGTGTAAAGAATAATAGAGTTCAAGATTGTGAAAAAGCTCCGTAATTAGCAACTTCAAGATGTCATCAATGATTGTTCTGTATTGTTAATCTTAAAATGATGTTCAAATACCTCTGTTCGAATAACTATTAATGATTTCCAATAGAAATTTTAGTACTTAATATTCTTTGTAGTTTAGGGATTGTAAAATCTCCAATCAGATTTGAGATGGTAACATGTAAATAAATTCTTATTTATAGTGGGAAAATATTTAATAGAGGGAATCCGGCCTATTATATTTCCTAAATGAGCATGATATGTACAAATGTGAATTTATCCATGAAACCGACGAGTCAGCCCAAATTAATGTTTAAAACCATTTTTTTTACACCGACAAGTTCGAGACGAGTGCGATAATAAAGTTTGTTTATTTTCACAATGAAGTAGCCCGATTAAATAATAATCCTATTTGAACATTTTACGAGTTGTAGATTGTATAATACTTATGTTGGATATTTTGGTAATAAGTATTGTTATTAGATTTATTTTAATAAAATTTATATTGATATTTTAATTAAATTAATATTTTTTGTTTTTACTATTTAATGTTGATTTTCTAGAATTCAAATTTTAAAGGATAATTAATGGTATTACCCAATGAATTTGAGACGGACATCTGGTGGTTAGGGTAGTGAATTAACTTTAATCGGGTTTGGGAAGATTATAGGTAAATAAAATTTAAACGAGTTAAGTTTGGATATTCAAATGCTTGGTGGGTACCTATTGACATTCCTAGAAATGGGATGGGTATATTATAAAAAAAAATATGATTCGGATTTGGGACAAGTACGAATTTGGTGATTTAAAAAAAAAAATACTATTACTCGAGTGATATTGTCTCAATATAGTCACTTTGATTAAAAAAATACTTATACAATTATTTTTAAAATTTATACATATAAATTACAATGTAAAATGTTTCGACATTGAGAGTTAATTACAAAATTAATTAATTTAAAAATTGATTATTACACCCTCTGTTACGTTAGAATTGTTTGATTTCTTTTGGGTACGAATATTACGGAGAAAATAATAAATGGTAAAAGGTGTGTTTAGTGGAGTTATTAAAGTAAGATAAAGTGGGTAGAGAGAGTTAATATTGAAATAAAGTGTGTACAGAGAGTGAATAGTTGATGACACAAAAAATGAGAGGAATAATAAGATGAAAAGTGTAAAGTGTGGTGCTTAATAAATTAATTGAGCCCTAATCATTCCCTAATTATTTCTAAAAAATGAAACATGACAAGAGTAACGGGCCAATCCAAATAAGAATACAAGATTAAAGTAACGAGACAGAGAGAGTATTATATGATGCATTTGTTTAGTTTGAGTTATTTTGGTTTCTTGCAAATGAAAGAAGTTGAGAGAAATTAAATAAACCCCATCTTTTCACTTGAATTATTATCATTGTATGTAATGTAACAATTCTTTTAGTGATTCGTCATCGTACTATGACTTTAAACAAATTATTTAATTGTACCTTTAAAATTAAATGTTGTAATGTTAATTGACCCTGTCAAATTTCGACGGGTTGCACACTAGTTCAAGAATAAATGAAAGGGTAGTATTATTTGGATCAACTGTGGCCGACCACACAGGCTAAAAATAGTAATATATGTTTGAAAATGGAAATATACCTTAATTAGGAAAGCATAAATCCTAGGAGAAATGTGATTATTCCATTTTTATAGTCAACTTTCATTTTTTTCATGCTTGTGGTTGGTCACCGTGTAACTGAATAAATTTTTTTTGTATATGAAAATAGTCCATACTCATTTGCATGTACAACACTTTTTTACATTCTCCATTGACAAATATAATTTTGTTTCCCTAAATGGACATCCAAGCAATGCAGACTTCAGCCCTGTAAGCAGTAAGATATGGTTCAAACCCTCTCCGAATGTTCAGTTAAAGAAAGAAGAGCAAGGTTTCTGCATTCTGCATTCTTAGCAACCGCGTGCATTAAAAACGTTGTGAAAGACAAAAGAATATATTAAAATTTACACTAAAACAACATAAAGAATGTTATGCAGAACACCAAAAAAGAAGAAAAAGAGAAAACAACTAAATACAGAAAGCATGGCCTATATATATATATTCGTCAATGGAGAAACCAAGACAAGATTTTCTTTAAACGCCGTCGTCTCAAAGCAATGACGACTGGGTTGGACTGCCAATGGAGGAGCTAACCCTGCTTCCGCGGCTCTTCCGCGGACTGGTTGGCTGTCCTATGATGCACTGGCACTCGTAGCCGCAGATGTTCCCGAAGCACGAGAAGAGGCCGGAGCTCTCGCTGCGGCTACGAGCGTGCGATGCTGCGGATTTGCAGCTTGCTGAAGAGTAGCCGTGATGATCGTACAACGGCGGCAGCTCCGTTCTCCACCTCTGCAGCTTCGACTTCAGCCCTTCGACGCTTTCGTCCAAGCTCCATCCATCCAAAACAGAGCTTTCATTGTCATTATTATGAAGAGGGTATCTCCTCTCAGCCATCAAGTACGCCATTTCCGACGGCGACGGCCCGATCTCAGAGGCGGACAGAATCGAGCTGCCTCTGTACGGCCCTCCGTACTTGCCTAATTGAATCGGCGCTGGCTTGCCTATGGCTACCACCGGCGCCTTCTCATCCGTTGTTGTTTCAACTGATTTCTCATGATCATCATCATCAACTTTTTTGGGAGATTTGAGGGCTGGTTTCTCTTCTTCCATGGTGTTATTGTTGTCGTTGGTAGCTTCGGTTTTGACCAAATTAGCCTTCTTCTCATTCTTGTTGAAGCTCGAGCTCTTGCTGTAAACAGAATCACTGATAACTGAACTCGCTTTTCCTTTGTTGCCGTTTTCCTTTGGCTTGTCTCTGAGCTCTGCCCCGTTGATCACTGAACTCGCTTTTCCTTTAGCTTTCCCTGTGGTCATAATGAAGGGATCCATTGGGTCGGAGATGCTGAGGATGGAACTGTTCTTGGGGCCCGCCTTCCACGTGGGGGCGCCAACCATTGAGCCGTTGGTGGAGTAAATGTCGAAACCTATGCTGCGCTCGCTTCTTGATCGGAGCATCATCGGCCTCACGTTGGAAGCGCGGTTGTTGTTGTTGTCGTCGTCGTTTTGGGGCCACTGGAGATTTGGTGGGAGATCTAGCATGAGATCGCGATATCCGACGGCTGAAGCGCAGCCTTTATACATCGGCATGCTCCTCAGACAGCCGTCGAGTAAGGCTACGCCGATGTTTAGTATTCCCTGTGGACGACCAGACGGCCGACGTACCTAAAACACAAGAACAAAACGAGTTGTCCCGAATAGATTGAAACGGTCTGAAAATTTCTAGCACGCAAAAGATTGATTGGTTCGAAATCTATATAAATGGACTAAAATTAATAAGGGAGAAGTGCAAATATAGTCATCACTCAAAAGAAAAGTGCTAATATAGCCACTTTTTTAAAAACGATCAAATATGGCCATGCATACACGACTAGCATACACGACCTAAACTGGTCGTGTATGCTGATCATGCATACACGACTAGCATATACGATCATAGCAATAATGCACACACGACTAGCATACACGACTATATCAGCATACACGACCTGAATACATGACTAGCATATACGACCATATCAGCATACGCGACCAACATACACGACCAATATACATGGTCGTGTATGCTGGTCATGTATACAAGTCGTGTATGCGTGGCCATATTTAATCATTTTTAACAACGTGGCTATATTAGCACGTTTGTTTTCAGGAGTGGCTATATTTGACTAATTCTCAATTAATAAAGTAGCTCTGGGAAATTTTTCCCTCCAAAAATCTATTCATTAATTCTATGTAAACATTAATTAATATTCAATCATTAATGTTCATTATTTAATATTTATATGATAAATTATGTTTTTTGCATTCAATAATTAATGTATCGATTAATTAATATTTCTTCATTAAAGTCATAATATAAATTTTTTGGACGAATTGTAAATTTTAACACCATATTATAATTTTTCCATTATTGCAAGTTAAATATTGAATTTTCTTTTTAATTAATTCACACCTAATTTTATGGGAGGAACAATCATATATGAAGTCTTTGTATTAAAACCATCCTAATTGGCCCAATTTTAATAGTCCAAAATTGCTAATTTTAATTATCAAAACAATATTGGAAAACAATTTGATTATTTGAATGATATTGCTATATGAACACCTAGAGAAATTGAAGATTTGACAGCGTCCTAGCTAAATACGTTTTGCATTCCAAAAAAAAAAATAAAAATAAAAATAAAAATAGTGATTATAATTTTACACAACATCCACATAAAAATAGGAACATTTTATAGACTTGTGCAGGTATAATGTTAGCAATTCGGAAATGAAATTGTGCAGAACTAATTAATCTGAAAGAGAATGAAATCGGACCTGAAGAGCGATGAAGCGCATGCCGACGGGGTTGGCGAGGGTGGGAGGAAAGAGGTTGCCGACGAGGACCCTGACGCTGCCGACGAGGGCGTCGCGGAACCAATTGGGGGTGTAGATCTCGATCATGACGGCGGAGTTATCTTCGCGGAGGAAATCATCAGTCACTCGGAAAACGAACTTATCGTTCCACGTCGGATTGTTGTTCCCCTCCGTATCCACGCATGACGTCAGCTTCCGGTTCGGATGCACCCATGATTTGCAGTACGTCTTCATTTTCTTCGTCACCGGCTCCAGATCCTGCGCCGAGATCAGGTTCACCTCCAGCAGCTGGTACGGTTTCAACACCGCCGGCGCCATTTTTAAATATAGAATTAAATTAATTAAGAATGCGGTGGTGGATGATCGGAAGTGGTGGTGGTTGTTCCGCCCGCCGTCCGAAGCTTGGACGACGAGGAGGAGAATATGAGAGGGGCGGGAAAGGGAAAGGTGGTTTGGGGATTTCTAATGATGGGAGCACATGAAATAAGGAAACGGGAATTTGTTATTATTGGAACGGGGGAAACGGGGGGCTCTATGATCTATCTTCCTCTTCATCAATTAATTTGTGTTTTTCTGTCTCTAAATTCTCTATCACCAATCGCCTTTTACTTATTCCTTTTATTGTAGTGTACGTTTGTTTCAAAATGATACTCCCTCCGTCCACAAAGAGAATGCATATTTTGTGGCGGCACGAGTTTTAAGAAAATCCTGGAAAGTAAAATGTGAGTGGAGAAAAAGTAGATGTTAGTGGAGATAGGGTCCCATATTATAAGGGTAGTAAGTGAGAAAATAGTTTCCATAAATGGACTATGCATTCTCTTTGTGGACACCTAAAAAAGGAAAACTATGCATTCTCTTTGTGGACAGAGGGAGTAATTTATTTGTACATGATGTGTATTATATCGTGTGTGGGAAAAACCTTACATGAAATCACGAAAATATATACGATTCCTTTTCCAATCTAATTATACTTTCAAAATCTTGACAATTAAATTAAATAATTTTCAAATTGATACAATTAAACTTGCATGCACGAACCAAACGTCCAACACCACGTTGGATTTCAACCTGATTAAAGAGAGGAATATTATCGCACATGAGTTGACGTCAAAAAGTTTTGGATATTATTGATTCATATGCCATAATGTTTCTTTTCTCGTGCCCGCAATCTTTAATTTTTAAATCTAGAGTTTTAATAATGAGAATTTTAAAGTGTGATTATCCAAAAATTTAGGTGAATTTTAATTTCAAAATAATTAAAAGATTTGATATTTAAATATCAAGATTTAAAAGTGTGATTAAAATTGCAAAATCAATTATTGTTTGTAAGTTAATTAATTAGTATTTTTAGAATGAATAGGAAAAGTAACATTGAGGAACATATAAGATTGAATTGGTGTCTGCAAAAAAAAAAGATTGAATTGGTGTTTGCATTCTTTCTAGATTATCTTTAATGTGCTTTAGATTATAGTATGAAATGCCTTTTTTCATATTTAAATGTTGTTAATATAGATTTTTTCTTTTCTTTTCTGAGATTATTAATATTTATAGCATTGTTCTTCTTATTCGAGGATTCGTCGTACAACGTAAAAGAAATGTGAGTAAAATAAATATCGATGGCAGACTAATTGTAAGGTCCGTTATACATAAGCGACCAACATTTGCTTCATATAGTCTTCCTTTCAAGTTTCCGATCAACGAAAGTATTGCAACAATTCGTTGGATTGTTAATTAGAGCATTCGTAGTAGGGGCTCGATCGTCAGCTCGAGCAGCCCCAACATCGAGCCTCCCTATTGATGAACCGCCCTTATCGAGCTCCAGCTCGCTAGACCGTGGAGGAGATCGAGAAGAAGATGCAGCCCTTTTCTGTTTAGGTTGACGACGGTGTATGTGAAGAGAGGGAGAATAAGAGATTGCATAATAGTTACTTAAATTAGGGTAGGATTTTATTTAGAGTAAAAATTTGTTATGTCCACTTACTATATATTAAAATTTGTTATATTCACTTATTGAAAAACAAATTAGTTATATCTAATATGACCTAAATACCCTTAGAATAATTGAAACATGACAAAAAAATATCACTTCGGTTCTGCATTTCACCGAAAACATGGGAAGTGACCGTGTGTTGTATGGAAAATTGGAAAGACAAAGATTCTGTTGACTACTTTATGAATTAATTAGGATAGATTGAAGAGGTAGATGAGAGTAGAGTTAAAACTCTAATCCCGCCCACAAGTTCCTGTCAAAGAGTTAAAACCCTAATGCTGCTAGTTAATGTAATTTTTATTATTATTAATTTTTTTCGTTATTTATTTAATGTAATTTGATCATTAATTTTTTATTTCATTGATAATGATATCATTATAGTAGAAAAAAATACATTTTCCATCCAGAACAATTATATAAATTCAATAATCAAAGATCCCGCTCGAGTTACATAGATCCCACTCGAGCGGGATCTCATAATAATTAACATAAATCCGAGTGGGATACTTTGTAAACGGGGGTGGGGGTGGGGGATTTAAAAATTTGAAACCAAAATATATTTTGTTTTGAAATTTATCGTATATATATCTAGTTACGATTTTTGTAATCGTTTAAGGTATTCAATTTTTAAATTTCACTAAATTTAATATATTGGTAATAAGAAATACATTTCCCAACTCAAATAAATTATATAAATTTCAAAAATAAAGATCCCACTCGAGCGGGATCTAAAAATAAATCCACATTCTGCGAGCGGGATTTAGTATTTCACGAGTGGGATTTAAAAGTTGTAAACAAAAATATATTATTTTGTGAAATTATTATATATATATATATATATATATTAAGTTATGATTTTTTTAATTGTATAAGGTATTTATTTTTTAAATTTCATTAAATTTAATTTTCTAGTAATAAAAAAATACATTTTCCAACTCCAATAAATTATATAAATTCAAAAAACATAGATCTCGCTCGAGTTATGTAGATCCCACTCGAGCGGGATCTCAAAATAAATCCACCTTTTGCGAGCGGAATTTGTTATTTCACGAGTGAGATTTAAAAGTTGTAAACAAAAATATATTTTTTTTGAAATTTATTATATATATATATATATATATATATATATTGTATTAATTAATATTTGTTGAATTATTAGTTAAATTATTAGTTGAATTATTTGTTGAATTAATTGTTGAATAATTTGTTGGTTATTGTTTGCATTTCGATTTTGTGCGTACAAAATTAGATTTTATGTTTTAGGTTTATAGTATAGTTTATCCCATATTAATTAAATTATATGAAATTCCACTCGTAATTTACAATTTTTGTTGGTTATAGACTTCTAAAGTATGCCAAATTGAGTAAACATTAAATCCCGCTCGTAGTAAGAAGATCCCGCTTGGTCGGGTTGTATATCCCGCTTGGTCGGAATTTTCTGTGGGACCCCTATGTCCGAGCGGGATCTTTATTTTTCTAGGATGAAATTAATTAAAAATTAACAATATATAATAATTTTTATTTTAGTCGAATAATTTGGTGGTTAAAAAAATTAGTTTTCATTTGTGTAGAAAATTGTAAATTCGCTTTATTTTTTAAATTATGCGTATATTTTCACGTAATTGGCATGTAATTTTTATTGCTCTATATATCGAGTTATGGTCGCATGATGTTTGACTTGGATAAAATAGAAAAGATTATCTGTGGATTTAAAAAAACATGTGTATTTAAATGTAATGAATTGTTATTTGTGGATTATTTTAAAAAGATGCGTAATTTTTTTTGGATTATCGTTCGAATTATTTTCTATTTTATTTGTAATGAATTGTTATTTTGATTTTGTGCATAGATTACATACAAAAGGCCCGACTCTATTAACTGTAGTTCGACTATTAGCACGTATTATAGGATTGGTGTTTTGGAAGATGTTAGAAGGGTTTTGTATGAGGTCGGTGGTCAAGAGTTGGTCGATAGATTTATAAATGGGTGCTTTGGGCATTTTGTCTATTGGGACCCGGAGCAGAAATGCGGGATGGCTGTGCATCACGTACTGTCACGTGAGATCAACTATCCATGTTCTCAGCCTCACGAGATGTGGTTCCATATCAATGGCGTAAACCTCCGATTTTCTATTGAATAATATGCCTTGGTGACTGGTTTGAACTTTGGCGAGTCCAGCTTTAATCCGGCGGATGACCACGATTTATCGGATGTGGAGGTTTATCGACGGTTTTGTAACGGTATGCCTATCACTGGGAATGCCTTACTGAAGCGATTTAAGAACACGCGGGCGCCCATCGCCTATCGAAATGGTGATCTATGTGTTGATTTGTACCTCCGCGCGGCTCACGTTTTAGTGGCGTACGTGGTAATACTCAGTAGAGACATGAAGAAATTTGTTCCGCAGTGGATTTGGAAATTGGTTGATGATTTGACTTTGTTCAATAATTTTCCATGGGGAGCATATTCATACTTGAATTTGAAGCACTACATCACCAATGTGCAGAATACAAAGAAATATCACTTCTATGGTGCAGTGTGGGCTTTTCATGTGTGGTCTCTAGAAGTCATGCCAGATTTAGCGGAAGCAGCTGCGAGACTTGATGACCCGACCGGGGCTCCCAGATGCCTTAAATGGAGGTTTAGAAGCAGACCTACTACAGATCTTGGACCACTTTTTTCTCAACTGGTAATAAATTATTTTTTTGATCTCTTAATACTTTGTTGTTCTTATACAATACGCCATATTTAATATCCATTTTTTTTGGTACAGGAGCCCAATTTGACACCAATTGTTGTTTCTGACGACGAGTTGATGACTTTTTACTGGCAGTCGACTCAATATCCAAATACTCTCAATATTAATTTTGTCCCGCCCAGCAATCCGCTAAGGGATGGTGAGCAGTTTCCTTCTCGTCCCCGTATGGAAGCAATTTTTGATGAAGAGGCCAACCCGACACATGAAGCTTTAAGGCCCAGACGATCACATGGAGCGGGTGCTAGCTATGTCGAGGCAGACATTTCAGACGAGGAGCCTTAAATTCAGCCAAAAGATAAAGGGAAACGTACCCGAAAAGCTGCAAAAGCTGCATCCCAACAAGCTGCATCATCATCTTCCAGCACTTGGGGAGAGCACCACCGCCGATACAATGATCGTCGTTGGATGAGAGAGGAATTGGAAAGATCTGAGGATGTGCTCCTGGACAAGATGGATAAGAGATGAGTACCTCGGTTTACAAAGTGGTTTGGGGACTTGATGGAACAAATGCGATGTGGAACATCCCGACGTTCACCTGCATATCAACCCACAACCCGGCCTCGGCAGGATCACGTCTTCCACTCACCACCACTGTGCCCTTACTACCGCGCCCAGTTCCATCCCATACACTACTGAACCATTCACTGTGCCCTCTACTTCCATCCCATACACTACTGAACCATTCACTGTGCCCTCTACTGCCCCGCCCAGTTCCATCCCATACACTACTGAGCCATTCACTCCGGCTCGATTTTCTATGCCTGAATTTGGTACGGCATATCGGCCGCAAGGACAGTTCGGTAGTACGCATCATGATCCGCCTCGCCATTCCATGTTTGGTAGTGGTCATCAGATAGATATGTGGAGCCACTTGGGAGAGGTAATGTAGAGTTTTTATTATCAAATCTGTTTTGTTATTCATGTTTGAATTATTTTAATACTTTGTAATTTAGTTGATTGGAAGCTCGTATCAACAATCACTCGCTAAAGATCGTTCCCAAATGCAACGATCAAAAGAAGTGCCAACTAGTGCTATCCCTGCTATCCCACTTGATCGTCATCATCCTGAAGAGGTGACCGTTAAACAGCCTAAACGGAAAGGGCTTAGAAAGAAAAAGCTTGCAGCCTCAGTTTCTACGCCATTTCAAGCCGAAGTTGCACCGATCCCACTGGCAGATGAACTGGTTGAGGAATTTCAAAAATTTTGCAACGGTCCCGAGGATACCACGATGATTCTTGAAGATAGTGGTATACCACTTGAGCACGCATGGTTTTTGGAGCTTTTAAATCCAAAAATGGATGTCCTTGCCGAGGTAAGTTAATTTGTACTCTGTTAGCTGGCTATCATTAAAATTTGTTATTAATTTAATTTAATATCTAACAATTTTTTTGTAGGCCGTTAATTTGTACTTAATGAATCTGCGCCTGCGATTGAAAGCAGATGATGGGATGAAGCCTGGTGTGACATTTAGGAACACCGTCATCTTAGACACGGGTGTCTTCGTAAGTAGCTTTTTACTATTAATTTCAACAACACTGTCTTGTTGGCTAAACAAGTTTTTTATATTATAGATGAAACAGGGTTCACTCGAAAATGATTGGAATATGGGAAAAATCATTCACCCTCAGTACCAGCCTCCCCCAAGCATACTATTTACCATCCATGGAAGAGAAGACGTTGGTAAATCACATACCTCAATGTTTGATGCAACACAAGTAAGTGAATTTACATTTTTAAGTAATTTGTTGAAAACTATTTGTGATAATGTAGTAGATTTAATTGAGTTATGCTTCCATGTCCATTTTGTGAAGGTTATACTAGTGTGTTGTGTAAGTACACACTTCGTGACGGTCTGTATCGACATGTTGGCATGGACGGCGACCTTGTACGACTCCATGTACTATAACCTTGATGCGGAAGTGCAACAAATGCGATTTGATAGGTTGAAACCACTGCTACACTTATGGCCTGTAGTTCTTAGCCATGCCTTCTATTGGAAACATCAACGTATTGGGCGCACCCGTATCGATGATCCATTGCAATTGGTAGTGGCTGACATTGATCATCAATTTAAGTAAAAAGACAGTCTAAATTGCGCTCCATTTGCACTGATGCAAGTTGAAAGATTGAAATTCACAACATGTGCAATTGTGTAAATTGAGATCAACTTTCCAATTTCTTCTACCATCACCCACGTTGAACACCAAGCCGATTCCACCACTCGTATCGTACCTAAATAACTTATTCATTGATTCTGTCATCTTCTTAGCCGCCTCTTGAGTGACAACTTCATCGTCCCCTTTGGGCAAATTCCGTCTCTCATCGAACCATTGCTCGATTATATACCTTATAACGTCAAGCATTGAGCATATAGGGAGACCACGAGCCCATTTTACTCTATGATTCCACACTTCTGCTGCATTTGAAGTGAGATGGTTATAACGCGGCAATGGACACTTGCATCGAGCCCACTTCTCTGGTCCAACTCTCATTAATTTGTTGTATGCACCTTGGCTCTCTTGTTGAATAGAGGCCATTGCCTTATCATAAATTGAAGTGCGATATGCAAAAGCAGCTCGTTCGTACAATCTCACAACAACTTTTCCATAGCACGTCAACTTATTCAGTAAGTGATAGTAGCAAAGACCGTGAACTGCATTTGGAAACATCTCATTGACAGCGTTCGCTATAGAGACATGTGCGTCAGAGACAATCAATGTATCTCTAAGCTCGCCATATGCCATTTTCAAACGGGTTAGAAACCATCTCCAAGATATATCATTCTCGATTGGGCCAACAACTATCACCAGTGGAAAAACATGCTCGTTGGCATCCTTCGTCATAGCGACAAATAAAATACCTCTATTCTTGCACTTGAGATGAGTGTCATCTAAAACGATCACAGGTCTCATATAGAATGGATACGCGAGTCTGCAGGCGTCGAGAGCCACGAACAAATGCTCAAATCTCCCATCATTTCCAACCTCAAGATCAGTAAGCGTGCCGGGATTTGATTCTTTGAGCATGTAAAGATAGCCAGGCAACAACTGCAAGAATTTAACATACCCTCCGTATACACTTTGTATTGCGTAATGCCGTGCTCGCAACGCCAAATCATAACAGATGGTGATACCGAACTCGCGTAACATCTCCTTCATAATGGCCTTTGGCTCCATGATTTTACAGTTGGTTCTGATTTTCGCTCCACGTAAGCTGCAACAACATTCATCTTGATTTTCCTCGGAGCGGCACGTCGTAGCTGACGGATGCATGAATGCTCAGGAATGAACTTATGTATTATCCAAGTATTCGTTCCACGTGAGGTTGCACGCAACTCAAATGGGCAATTCGGAAACTTGCATAAGAATTTCATTCGAATATAATCTGATCTCGGAGTTTTGAATTCAAGTCCTCTCTCCATGTGACACGTTCCGACTGCAATATTTATCTCTTTTTTGCTGAGGAAAACAGCACCAACACGCAACTCATCATCATCTGTCGGGTCAGGATCACGTGCTACGAGAGAAATCATAGCATCGGACGGAATCACCGGAACTAACCAGTTGGTTAGATCGCACGCGTCCGTCGTTGCACTGGGACGAATCCATGCACTGTGCTCCACCATAGTAAAATCGCGTAAACCTTCCTCAGTCCAGTCTTCAGATGCTTCACTATCAGTTTCAAGATCAGCACTGTCAACATCTTCATCGTCTGAATCCAACTCGACAGTGCATTGTGGTTCATCATCTTCGTTTTCTAGAACATGACAATCCGAAACAACAGGTACGTGATATGTGGACGTCGCTTCGTAATTATACCCACTAGGATATAAGTTGGAAAAGAAATCCTGGGAATTGATTTGTTGTTGGATACGCTCCATTTCATCAGAATACGTATGTCTTTGGTCGTATTGAAATGATGACGGCTGCCCTTGGTCGAATTGAAATGATGACGGCTGCCCTTGGTCATATTGAAAGGATGACGCCCCAGGTTCTTCGAAATATGGAACATACACATCTATGTGGCTGTGGATGAGATACACGGTTGGACGGGACTCCATGCACAATTGAGCAAATTGTTGATCTGTGCTCAAGAGAATTTTCACAGTACGTCCACTTCGAGCATGCGATAAATAATACATTTCGTACCGAGTGCTCATCGAATTTCGACGCATCAGCACATCGATGTTATATTTCAAATTGATAAGAGCTAGGGTGGCAGCAAGAACTTGAGTGATCGATTCTGAACCGCCCACATACTCACATTCGTGCCATTCTCCACCATATTTAATGTTGAAATATTTCCATTCTTCCATATTCTGAAATATAAACACTATAAATATGAAAATAAAGACAATTAAAAATGTAATATAAAAGATCCCGTTCGCATAATTTGTAGATCCCACCTCGAGTGGGATCTTCCTTACCGAGCGAGATCTGACTATTCACGAGTGGGATCTAGTAAGGACGAAATCTTAAATACAATTGAAACTCACTTTTTTTGAATTTGTTGATCAAATCTGAAAACTCCTTCGACTAATATGAAATTCTCTTTTTAACTGATAATTTTTTATGAGGAGTACAAAATATTTTGATGGTTGTGGTGTTTGAAGATTCATCTCTGCTACCACTTATATAGAATTCATTCATACATTCAATCAATTGGGTGAGTTAAATTGTACAAATTCATGTGAAAGTAAAATTGTTACATCAAAGGTGAAATTTCAACCATTCACGTGAATATTTACAATGAATTTTCACATTCACCACTGTCGATTACTATCACACTCAGTTGTATAGTACAATTATTATCACATACTGTATAAAATTATTAAAATCTACGAATTAAAATACAAATGAAATCCAAAAAATATGTAAACTATATAACAAAATAAAAAATGTTATTAGTTGCAAAATAATTATATATCCCGCTCGTACAAACTTAACAAAAATGAAGATTCCACTCGAGTGGGATCTTCAATAATATCGAGTGGGATCTTCATTTCTTGTTATAACACACGAGCGAGATTAGTGTTTAATTTACAATTCATAAATTTTTGCTTATTTTAATATAGTTTACGTATATTTTCATTTCAATTTTAATCACTTAATAGTTATTCAATTTTATTATAGAATTAATTTAATTAAAAATTGAGTAATTAATTAATAATTAGTTTATAATAATATTTAGCTTTTAGAACCAAAAGATCCCGCTCGAAAATTTGAAGATACCGTTCGAGTCGGATCTTCAAAAATCTCGAGTGGGATTTTCCAATATATAATAATTAACCGAGCGGAATTTTCACTAATTTGTCAAATTGATATAATTATATTTAATGTTATATATTATACATATTTTTGGATTTTCATTTTAATAAGTTAATTAGTTAATACGTATTCAATATTATTATATAATTAATTTAATTAAAAATTGCGTAATTAATTAAGAATTTATTCATAATAATATTTATCCTTCAAAATCGAACGATCCAACTCGAAAATTAGAAGATCCCGCTCGAGTGGAATCTTTCAATATTTTACATTTAGCCGAGCGGGATTTATATAGATTTAGCAATTCATATAATTGGTTATTTTTGTATAGTTTAAATATTTTTTGTTTTTATTTCATATAATTTTGGTTATTTTTGTATAGTTTACATATAGTATCGGAAAATCAGTATTGAGTAAACCCTAGACAAATTAATCATTGCAACACTAATTATCTAATTATTGACCACTTTTTCTAACTTCCATAGCCTAACATCACAATCATTTTCGGTTAATAAGAGTCAAAGTATGAAACAGTCAAATCGCACCTAATGTGTAAGAGATATAATATAAAAAATACAACATCAAGGATAAATTGGTCAGTTCATACCAAACATGAACATAACTAATTTGTTTTTCAACAAGTGGATATAACTAATTTCGAAAAAGTGAAAATAAATATATTTCACAATTAAGACTTTTATTTAAACTGTGTATTGGACTTTTTGTACTTGTTAAGTATATTGGGCTATTTTATAGTTGTATTGGGTTAATTGTTTTTAATACTAGTATAATCCCACGCATCGCATGGACTTTATAAATTCTTTTGTAGAAATATTATAATAAAAAATAATACTCCCTCCGTCCTAGGTTGGTATAACTATTTTCCTTATTCAGTCATCGTTCTAATTTAGTGTGGTATTTCCTTTTAAGACACATCTTTTACCTTTTTACCTTTATAAAAGTTTAATACAGTATATTTACTCATATAAAGTTTCTTTTTCCACTAAAAAATTAACAACACATCATAAATGGATCTCTTCATCCACTTAAAATATCTCTACCAAATATTTATCTATTTTTTTCTTAAAACATGTGCACTGCCCCTGCACCATACGAAGTGAGGGCACAGGGAGCATATAAAGTGAAAAGAGACAGAAATTAAAGTTTGATTCGTAACATTGACTTCTTCATTCACTTTTGTATGAACACCAATTCGTGAATGAGCACCCTGATATCTAAAAGAAAATTTTTAATCAGTTGCACTATAGCCGGCTACACGCATTAAAAAAGGAAAGTTAACCGTAAAAATGGATATAATCATATTTCCCTTACGGTTTATGATTCGATTCCCCAATTAAAGTAAATTTCTTTTTCAAACTATATTACTACCTTTTTTAGTGGGTTTATTATTCTCCAATTAAAATAAATTTTCTTTTTCAAACTCTATACTATCTTTTTTAGCTTGTGTTGCTAGACTCTAGCTACAGTCTATCCAAAATTTAATAAACAATGTAATTAATAATCAATCAAAATCTGGCTCACATCAAACATCAGACTAGGCTTGGCAATGGGTGGGCTTTACCCGGCCCAGGCCCACTAAATTAGCACAGGTTCTGGTTCTAGAACCGGCCCAATACTGTTTGGAACCGGACCGGAACCGGACCATAACTTAAAAAATTATATTGGGTGGTTCTGTATCCTTACCCATGGGTTATAAAGGAACCTAAATCACAAAGTGAAAACAAAACTTATTCTGCTGCCACTCGCTTTCAAGTTTCAACCAAACAAAACAAGAGCCGCCTACTTTCAAATTCAACCACCGCAGCTCGCCGCCACCGTCGATTGCCGCCGCTGAACGCCGCCACCACCTGCTGTCGTTGTGTTTTTCGCAGCGGTTTAATTCATCTCAATAGTGGTTGTCCCTAATTCCTCATAAGCTTCTCCCACTGGTTTCTCTCTCTTCTCCATCCGGTAATCTTCCTCCATTGTTGCATAGCTAAGGTAATTTTCATTGAAAACCCATTATGAATTGTATGTCCTAAGTCCTAATTCCATACGTCTGGTATTTACTTTTCTTTTTCTTTCTTTTTTTTCTCGGAAGGAACAAAATAGAAGTCCTGCATAATCATTTACTCTCTCCGTCGCCGCTACTCACGCCGCACGCCATCAGCTTCCTTTCCCTCCAGGTTCCCTCTAGTTCTATAGTTTTGGGGATTTTAGAATTTGCTATTGTTGAGAGTGTTTTGTAGATTGTGGAAAATTGCTTCAATAATGTGTGGTAGATTGTTGGCTGGCGGCTATTAGTTTTGCTTCAATAATGTGGATATAGGTTTTCCTGTTTCGGATTAATTTTGTTTGCTTTAAATTGAAAGATAAAAATGGTTAGTTTTTGAACTCCGATGGCCTATGTCTCACTCCCACGAATCTTCGTGTCATTGTTGTTGTTGACTTTGTGGCCTGAACTTTGCTCGTGTTGTTGGTGGCTATGGTTGTTTTTGCAGTGTTGAATCCGGCCATGAGTGTGTTTGTTTTTTAGTGAGAGAACTCTTGGTTAATTATGATTTTTGAAATGTTGGTAATGTATTTATATAGGCTATTCGGGGCAAAGTGTGATTCTTGAAGAATTCTTCTCAATTATTTGATTTTTGTCCACATTTGAAGTAATCATGTAGTATAATTTTATTTTTAAGGTTGTGATTCAATTCTAAACTTGATCTAGTTTGGCTTCATGTGCAGCAAACGTAGGTAATGAAAACTCTTGATTGAATTAATGGAGATGGCATAATTAATTTCAAGTACAAACAAATTAAGTTGGCTAATTTATATACTTATTGTATTTTTGGTATTTCGTGTAGATTTTTTGTTTGTCATTGCTTTTCTATATGTGCTTATTGAATTTTGGCAACATTCTTATTTAATTCATGATCCGTCATTTTATGTATTGGTTTGAGTTGGGATAAAGTATTCTATAGTTGAGAACTTGAGACTGTTGAGTGTTGATAACTTGATATAGTTTCTGATTTGGTTTTCTATGTTGCGATATTGCTGCATATATTGAATAATTTGATATATTTTCTGATAGGTTTTCTGCATATTGTATATTGGTTGTTTATAAATTGTTATTTTGTTGGATTTGCTAGTAAAATGTCTCAAAGAAGTGAAAGTTCTCAACCTATAGATCCTATGGAAACTCCTATAGAACCTGTTGTTAATCAAGAAGGTCTAGCAGAGAGTCTTGGTACTACAGCAACATCGAAGAAATCTAGTGGCACAAAAAGAAAACCATCAGTTGTTTGGCAACATTTCACTAAAATTGAAATAAGTCCGGGTGTGTTTGAAGATGCAAATTGCAATTATTGTAAAAAGAAGTTGAATTGGAAAACCAACACGGGGACTTCTAGCCTAGGAAAGCACCTTAGAGGCCCTTCCCTATGTTTACTCTCAAAGATTCTTCTACAAGTTGTCATCGAAGTCCTAGAAGTGAATATAAGTTTGATAAGCTGAAAAGTAGAAGGGATTTGGCGGTAGCATGTATTAAACACAATTACCCATTCAATATGGGTGAACATGACTACTTTGAAGCATTTTTGAATGGTTTGAATCCTGATTTTAAGTTACCCTCCAGGAATACCATTAGGGCTGATGTGATTAGTGTCTTTGAGGAAGAAAAGGTAAAAATCTACAATTTATTAGATAAGTTCAGCTGCAAAGTTTCTTTGACTACATATATTTGGACTTCAGATCATTCTAACAAAGCTTATTGTTGTGTGAGTGCTCATTTCATTGACGAGTCTTGGGAATTGCATAAAAAAATCATTGCATTCAAGTTACTTGAGTATCCACACGATGGAGATAGGTTGTTTACCTTTATGAAGGACAGGATTCTTGAGTGGAATTTAGATAAGAAGGTGAGTTCAGTTGTTGTTGACAATGCTAGTGCTAATGCTGTTATGATTCATAAGCTTAAGAGGTGGCTTGTTTCTGGTTCATCACTTCCTTTGTTAGGAGATTTATTGCATGTGCGATGTAGTGCACACATCTTGAACTTGATTGTACAGGATGGGCTTGTGGAAGTTAGAAATTTCTTGGATGATATTCGTAAAACGGTGAGATATTTGGAGAGAACTCCATCTGCAATGCAGAAGTTTGAAATAGCCAAGCAACAATGCAAGCTCCAAGATAGAAAGGCAGTGGCTATTGATGTACCAACGAGATGGAACTCAACCTTTGAGTTACTCGAGACGGCACTGCCTTTGAGGGAAGCATTTTCCCGACTAGTAGAGCTTGATCAGTCTTATTTTTACAACCCTTCTGTTGAACAATGGGATATTGCAGTAATTGTTGTTGAGTGTTTGAGGACATTTTATGAAGCTACCAATCTGTTCAGTGGTAGTAAGTATCCAACTTCAAATGTGTTTTTCCCGTGTGTCTGTGATATCCATCTGAAGTTGATCGAATGGGAAAGAAGTGAACATGAGTGCCTTAAGAAAATGTGCATTCCTATGAAGAAAAAATTTGATAAGTATTGGGAGGAATGCAATTTGGTGTTGGCCGTTGCTGTTGTATTTGATCCTAGGTGTAAGATGCACATTGTTAGGTACTTTTACACACTCATCTATGGGGAGGATGATACAGTTGAGCACATAAGTAGGGTTCAGAAGGTGTTGGAAGACTTGTATGTTTTATATGGTGGTACTTCTGCAGCATCTCGTGGGGTTAGTTCTGGTAGTTCCTCAGTTGGGGCACAGAGTGGCCATTGGCAGAGGTTTGATCGGTGGTATGATCAAGCTAATGCTTACTTTTGCGGCAGTCGGAGTTAGAAATCTACCTTAATGAGCCTAAACTTCCTCAAGATGACAAGTTCAATGTCTTAAGTTGGTGGAGCATTAATGCCACTCGATTGCCCATTCTACAGAAGATAGCTCGTGACATATTAGCCGTTCCAGCCACCACAGTCGCCTCAGAGTCTGCATTCAGTTTAGGTGGTCATATCATAGACGAGGCTCGTTCTAAGTTGAGCCCAAGTGCTGTTGAGGCATTGGTTGTTACAAATGATTGGATTCCACCGCTTAAAGAAAAAGGTATGTTTTTATTTACTATTATATCATTTAATTAATTGATCACATATATTTCAATGTAATTGTATAATTATTTTTGTTTGTGTTTGTAGTGCACCAAAGGATCTGTTGTGATGAAACTCTGGATACAATCAGCGAAGGCGACCTAAGTGAGTCGTGAAATGGTGATCCACTGTAAGTTTCTATAAACTGTATGCCCTTGAATTTACTTTTAATCTTAATACATGAATAATTTTCCATCTTATATTAATTTATTTTCTATTGCAACAATAGGTTGGTTTGCATCTACTTGTTCGGGCGGAAAAGCTTCAGTTGGTGGTCCATTAATTTTCATTTCAATTATTTCGACTTATATATACACTAATTGTAGCTAGATGGGTATTTGACTTTAAAGTGTTTCAATTAAAGATGTTATCTTGTTTTCTTCCGATTTAGTTATATCGATGATATATGATGTAAATACTTGAGGTTAATTGAGGCTTTTTACTTCTTTTCTTTTTTATGTTAATATGCATTGACAAACAGGTTGAAAAAAATGAGACGGGTCAGGACCAGAACCGGATCCAGTGGGTCGGTACACGGTCGTTTGTTATACTTGTTCGATTTTTGGGTCCAACCGATTTGTTCAGTTTCAAGAATAACATATAAAAAATGACAAGCATGTAAAAAAAATGAGACGAGTCTGGACTAGAAGCAGATCCAACGGGTTGGTTTTGGTTAGAATTGTTCGATTTCGGGTAGAACCGGTTAGTCTGGTTCCAAAAATAACATATAAGAATTGACAAACAATTAAAAAAAATACGTGACGGATCTCAACCAGAACCGGATCCAACGGGTCACCATTTGTTCGCTTTCGGGTCCAACCGGTTGGTTTAGTTCCAAGAATAACATATAAAAAATGACAAACATGTAATTATCACAAAAAAAAAATCCTAGATGGATTTGGACCAGAACCAGATCCAGCGGGTCAGTTTGGGTTAGACTTGTTCGATTACGATTTCCGGGTAGAACCGGTTCATCCGGTTCCAAAAATAATAAATAAATATACATATATATACTATATATTATTTATAAAAAAAAAAAAAAAAAGTGGAGCGGTTCTGGAATCGGAACCGGATCCAACGGGCCGGTCCGAATTAACATAGTGCGGTCCGGGTCCTAATGGTTCCAGAACCGGAACCGGAACCTAATTTTTGTAAGGCAATGAATTGCTACAGGTTCTGATCCGATCCGGATAAATCCCACCCGTTGACAAGCCTACATCAGACTATATGTTTATTTGGTCCGATTTCAAGATATATATGCCTTAAAAGACAAAATCAACGAATGAATCAAACTACTAACTAAATTGGCATAAAAATCCGTAAAAACAATGCAACAGCTTACATCTTTGAAAGTTAATTATATGGCATTGAAGGAAAAAAAAAAAAAAATGAAAATGCGATAAAAAAGGCATAAATTATAAAACTTTGTCATACAATTTCTCAATCTTCATAGTTCATATGACTTCTTTTCTTCACCAATATTCTTCTCCATCAATCGGTTATCTGGACGTTGCAACAACCCAGTATGCTTCCACATTTTTAATCCGTTGACACGTGTTATTCACTTTTTAGGGAATAAAACTAATTCCAAAATAAAAAGATCCAACCATGGTTGGACTGTAGCACTATTTAATTAGAAAAGTACTATTTGTAATTTTTACTTTGTACCGTCCCTGTTAATTAATTTCTTCAGCAATTCATTTTCTGTTCATCGTAATCGGGAATAATATTATTGTAATTGTAGTATAAATTATTTTCTCCGATCCCTTGATAATGTTTCCTATTTTTTGGGTAAAGTTATTAAGAAGCAATAAACAGAGAAAAAATAGTAGGCTCCATTCATTTAGAAGGATTAAATATTCCCATTTATGATAAGAGGACAATATCAATGGAACGGACAAAAAAGGAATGAGGAACATTATTAATGGGTCGGAGGGAATATATTATTATTTACATTTAATCTTTAATAATCTTTTTTTTTAATTGATGGGGATCTAAAAATACCAGTTCCTAATTATTTTCATTAAAATTTGGAGTTTCATTCAAGAATTATATGATGATTTAAAATTCTAAATTTAAGGTGACTATTTGTTTACAAGTCATGCATTCTAGTTTTTCAATCTGAGACCGAATTATTAATATATAAAATATATTTAATTTGTGATTTTAGAAGTGAGTGACACGATTAACAATAATCAATAATCAATCAATATAATAATAATAATAATTATTATTATTATTATTATTATAATTATAATAATAATAGGCAAATGGTGATATGTCATTAGGGTACATGGTAATAACAAATTTTGTCAAAAGTTCACTTTTGACAAAAATTGGGTAAAATTGTACTCAATTTGACTGAAATACCCTTATAGAGTAGTGGGTTTGTACGGTTATAATTCAAAAAACATTAAATACAGTTTTCTCTCTCTTCCCTCTCATTCTATCTTCCCGATTTTCTCTCTCTTCCATTTTCTCTGCGACGCATCCTCTTCCTCTCAAAACCCTATCTCCGCCTCACGCCGCCTCACTCCGCCGTCACCTCTCTCCACCTCTCTACATCCATTTGCTAGATGGCGCCGCGCACCAAAAAGGCGAAAAACGCCGAACCAGCGGCGGAGAAATCAACCGCTGCTTCGACGAGCGAAGCACCAAAGACGGCGGCAACGACAATCAAAGCACAAAAGACGGCCGCGACGAAGATAAAAACCGCCTCGACGAAGCCAAAAAAGGCGGCGACGAAGCTAAAAACCAGCACGACGAGGCCGAGAAGTAAATGCACCGAAGTGTCGTCGCTGCCGCGCCAAGAGGAATAAGCACAGTCGCCGCCACGCCAAGAGGAAGAAGCATAGTCGCCGCTGCCGCACGATCAAGAAGAAGCACAGTCGCCGCCGCGCCAAGACGAAGATGCACAGTCGCCGCCGCGGCAAGAGGAAGAAGCACAGTCGTCCCCGCCGCACGAACATGAGGAAACCGGTGACCAAGACATTTTTGCAAATTTGCAGGTAACTATTCTCATTTTTTAATTTCCAAATTCCAGATCTGAAAGTTAGGGCTTGTTGCATGTTTGATTACCACTTGATTTCTTCGATTTTGCGGGTTTAGAATGTTTTGAATATTCAATTGCGTACCTAGTTTGTGGTGTAGAATATGAATTAGGGTTCAGACAATTTTGTGGAAAATTGTACTAGGCGTACCGGTACGTTTTGTGAAATACGTACCGGTACACACAGATCTACAATTTGTTTAATTGAGGATTGTTTGATATTGATTTTCTGAGATTATGCTTGATAAATTTTGTATTCGGTTGATTTGAATATGTCATTGTATAATTAAAATTGATACGATTTTGTAAATGCTTACCCAGTTCCAAAGCATATAAATTGCAACATGGTAAGCATTTGCAAATACGTACCAAGATAACTAGTGTGTTCCTAGTACACTTGGTACGCATTGTCAAAAACGTACCGAGTGTACCAGTATTTCATTTTCATTTAGGTACGTATTAGCAAAAACGTAACTATTTTCCTAGTACACTTGGTACGCATTGTCAAAAACGTACCTAGTGTACCAGTATTTTGTTGTCATGTAGGTACGTATTTGCAAAAGCGTACCTACTTTACTAGTACACTTGGTACGCATTAATAAAAGCGTACCTGCGTACCAAGTTTTCATGCGGTACACTTAGTACGCATCTACAATTGCTTACCCGGTGTACTAAGAAGTTTTGGCAAAATAGATACGAATTTGCAATTGATCCCAACACATAAAACTTCAACTTCACCTGATTGCTATTGTAGCGTGAGCGCAACGTATTAAGTCCAGATCCCATCACCGACATGAACACTTCCTGAAAGCAACATCAACAACATTGCTCTTTACTCCAGAAATTACATTAAACTTGTACCACTAGTTGGTATAGGAATATACTCTTTCCTACCATCCTCATAAATGTTCTCTTTCCAGTATCCTCCATGCGCAACCACTAAAGAAGATGACTTTACCTACACCAAGTAAACTTCGTACGCATTATAAATACGTACTGCGTACCCAGTAAACTTGGTACACATTCATTAATACGTATTGCGTACCAAGTACACTTGGTACGTACTGGTAAATACGTACTGCGTACCAAGAAAATAAATTAAGGTACGCAGTACGTATTTAGTAAACTTGGTACGCACCAGTACGCAATTGTAAAAACGTACCAACTCATAACCAGAAATCGAAATTGAAAACCAGTATTCAGTCGCCGAAAAATTATCTCCATAGCTTCGACGCCACAACCAAAAATTGCCGGAAAATTACAATCGAACACACGTAACACTTTCTAAACGAATATTCAAGCATAAAATACAGCAAAATCGTAACAAATTTGTAGGAAAAAAACAGCAAATTTCGCACAAATCGCAACCAAAATGCTGCAAAACCACTCTACCACGTCTATACCCCCACTACCCGATTTCAAATTCAAGTCTGCAACTTCTCCTCTTCTCTCTTCTCTCCCTCCCCATCAAAACCTCCGAAACCCCTACTATGGTGTCCACTCGCCCAAGAAACAAGTTGAACAGAATCCCCACCGGAACTAGTATCGATCTCACCACCAACAACCCTACCACCGCCACCACTAAACCCAAAACCACCACCAAGAGAAAATTACCCATGGAATCCGCCAACCCCTCTGTTGATCAAAACCCTAAAATTACCATTGGAACCACCGTGCTAAAAAGCCCACCGGTCGATGCGACGTTGCTAATGAGCGACGAAAACCCCAGTTTGATTGAAGAGGCGGCGAAGCAGACGGAGGAGAAAACTCAGTCTAAGCCGGCGTTCGAGGAAGAGGAATTAGAGGAGGAAGCAGAGGAAGAAGACGACGGTGAGGATGAAGAGGAAGAGAAAGGTGATGAGGGAGAAGGCGACAATGGCGATGAGGACAATTTGGATGAAGCCACTGACGCAGTAGCGGCGAGACTGGCAGGGGAGGCATTGGTGCAGGCGAAAACCAAGGCCAAGGAAAGTCCGGCGAAGAAGAAGGGAGCTCAGGTGACTAAGAAGCGTCCTCACGGTGGCAAGGAAACACTGGCGAAGAAGCACAAGACTGCTGCTTCAGACGCCGACTCTTTCCAACCGTCGATCTCAAAGGGGACGGCCGTCGAGACTCCGTCAAAGGTTAGCGAGGAAGAAGAAGTAGGGGACGATGTTGATGAGGAAGTGGACATTGACTAGTCTACCCCAGCAAGTGGCAGGAACAAGAAGAAGAGGAAGGGCCCCACAGTGGTGATGTGCACGAAGCCCAGATAATGGAAGGTAACAGCATCCAGGGTTCTTGACTTCAAACTCTACGAGAACCAGGGTGTTGTCCAGGAAGTCAGGGAGCTGTTTGAGGGGATAGGCTGGAAGAAGTTTTTGGAATGGCCTGTGGAGGTCTATGAGGAGCAAGTTAAGGAGGTATATAGCAGGGCGGCGATAACAAGTGATCCCGAGAATGGGGTGAGCATGATCTCCTTCTCGCTTTTGGGCGAAAAGTATAACTTCCAAGTGAGTGCGCTGAAACAGATACTGTGGACGGTGAGTTTGAGGGATCTGGCCAAGAAAGAGTTCATGGAGGCCAAAACCATGGTGCCACCCCCAGGAGATGTGGCTTATGAGGAGCAGTGGAAGGAGATCGGGAATGGAACGCCGTACTACGGGGCCAACAACAAGGGAACCGAGCTAAAGACTCATGCCCTTAGGCTTTGCCATCGCATCCTTGCATACAACTTGTATGGCAAGAACGATAGCGGCAACAGCTTGAGCAACAAGGAGCGGTACTTACTGTGGTGTATGCACACCAAGACCAAGGTCAATTTCGCGGCGTTCCTTGGAGAGCAGCTCAAGACGGTGTTGGCAAAGCAGGCGTTGGGATGCACTTGTGGCCACTTCGTGACGGCCTTTGCAAATGGAGTTGGGGTCTACGATGAGCTGAAAGGGAAGTCGATGATGGTGGTCAACAAGCTGGGAGAAGCTGCCTTGAAGAAGATGAATGATATTGAGCTGAGAAATGGCAGATACGTGTTTGTTGACTACAGCATGCCAATATGGAGAAGTTGTTGACCGAGATCAGGGATGCCCAGCTGGCATTCTTTGCACAACAAGGATTCAGGTATTTACCTGAATCTTCTCTTTGACTTATGTTCCTCCCTTTTATGTTAGTTTAGGATTTTTTTTTCTCGTTTTTGTGTTTTTGTTGTTAAGTCTTGTTTTGTATTTTTGTGATGTTAGTCGAGAGGGTGTTCTTATTGTCTTCACCAACAATTTGCCCAACAACTTGTGTGGTGAAGACCTTAAAGTTCTCATCTCAGTCTGTTTGTAATTAAGTGTTGAGTCAGTTTGTTTTATATTTGTTTGTTGCCCAACAGTTTACCCACTTTGCCTAAGGCAAAGTCTGTAGGTGTTGGGGTGTCAGTTTGTGTTTTTAAAGTGTGTTTTAATTGTTGATCAGCATGTTAGCATGATAAGTTGGAATAGGTTTATAGATAATGTCGTATGTAAATAGGTAGGACGGAATGAGATATTGGACATTAATTGTGAGGATTTGAGCTTTTAAAATGCTATATACATGTGCAGCATTGCTTTCTTTCTTGAGTGATAATGACCAGTTGACATTTGTTGATCTAGAACTTGCTTGCATCTCTCATTAAAGCTTCATAAAACTTAGTTGAACTACTTAGATGAATTAGGCATTTTTGTTCAAAGAAGCATATGGCCAAAAATTTCTTGTCTTGACGTTTATCCTTTGATTAGCCCCCTTAAGCTTGGATCGTATTCTTTCAATCCACTTATAGAAGCCTGAATTTTAAGTCTTTCCGATCAAGAACTCAGGTCTAAAAGAACAAGGGATGGAAAGGAATGTTGGGTAGCACTTACTGGGCATTATCACCTAAGTTAGAGGTGTTGGGTTAAAAAAATGTTTAAAAGTTTAGAAAAGTCCTTTCTCTAGTTTTAGGATGAGATAAGCTTGCTTACGTCTTTTTATTTTTCATATGCATTAAATTTCTAATTAAATTATAATAGCTTATCAAATATTTATCTTATCAGTCTTGATTTCAAGATTAATTGGACAAAACGAGTTATATATAACATGAATTACAAATTTAATCAAATTTAGCTAGTGTATAACGCGTCAGGAAATTATATTTTAATAAATTATTAGATTGAAATATGTGATAAATTAAGAAAAATATTATTTGTTAATTATTTTAAGGTTAAATCATTTGACTATGCAATCTACTAAATTCTTTTGGAATTTATATGTCCTTAAATATATCTCAAATTCAATTAAAAATAATAAATTTATCACATGTTTACATCTAAAACCATATAGTAATGTCTGTTAAAAATTCTAATTAATCTATTCATTTCGACAATTTTCAAAGCTCTCTATTCTTTTTCAAAATCGATATGAGCAAAAATATACTTGGCTCTCAAAGAGATTGTCCCACGTCGATTTTGTATGAAAATTGAGAAGGATCATTTTCATTGCAAATACTCATTGTCCCACATTAATTTAGAAAAGAAAAATAATTTTAAAGATTGTCTATCAGATGAAAGTGACTCTAAATACCCTACATTATGAGTTCAACATAATATTAAGAAATAAAAAAAGTTGAACAACCAACACAGTTATCCCGTCTACCCCGACGATTCCGACTCGGAACCGACTTATTGACAAAAATACTAATTATGTATTATAAAATAATCATCTTCCAAATATAGTCACAGAAAAATTAATGATGACATTTGTTTTCTTTTATACATGAAATTAACATTTAATTATATAAATAACTATTTACCGAAAAATTCGCACATTATTTAATAAATAAAAATTAATATTATAAATTATTGTATTATATAAATAATCATCTTCCACATATATTTACAGAAAATAAATGATGACATTCGTTTTCCTTTTTACCAGCTTTGAAAAGAATTTTTTTAACCGAGAATAGAACTTTAAGAATTGGTTTCAATATACACTTTGTAGTTTTGTCCTTTTACAAAACTTTGTATGGAGTGATTGTGCTTCAAAAAATAACTTAGCCAATGATATACTTATAAGATAAAAGTTTACCATAAATATCCTTAATTTTATGAGTTCAAAATTATATATATGAAAAAAAGGTTAATTCGCCAGTACTGAATTGATACCTTTACGCGCACAATTCTTGGTCAGAACTGGCTCGTTACAAATCATTAGAAACTTTTCTGCCAATCTTTCTACACATTAAATATTTTCCAATGGAGACGATTAATTAAAGAATTTGAGACGGTGTGTTTAGGATTATTCAAACCTGTTTGAAATCTATATTCTCGTACTTAATTTAAATCCGACAACAAAATTAATCATTTGTGTTCCTTTCTAAAAAAATCAGTATATCAATACGCTTCGATTGAGAATTGGCTCGTCTACCGCCGCGGTTCCGCATCGGAACCGATCCATTGATCACGACTCTGATTTATAAGTGCGTAATTTAGGAAACTCGTTTACAATTTATATAGACCCAAAAATCAATAAAAGAAAATTGACTGAGTTATTCGTCCTTAACTGTATAGTAATATTCGTTAATTACATTTATAGATTATGCAAAGTTGTAAATTCAATTACAAATAACGTAACTATTAATTCATGGACGACGATTATAGATTCTAAAAAATACATGAAAAAAATACATAAAATAAAAATTTTCAGAATTAGCGTAGAATTGGGTGAGCAAAGTGAACACGGAACTCAACAAATTCCTAGAGACATGTGTCACAAAGTCGAAACGTTGGGAACATCGGTCGATTTACAGGGTACTTCATAGCGTGAAGAAGCTGTGTAGCAGGGTGTACTAGCTGCAGACGGTGTCGATCGGACCGTACTATTGTGGATTCAACATGAAATCAATTCTAAACAAGGGCTGTATTTTGCGCATTTTTGGACAATATGAAATCAATATATCAATGCCCGTCGATTGGATATTGGCCCGTTTACTGCCATTGTTTTGATTGACAAGTGCGTAATTTATGAAATCCGTTTTTAATTTATATAGACCCAAAATTATACTATATATTTTCGTCCTTAACTGTATAGTGATATTTGCTAATTAAAATTATAAATTATGTAAAGATGGAAACTCAGCTACAAATAACTCGAACATTAGTTTATGGATGACAATTTTAGATTTTAGAAAATACATTAAAAAAAATTGCATAAAACGAAAACTTTAAAATAAATAAGAATAAAGAATGGAGTTGTGCCACGTGAGATCCCAAGTTAAGGTACTCGTCGATTGAGAATTGGTCGTCTACCTAATTAATTGGCCAAATTAAAATTAATTATTTTTATCATTAACTAAAGATTTATTAAACTATTGGTACTTTGGTACTAAAGATAATATTAGTACCAAAAGTGCCAACATATTTATTAAGGGTATTTTTATCCCAAATTCAAAAAAATGGCTAAAATTTGTATTTTCGAAGAAGGTGGACTAAAATTTGTGTTTTATTGCTCAATATGGCTATATCAAAAGTTGACTCGATATAGAATTTATTATTTTACAATTAAAAATTTAAAAAATTAAAAATTTAGATAAATATGAATAGAGGATTAAGAGGAGTGCCAGAGATGATTTTTTTCAAAGCACAAATCATTTTTCTTTTAGTAATATAATATAATATAATGGTAATTATATTTAAAATAAGCTACACTATAAATCGTATAATTTGAAACAAGTGTGATTTCATTTATAATCTCTTTATTATAATTCGATTTTTATATATAAACTTAAAATTTAATTTTTAATATGAGAATCAATTAATAATAGGAAAATAAACGGTGCTCCCTTCTCGGTGTTCCGTTACGATTTTCATTTATTCTCGTATTTTTGACATTATTAATTCATAATATACATGTATTACTTATTATTATATTCATATAATAATTTCTTATGCATCATGTATATCTTTTATTACTATCTTTATCTTTATTCTCCACACTACTTTAAAGCTTTGTCTATTATTAATTTAAAATATTAATATCATATACTATATCTCAATTCTAATAAATATATATTCTCAATTTCTAAATATAACTTATATAAACCATTTTCATTATTAATTATATGTTTAATTTTTATGAAAAGTAAAATTATTTTTTAATTAGTCTACAAGTAACTCCAATAATTAAATTTTAAAACAACAAAATAAGCAAATTAGCATTTAAGAGGCCAATAAAAATATTGTAATCCAAAATCTCTATAAAAATTAAATAAATATATTTAATCAATATATCTACATGGAATTCTTTTTATCTTTCTTTCATATTTTTCTGAAATCTTCGATTTGTGCATGCTAGAAAATACTACTCATATCATATTGAATCTAATGTATGAATAGATAGCTAAAAAAAGAAGAAGAAAAAAACATATTTAAAGTAAAATATACCTTTCACAGTATTTGGTTAAGATTAGAGATATCAATTTACCATAAACCAACGAGACGATTCATATAGACATTAAAAGAACATTTTTTACTAATTTTAGTTAATATTAACTTTGCAGTGTTTAAATTTTTATCGAGTACTATTAGCCTATGGGTTTGTAACGAGTATATACAATAAAGTCATAATTTTAATCGAGATGTAGAAAAATTTTAAACAATTCAGATTTGAAAAATACATAATGAAATTCAAATATATCTTTCTCGGCCTTTGGCGAATATTAGAGATATCAATTGACCATGAACCAACACGACGATTCAAACCAATGAGACGATTCAAATAGATATAAAAAGAAGATTTTTTACTAATTTCAGTTAATATTAACTTTGTAGTGTGCAATTTCTTATCAAATACTATATCTTACCCAACAAGTTTGCGACGAATATATACAATAAAGTCACTATTTTAATTGAGACATAGAAATATTCTAAATAAATTTAGATGTGAAAATACATAATGAATGAGTATCTTGTTTATTGTCATTCATAATTATAAGTTTAGATACGTGACATATAATTAATTTACTAAATTTGATTTATAATTAACGCAAACAACATAACAACTTCTAAATAAGATATAAAATTACTTTTAAATATAATTAAGCCTTTTGAGAGAAATTCTAGAGAGAGAGTGAGGGAAAATCGTTGAGAGAGAAAAACAAATTTTTTTAAAGTTATAATGGTATGATTTGTTGTTTGATTATTTTATCATTTGCATGATGTATGTATTTCTTCCTTTACTCACTTTGGTGAAATAAAATATTATTCACCAAAAATTACTACCTCCGGTCTCGAAGTTTCAATCTATCTTTCCTTTTTAAAATGGTCTCCAAGTTTCTTCCTATCTACTTTTGGACACTATCCCACAACAAATTATTATCTCTTACTCTTACTTTATCAACTTATTTACCTAAAATCTCACATATGGCCCACCACTATCTCAATTAATTAATATATCACTACCTTTAATGTGGGACCCAATCTTCACTCACAACAAATTCAATCACTTTTTCTCTACTCACAACTAACTCAATAATATTTTCCTTAATACCCGTGCCACTTCCTCCTATGAAGAGACTTGGGGTCCTGAGGTAATATTTTTAAAGCATATTTTTATAAATGAAAATATAAAATTTATTTCACGTCGAATCTCGACGGGCTACTTACTAGTCAAGTAATAATAGGAAAATAAACAGTGCTCTCTCCTCGATGCTCCATTCCAACTTTCCTTTATTCTGGTATTTTTGGCATTATTAATTTACAATAATACACATATATTACTTATTATATTCATATAATAATTTCTCATGCCTCAAATATATATTCATTATTAATATCTTTATCTCTATTGTTCACATTTTTTTAAAATTTTGTGTATTATTATTAATTTAAGGTAATCACCGAAACATAATCTATTGAGAATGAAAATGTTTAACTTTTTTTTTTTCAGTAAGCAAATAAATAAATACGATAATAATTTTCAGCTGATTCAAAATGAAAATTACTTACTAAGTACAAAACGGCCGTCATAAAACTCGGACAAAAAAAATTATACAGACAACCCAAGACATTCAAGGAAGAAGAAGCTGGTATACTTTTTCCTTTCGTTAGATATTTTGCTGTATAAATGGGAGGAAGATGAAGTCTACAGGACCTTGTTATGAGAATAAAATATTGCGGCTCCAATCAAACAAAAATTACTATGGCAATAAAATATTTCGCAATAGTAGGAGAGCAGTGAACCTCCTACCTTAGTTGGTAAGATAATATTAAATAATTGCTAATTAACCACACACCAAAATAAAATCAAAAAAAGAAAAAATTTAACATGTGTAAGGCGATAAAATGGTGGGGGGCATAGTTGGTGGATGCAACCTCCAATGTACCCCATCAATAGAAAAAAGAATCTCAAACACACGGTAGAAAAACTTATACGAAACTTCTTGAGATCTATACATTAAATTTTGTATCAACTTTATTGTTAGCTATTTAATTTACCACGAATATTTATAACCAAACCTTTCCTCCAAAATCGACAGATCCTGTATCAATGAATTTACCTACAAAACAATATAAAATAGAATTAGCAATAACGTCTCCATATATTAATATATGTAATGAGATAAGAAACGGAAGAAGAAAGCATGAAAGCATAAGAAATGATAAAATAAAAATAATATATATATAGGATCCGATTATTATGAAATTCAAATAAAGTCATATGAGCAAAATTAAAAAAATTATTAATATTTTCTTGAAAAGTTAATTAGGCAATTTTTGAGCGGCACCACAATTTCATAAATAGTTTTAAAAAAATTTAAAAACTAAAGAGTCTAAAAAATTGACGGTGAAATAAATTATATTTGTCATTCATTGATTTGCTACTATTGATTTGTTTAATAACGAGTAATACAAAATAATTTGCTTAGTTTTTTTACTTGATTTGATTTAATTTGATTGGTATTAATGGGGATCAATGAAAATTAATTAATAATAAAATATATAAAATAATTAATGAAGACATAAAATTTAGCAATTACCAATTTTGGAGAAAATTTTTTTATTAGCTAGTACTTTGTTTTAGTATTATTAATAGATTTAAATTATTTATATTAAGTTATTTTTATTTTCTTATGCTTTTTAAATTTCAAAAGATTATATATCAATAATTTTATATATGATAATATTTTTATTTCCTAAATCAATAAAAAATTCAACATCTCAAAACTAATTTTCATCATACCCTCGATCAAATCCTTTCACAGTAATTTAGAAACTCTATTTGGGATGCACTGCTCATCATGGTCTTAATGGGTGCAACCATCGTGAATGCTCCTTATCAATAATTAATTATTACTATATTAATCAATAATATTATTCGATCACACGGTGGTCAGTCACACACGTAAGAAAAAGGAAAGTTGACTGTAAAAATAGAAATAATCGCATTTCTTCTAGGATTTATGCTTCCCCAATTAGAGTATATTTTCATATTCAAAACCTATATTACCATTTTTAACTTGTATGACCGACCACAGTCTGACAAAATAACACTTTCAGGATTTTTTAAATAAAATTTAATTGTTTAGACTTTGTGGCCCGACCTTTCATTCCGTAGTGATTTTATGGTCTGACCTTTTCAAATATTCAAAAATGTCCCGACCTTTATCCCTCAGTGACACTTATGGCATATGAGCAAAAATCTGGTGATGGAAAACTGATTGGGACGCCGGATGATGACGTGGATATTCTCTCCTCCTTTTTTTAAATGACATGGAATTTGCATATACCATATCGACAAAAAAATAAATAAATAAAAAAAGATTTCTCCTTCTCCAATGCCAATTGTCTAATCGCTCAACACAAAAGTTCCAGACTTTCGATCTTCCAATACAAGAAAAAGTTATAGATTTTTGTGTTTTCTCTCCGACGGATTTTACAGAAAAAAAAATTGAGGAGAAAAGAGTATGAACGATGATAACTTTGCGTTGAGAATAATTGAAAGAGAAAACACACAGATTTGTTGTTGGAACGATTAGAGAATTTGTGTTAGATAAGGGGAAATCTTTTCTTTTTCTTATTTAAAGATAAAATTATTTTGTCCACACGGCATTTGCAAATTTCATGTCATTTAAAAAAAGGAAAGAGAATATTCACATCATCATCCGATTTCTAGTCATTTTTCCGTCACCGTATTTTTGTTCTCATATTATAAGTGTTACAGAAGGATCAAGGTCGAAATATTTTTGAATATTTTAAAAAATTGGTCAATAAAATCACTATGGAATGAAAGTCGACCATGATTGATAATTAACCCAAACTGAAATTTACCCCTTAAAAAAGTCATGGATAAGAAGAAAACGACTAGTGAATTCAGTGAATATGAACATCATTCAGATAGCAGTCGATATTGAATCTAATCCACTCCTTGAGTCTTCTCCACATACTACTTGGCTTGAGCTCAGTTAGTGTTAGTGACTGTTGACGAAAGCTGCAGCCATGGCGCAGATCGATCCCACCACCACCACCACCCACCGCCCCCTGAAAATCATAGCCGGAGCCGACGACTTCGGCTGCAGCCTTAAGGACGCGATGGTGGCGCAGCTCCGCTCCCTCAACATCGAAGTCGAAGACCTCGGCACATCCAAATACTACTCCGTCGGCGAGGAAATCGGCCGCCGCGTCAGCGAAGCCGCCAAAACCAACTCCGCCGTCGAAACCCGCGGCCTGGTGGCCTGCGGCACTGGCGTCGGCGTCGCAATATTCGCCAACAAATTCCCCGGAGTCTACGCCTCCACTTGCCTCACCCCCGCCGAAGCCCTAAACGCCCGATCCATCAACAACTGTAACGTCCTCGCCGTCTCCGGCATGTCCACCGCGCCGGAAGCCGCCGCTGATATCCTCACCACGTTCCTCAACACTCCTTTTAAATCTCCCTGCCCCGCCTCCGGCTCCAATCCATGGCCCGACGAGATCCAGTCATTCCTCGACGGATCCGTCGAGGAGATGGCCAGAGTAGGCGGCGGAAACACTCCGGCGGTCGATCCGCCGTGCTTCGTTTGCTCTCTGGCGAAATCTCGGCAGGAGAAGGATTTCACGCCGGTGGATGTGATGCCGGGAGGATCGATGATAATTCTGAGGGAGACGCCGACGTCGGCGATCGTGAGGTTTAAGGCCGGCAGCGTGGAGCCGGCGCACCACCACACGTTCGGGCACGACTTGACGGTGATGAAGGGGAAAAAGTGCGTGTGGAATCTGACGAAGAAGGAGAAATATGATTTGGAGGATGGAGATTATCTGTTCACGCCGGCGGGAGATGTGCATCGAGTCAAGTATTTCGAGGATACAGAGTTCTTCATTAAGTGGGATGGGCATTGGGACTTGGTTCTGGATGAAGATCTTGCTGCTGCAAATGCCGCCATTGATGGTGAGATGAAGTTTTGATGCTGAGACAAGAGAGTTTGTGGTGTTTCTTTTTCGTATTTGATTTGAATAATGTTGTATCAAGCTCTGTTGCGTTTTCTCATTTGAATTTGGATGAAATCTTAATTGCTTATTAATTGAAGAAAATATATAAAGACTATAGTAGGGGAAAACACAAAAAATTAGATTATGTTATCATACTACTAAACAATTAAAAGGTCAAATCTGGATGATTTATTATTAGTATTACCACTGCGTGTACGGAAATTAACAAAATAAAACAGAATTCCTAAACATCAATATTTCATTTAGTAATCTATAAAAAATAAGAGAAATAATAACAAATGGATGATAGCCTCGAACGATAATATATTCCAGCAGATGTAATTAATTTTGCTTTCTTAAATGATGTAAAATTAGAAGAAAAAGCTATGACGGTAAACGTAGTAATAGTATTCCAAAATTACTTGTCGAGAGACAGAATTGCATCCTCCCTCAGCTGAGCTGCAAAATGGCAAGTTATTCTGAAAAGTGGTTGCCGTTTGAGTAGGGCCTTTCTTGCCGAGGAGCTGCTGCTGCTGCTGCTGCTTGCCTATAGAAACCATTCCCCCTCGGTCTGCTGTATGGACGCTCAAACCCGTCTTGATTGCTGCTCCCCCGGTTGAAACCACGCCCTCCAAACCGTCCTCTCGTTCCTTCCATCTGGTAGTTAATCCTCCCTCTACCCCTTGCTCCTCCTATTCAAAACAATTCAACCATGGAACAAATCAATCATTGTTCTAGCTCAGCCAAAAGTTTCAAGGATACCAAAGAACAATTCTAGTCCTGAATACTTTTCTAAGCATAAATACAATGATTCCTAAGCAGAAGATAATTTTGGAGTTGAGCTGACAGCCTTGAGCAGTTATAATGGCAGCAATCAAGAACATAGTATCACAACATTATAGCTTTGATGAACTTGACTGGCTTGTCTATGAAAAATAATTCGTATGTACTGAATATGACCGACGAGAAGTTCCAGTAAAAGAAAGATTTGTATTAGATGGAATTAATACATACTTCCGCCTCGCATGGAGTTGTTTCTGTTAGGTCTCCGTCCTTCAATGTAGAGTTCGTGCCCACCAATATTAACCACGGATGCCTGACAAAATGCAGCATAGATGTCAAGCAATATTCAAACGAAGTGAAAGGACATGCATCAAAGTTATGGTGTATGTGCAGCAATAGAATTAAGCATAGAGACAGAATTACAGGTGATCTTAACTTATACAAGAAAATAAATGAATATGGGATAAGAGAGTTTCAAACTACTTCCAAACCAGTGCACCCCACAAGATTGGATATGTTGCGCAACAATTTGAGAAAAAAGAGAGCAGACCGAACAATGTTGACTTTACCAATTTCAACTTGAGATGTTTATTCCACATCAACCCAATGCAATAAAACTTCAGCTTACTAGCAAACCAATTAAAATATTTATCAGCTTGAAGCACTCAACAGAGGGCACTGGCAGAAAAGGTTATAGTCTCTGCAGTTCTAAATGATGAATGAAAAACCGAAGGAGATGAATAACAGCAAATATTCAAACCTTAATCGCATTCTGCACCCCTGAGATATCTTCATATTCAACAAAGGCATAGCATACATCTATATCCTGCAAAAATTCAAATCCAAATTTCAGTTATCAACTTGCTGAGGCAGAAAGGAGAACAGGCAATGCATAAACAAACCTTTCGGGTTCTAATGGCTACACCATCTGGCTTCAGCTTACCAAACTTCTTAAATTCCTCCCCGATTTCAGAAGCAGACATAGTGGTAGGAACATTTCTGACGTACACTGACTTGACTTCAACTGTAGAAGAAAGAGTAATATAGTTACAGGAAAATAAATACTCGATACCACAATCATATGCTTAATTTTCAGAAAAGGAGCAGATGACTTTGAAGTATGGAGTACCTTCATCTTCCATAGCCATTGTATCTTCAAGGTTTTCAGTTCCAGACCTTTCAATCAGGTTTGATGATGCGGCTGATGGCTGGCTAGGGATTTCAGGTCCATGTTGCCAATCTGGAGTAGTAGGCTTGTTAAATGAAGGTTGAGAAGTCACTGCTGGAGCCGACTGCCCTTTAGCAACCTGTAACTACAGATAATTGTAGTAATTATAAGAATCATAATAAGAATACTCATACTAATACCAGTAATAAATAATAATATACAATGAATTCACATTCATTTAAGCAAATGCAATCATGATAGTACAGAGCAAGATGCAAGAATTATGAGACTTAGGTGTGATAACATACTATAGAAGCATATGTGTGTTTTTGTGGCTCTACGGAAGGCTCGTCGACAGGTGGAGAGAAATGATCAGGTACAGAGGTCATTGTACCCTGAAGTGAACCATTTGAGTGGACTGCAAAGTTCTCCTCGAGGATCTGTTCTGTTTCAGGGACTTGTTGTATTTGTTCCTCTGAATAGTTATAGCCATTGATGGAACCATTCCCTTCAATCTTTGTAGGAGCAGCTGTGAACTCCATAGACTGAATATCTCCACCCATAACATAATTCGACACTGCAAAAGCATACAAATGTATTAACATCAAGCAAATTACTTAGGTGGAGTATTATTTTCCAAAATCTCCTGGTTTATATGTGTATCAGAAAGATGACATAATTAATGAAAATAGCAGACTACAAATAAACGAACCTTGCTCTCGAACAATGATCTTTGCATCAAGATTGCTCTGAGGTAAATAGGCAATTGGATGTTGCAGAATTAGTTCTTCATCAACATAGTGGAAAATATCATTCAAAACAAAATATCCTTTCTCCTGAGGTGCTAGGAAAAAAGTTTCCACAAACTTCTTCCTCCCATTGTAACCCTTTACATGAATAGAACCCGAAACCATCACTAGAACACCACCATTCCAAGATTCTAAAGAATGTGCAGTTTTAATTTCTATCCCCGTATAACTCAGCGACATGACAAGTTGATGAATTTGCTGCAAAGATTTAAGAAAAGAAGAACTCAACATGGATCCTATTTTTTAAGTATAGCTGTAATTTAAAGGTGCAAGATTATTACTCCAGTCATTCTACAAAAATGTGAAACGTGCCCTGTGACCAGTTAAGTTTGAACATTTAATATCACACTAAACAAAGATGTTTATCCAGTAAATAAACAGTTAGAGAAAGAAACAGAGTACAAATCGCTGTGTAAATGAAGATTGAATTAGTAACCTACCGTAAGATATCAGATATACTACGATACTTAGAACCCATGACATATCACTATATCAGAAATACAGAATCCATAACATATCAGACTCAATATAAGTCATGTAGACAGTGTTCGCTATTCCTAATTTGTTTAACGTTGGAACATGTCAATAAGCACGCCAAGCCTGCAGAGATACACTCTCATGTCCAATGCATTTTGACAACACATTGTGGCTTTAGGCAGAGTTGTGCATTAAAATTTACTAAGAATGATAGATAATAACCAAACTGAATGTTAACAATGATAGAGCAGAATCATATGAAAACCAGGCTACACAGATCATAAGTTTGATTTTTGAGATATCAATCAGTGAAAGAACAAATTGACTTCTCCAATTTAATATATGCACATGACACAAGATTCACAAAGATTACCAGCATAGCACTAGCAGTTTCTCGCGTGTTTCCTTCAATTCGAAGCATGGTGCTGGAATCACTGTAAAACTGGTGCACAAACTCCGGCTGATTCTGTAACATCTGATAGTATTGTCCAACAAAATATGTACCCACCTAGAAGAAATAAAGAAACCATGAACAAAAACTCACACTATCCATCAAATACACATATGTATATGGTCTACAGAATATTTCTAGTTAACTTCGGGAAGTTTCGTCAATGCCCTAATAGCTAAGGCTAAGAAACCAGAACTAATGAAACAAGACGATACATTAGACGACAGAACTACATATATTGCATATATTGTGTTTACTCATGTATACAATTACATACAGCTGAGAAACAGATCAATTAACCATTAACCATACTAGTCTATGTCTACACCCCTTGAATATAACTTATAAGTCAATATCAAAGATTCTTTCATTCTGTATTCAGCAAATCGGCCACTAAACCATAACTAGACTGCACGATACTAAAAATTGAACACATTCCCACGAACGAGCAACCCGAGGGCAGAAGTTATTTTCAAGGGTGTAACAGTGCTTTAAATGCATAATTTGTGATACAAAACATAGCAAAATCAACAAAATTCACCGTCGAGACCATTGTGGCATACACAAACACAATGAAAATCATATCCACAACAGTCTACCCATAGAAAACCGTTAACCAACTTTCACAGCAAAATCAATAAATAAGGCGGAAGCAAGCAAAATGGTAATAATATTTCAAACATATAGCCACATGTGGCATATATTCAGAAGAAAAAAGCACTAATATTCAGACGCGGCAATCGTGTTTTGCACCACATGCTTCTTAAGTTGTACACTGCTCTAAACATTTGAAATGCAGCCACACCACATTCACACACAGCAAACACTGAATAGAATCAGAAACACGCAAAGGGAGACATGTAAGGGTTCTAGAGAGAGAAAGAAAACCTGGGCAGCGGTGACGGGGAGAGGATAAGCCGTAGCCATCGCGAGAAAAAACCAGATTCAAATGAGAAACCCCAGATCTAGAAACCCCAATCACCAAGATCTATAAAAGAGAAGAGGATTAAACCCCGAAAATCCGAAGCCGCATCCAGTTTCGGCAATTCACATTAGCTCGTTGGAGATATTACACCATAAACACACACCGAGAGACACGCAGTAGAGCTGCTCTAAGTTTTGTGGTACTGTACTACTACTAGTGATAAGTGTGCTGTAGGGGTTGGATAGTGTTTATGTGTGTGCGTGCGATTTATGGGTTTGTTTATATACTATGTGTGTGTATATTATTCACACACACACACGCAGTCGCAGTGTTGTTGTCGTTGGTTGTTGTATAAAAATGCGACTATTAACAACATAAAAAAGACCACTGGTTTTGAACTGCCTTTTTGAGTATTTGTTTTTACTATTACATTGAACTCTCCCTCTCTTTACCCTCCATTACTTTATTCCTTTTTATTTCTAATTTTGTAGCATCATTTGCTTCCAAAATAAAAAATTATGTACATCATCATTTTCTATAAACAAAATTTTCGCTTTTCAAAATTTTTGGGATGCGTGTATTTTGTGTTAATTTGCATAACCATCCTTAGTAATAAGCATCGGTAGATGAGTTGTGTCAAATTTCATATATTTAATATGAAATCATAACGGTTACATATAGAGTTATACATACACACATGAAGATCTTGTTTTACATTGTACATAAGCTCTTAAATCCATCACTTTTTCCACATTGAGAAAGATCATGAAATAAAAGAACGGTACATGGCTATATTCAGAGCCAAATAACAAGGGGTGTTGTTTTTATGTTTTTGTGGTGGTGCATTAGATCAATGACTAACATGTCCTGTACAGGAGAAACGCGGTCTATTATCCTTGTTCTTTTGTCGTTGCTTCTCGTCTGCTGGAGATGGTCTTCCCTTTACGCGGATATGCTTCTTGTTATGCGCGTGTTGAGATGCGCATTCTGCTTCTCCAAATTCTGCTGAGATCTTACATCTGGTGTGTCTGTTAAGACATGAGTTATGACTCTTTAGAGGTGAGAGTAGTTCTCTCCTTGTTTGTGTTTTGCTCCCAATGGCCCCATTCCTATCTGATAAATAAATGAACCCAAAGTTGATTTTCCCATAAGATAATGAAAACTAGTGATGAAATCAAGAATTAGCCAACAATGACAAAATCATTAATCATGAAGATAGAAAAACTCATTCAAGTGATGAAGCAATTGAAATTGTCTCATAACAACGCAAGCATGAAGTGTCGTGATGGATCTAAGTCGAATCCAAAAACAATTTATCAGCAGCCGGACACTTCAAAGCATACTTGAAAACGAGCAAAGCATAGCATAACTAATAATTCCAAACAATGGAAGTTCGTGCTAGTAAAGTGAAAGTAGGTTTAGAAACACCTAAAAATAACCTTAACTCTTCATCCATCCTCAACAACAGCATAAACTATAACTTGTCAGCAGAAAAATCAGAATATGGGAGTTACCTGGACTTGATGAGACTGGAGATGAACGTAGACGAGGGGCTGAAGTAGCTCGAACATATTTGCTGCTCCCACCTATGATTGCCTTCTTATTTTTGTTCACCTCTTCTGCTTGAGAAAGGATGTGTTAATTCCATTATGTCATTCAGTGCAACACTCCACGGAAAACAATCTAAGTAAGTATCAAACCCTTGGATGCTTGAAAGCCGGGAGCTTGTGATTTTGGGAAATTTGAACCAGGAATCCTTACAACTGATCCAGGAGACTCATCTACACAACAGAAAAATACGGACATATATAATGAAGTTGCAACATATCGTCTTAAATATATACACCACGTGTATTACAAGTACACTAACTAAAAGGAACGAGAAAAGCAGGATGTTAACAAATTGCAGATTTCAGCAGTGAATTGCCGAAGATTATATTACTGAATCTGCAATGGGTGGTAACATCTACTAAGTTGGTCGTTGTCAAGAAAGCTTTTGTCGTCTCTTTTAGGTACCGAATAGTATATCATAATCTGGATATGGTAGCTTCTTGTTTTCTCTTCCACAGTTTATCCAAAATCAAAATCCCAAGTTTTATAAATCATTACATAATCTTCCTTCAGAATATCTCCACTTCTGAATTAATAAGCAAATTTCCCAATATTAAGGCAGAATTGATTGCTCAATACAATACCTCAAACAAATAGAAACAATATACAATTACAATCACAATTCCATTTTGATCGCGGAGTAAATCACTGACAAATAACAAAACAGTTGCAGAGTAAAAGAAGAGGAAAAAGTAGAAGATATATACCAGTAGAATAATGATCCAAAGAAAGCCATTCAAAGGCCTTCAAGGACTGCAAAGAACTTCTCTCATAATCATATTGATCACTTTCTTCAATCTCTTCCCGCACCTTCACCTTTGGATACACTAATCCACGCAAAATTCAATCCATCATTCAATTCCCAAAATAGACATAAATATTTATCTTATATACAAAAAAGTTCCAAAAACCATAACAGAACAAGAATGAATCTCACAATAAAGAACCCAAAAATTTAAAGAAACTAACTCACTTCTTGCTTATAGATGGTAGAATTTTGTTTGCGGGGTAGGTCAAAAATCTTGGAGATGATGGTATTATTCCCAGGGACAAACTAAAGATTCTTAGAATTGAAAGTTAAGAAGAAGCTGTTTTTTAAACCAAAAATAAATTTTGTTTAGTTTCTTTTGCCTTTGACGTTTTAAATATAGCAAAGTCCAATGCTAGTATATATTAGTAGTATATTTTTCAGGCACTTTGCTGTTAGATGATGAATACATACTTGTAATTAAGCATAATTTATTAAGAGGGGCCTATCATTAAAAAAAAAAAAAAAAAAAATTGCATAATTTGTGTTCAGAAATGGTCAGTAGGGACTCAGGAGGATTATGTGTTTAATTGTCCTCTTCAGACATCTTCTATATTCTTCAAAGAGTGACTAATACAATTTCCCAAATTTTCTCATTAATTCTAGAAAGTCGTTCGTTTGCCCAAGAAAAGAACCATGCAAAAAAGTTATCTTTTGTTGGGCCAAGGCCCGAATCCGGCCTAAACAATATACGGCCCAAGAAAGACAAAATTTTCCGGCCTCTAAATTTTCAGCGGCTTAAAATGTTTATTTCTCCCGCCAAATGTTTTGCTCAGTCAAATCATCTTCTCTCTCGTCAGCACTCAGCAGTCTCAAATCTTTCTCCATTTTCTTCCCTCAAATCCCTTCAGCTGGATATCATCCTAACGCAGTCTCATTCTCAATTTCTGGGCTGTCAAGTTCGTGTAGTCTCTTCCTTCCGCGGAGATCTATAACATAAACTTTTGCTCTCCCCCAATTTCAAAGCCCTTAAAACGGTAATCACTATTTAATGGTTTGAACTGTTTCGTTTTTCGCTGTTCTTTGTAGAATCGTAACTAGTAGTCTAATATAATTTGTTTTAGAATTTTGAATTGTAATAAGATTTGAAAATTGAGAATCCTCTCGCGAATCTCTTCTTCATGTTTGATTAGAAGTTTGAATTATAATTTCTAAGATTTGTTTTAGAAGTTTGAATTATGATTTCTTCTTGGCGTATTCCTTTGGTTCTTAGGTGACCCTCTCTTAATTTTTATATTTTTGTTGGAATTTTTTTAGGAATTTTGGGAAATGATACGGAATCTAAGGGTTTGGTAATTCGGTACAAATTCCTAGTGTAGCAAATTTATTTTAACGGTTTGTTTGCCTATACTGTTTACTCTATTCCCCATCGGCGGTAATTCTTCTGCCAATTATGATACTCTGTTTTTTTCAAGTCATTCTATTCCTTATTTGCTTTTACAGATCTAAGGTGTTTTTTGCTGAGTAAATTTTGTAGCTATCATGTTTGATGAAATGCTTGTAATGCAGTTTTGCAAAAAGCGGCACCGTTTGGCAGTTGAGGAAACATGTACGGGAGAAAGGCAAGTGAATTGGTGAAAGAATTGGCTAGTAGTGATCCTGGGCAGCTTAGTACTTTCAACGTAAGCAACATAAATCTTTAGGTCTAAGCAGAGCCTTATTTGCATTTTAGTGGTTTTCTTTCTATGATGGTCTTGGTAGTTGATAGTGGTCCTTTGTTCATAATGAACGAGGATTAGCTTTTGCAAGTTTATCTGCAGATTTATAGAACATTTCAGAGATAACTATTTGACTGTTACATTGGCTTGAGATAAAACTCAGAGTCAGCTGTATATATTAATTTCGAACAACTGCTTTGGTTGATGTTATCATTAGACGACATGAAGACATGAAAACAATTAAGTCCTCGGCTTACTAAGGAAATTGTGAATTATGTGCATTGCTTTTATGGTTTTCTTCTGTTCGGGTTGGGGGTTGCGGAAGGACCCAATGCAAAGAAGTTTATGTTAGCTACCGAATGGCAAAATTTCTTATTCATTCAAACTATGGTTTGCCTATTGTTTACTTTTTTCTTTTTTCTTTTTTTCCGTTTCAAAACCATTAGTAAACTATGCTTTACTAATTAAGTTATTAAATAGAGATGATCTTGTAGAAGGAAAATGACAATTACATTAATCTAAACCATTTTAACCATTCTGACCGATCTTTACCTGTCTGTGGCTTAAGATGCTTTCTGTATGTTGCTAGTATGATTATATCTTTCCTGTTTGAATCCAAATGCCAAAAAAAAAAAACAATGGCCATCCAGTTTTGTCATTTGATTCACATTAGTTTCTATGCATCACAGAATGATCTTTTTGCTCAAGTGCTTGAAGAATGTGATGGTCATCTCCTTCACCTTCAGCCTTTGATGAGGTAACCTTTTTAGTGCTCTCTATATGCTCCTTCCAGTCTGTCTTATGTTTTGCCTGTTTCTTTCATTATTCAATATTTCAATGCCTCTAGTGTTCCTTATTCAAATTATTGAATTTAATGATGCCAGGAAAATTCAAGAGCATGAAAATAAATTGAAAGATAAAAGGAGATCAGAAGAGGAAATGGGAATTTCAGAGGATGAAAGGAGGAAATCTGAAGCTGAGAAGACACTCATCCAAAATGCTCTGAAATCTGATCAGTTTGGGGCACTGGTCCATCACCTTTCGCTGGTCCGCAATAAGCGCTGTCTCATGGCTTATGTGTGAGTAATCAGAATTCAGAACTCATTCTGAAATTTGTCTACCATAACTCTTTGTGAGTATACATAATCATGGCTTATAAATTCTTGATTTACAGATATAATCGGGCAGAAGTCCTCAGAAGTTTGGGATGGATGGTCGACAGTGTGCTTCCTGAAGAAATTCAAGAGAAACTCAGTAGTACTGAAAAAGAATATTTCAAAAATCATGCTGCGACTTTACAATCATACATGGGAGAGCTCGACCTTTACTTGACTGTGGTAATTAGTTCTCTCTACACAACTTTGCGCATAAGCATTCTCTTACAATTATGTTTGAAGTGAAGTTGTTGGAGGGGTATGCTTTGGTTAAACTTAGCTGATACTTATATGCAAAATAGAGTCTTTCGATTACCAGTGCTCAGTTTTTTCAAACATTTAGCTTAGCTTATCTTATCTTAAGGTGATATTCATGTGTTCCCCAGGATATGGTTCCTCCAAAAGATCCCTACATAAAGGTGAGAGTTCTAGATGATATTGGCGAGATTGTATTGAGCAATCAGGTAGCCAACTTAGCGCGACATGCCATCATGTTCCTGCGACGAACTGATGCAGAGCAGTACATCACTCAGGTTAGTTTCTACAACTTATCTATCTAATCACATCATCTCTGCCATTGGATTCAAACACTTTTGTAAGATGATAGCGATTATTGATTTGACCAGGGCCGAATGGAAGAGCTCACAGGCTGATTCAAGCTTCTAGGGCTGAAATCGTTTTATACTTTATGCTGAAGCAGAAACGAACGACACTGATGAGGTTTACTCGACTTGCACCATATTATGAGCTCTGTGGTGCAAGCCGATAGTTATAAATTGATGGTGGCCCTCAGAGGAAGAGTCTTTAACCATGGAGCATTAGAGCTTGCATCGTGCTGTTTTTCTTAGTTCTTAGAAAGTTCAATGGAGTCAATAGCTAATAGTTTCTCTCGGATTGTAACATTTTTTGAGAAATTATGTGAGTAATAGCATAAGATAATACATTTTAAAGTCCTCGTGTTGGGGGAAGTTTGTAATAAAGCAACTACTTATAATGGCATTGTAAAGTGCATCATAGACATGAAAATTTGTTTCAAATGAATCATTATACTATGAATTTGTAAAGTGCAATGATTATTTCAAATAGATTGGTTCATTTAGCGAAATACTTCGATTCAAACTATTGTTCTTTTGCATTGGGAATTGTAAGTGTGACTCAATTTAACCATTTTGACTGGAAATAAAGCTGCTGAGAAAGAACTCCTCCAGACTGAGACAATGGAGTTTTTACAAGCTGGAAACAGATTTATATTTTTGGCCCTTCTGTGAGTTGGATCTTTGTCAACATTGGACCTTACTACTATAGGCTGTATATAGAAACAATTCAAAACAGACCATACACACACACACACACACACACACACACACAGAGAGAGAGGTGTGCTTTTTCTTTGAAAGCACAAAATCATTGAAGAAAATTAGAGAATAATTATTTCAGACGGTGGAAGAAAAGAGACAAAAAATATCACATGGAAAATGGAATAAATAGGCCAAAATCTGTATGGTACTAGCAAGTTGATTCTCTCATTCCCTCAACAACCACAACATTATCATATGCCTCCATTGCTGACCATTTATGCTCCTCCTTAGCAATACCAAACATAAAGTTTCTTACCAACATTTCTTATCAACATCAAAAGTTCGAAGCCCTAACTGGCTAACTTTTACCAGCCACAAAATGAAATCAACTAATCTTTAAGAGAAGGAGATATGCTACACAAGCTTAAAAACCAACTTTGGCAACAATGTAGATACAATTAAGTTCGATTTCAAACTTAACATCGTTTGATCAACCTTGGAGTTCACATTCACCGGTAGTGGTTTTCTAGCTTGTATAGGATTTTTCAAAGACAAAATGGCTCCGGCCTCGATTATGCAGTCCATAAGCTCTTAGTAATCTGCAAAGGGAAACATCAATGGCAAACACAAGCATTAAATTAAGGAAACATCATAAATCATAAACAAGATTCAAGAATCAAGAATATTTGTAGCTATATATTGACAATTACCATCTTTTTTCTTCAGTAAACCTCTTGCAAACAGCAAGCAAATGACCAAAAACCCCACTCCTGCTGCCCCTCCTACTATAATTGCCACAGTCTTCCCTGTAGTTGGCCCTGCTCCTAAAATAATCAAATGAAAATCCCCAACTTGCATTAATTAAATCAACTCAGCCACTAATTAAATTTAAATCCCAGAAAAGGACCGCAAATCTAAGCTAAACAAACATCTTGTTCAAACTGGTAAGTCTTTAAAGCCCACATGTGAATCATCTCCATTGTTAATACAAGCACATATTTCATGAAATATTTATTTGCTTACCTAGATAATGGAGTAATAAACAAATGAGAACTAAGAGACAAGTTCACAAACCAATGACTGACAAAGCCACAAATTAATTAGCTGGTGGAATTACAAGTCTCAACATTTATGCTAATTCTACTCACACAAATCAAGTAAAAAAAGAAATAGAAAACATACAATAAAAAAATAAAAAATCACACAGAACCAGAATGAAACTCTATCAAACCTGAAGATGAAGAAGGAGATGAATATGATCCAGAAGATGATTTCTTAGGGATCCCATTAGGGTAATAGCTATAGCTAATGAAGCATTTGTGAAGATAGATTTGACCAGAAATGGAGCTCCCACACTCAACCTGAGCTCTCTGGACAGCATTTTTCACACACTCCACACAGTCAGATGCCCCCACATCACCTTCACACTGCCCCAACACATAAACAGCCTCATAACTGGTGGTGAAAAAGCCACCATCACCACCACTCATCCCATTCTCCAGTGAATTCAGAGCAGTGTCCCTCTTCTCCTCAAATCCAGCCCCACCAACATTAGTCCCACTGCAACTTTTATAGAGCATTTCCATCCCAGAAATCTGGGCAAAACCTGCAACCTCATACAGCATGTAGCAGCCATAAAGCTGCATTCTTGCTGCAATAGGCTTGCCACAGAGCCTGTCTATGAGGATAGGCAGCTTGCTCACACAGCTGTAGCAATCAACATTTGTTAAATCACCTCTGCATTGGAAAAGGCCAGAAATTGAAGACTGCCCACTGCCAGTTGAGGTCTTGGAAAACTTGGACTTTGAGGATTGTGCAAGGAGAGTGCCATACAAGGAGGATAGTGCTTGAGAATACACTCCTGTTGGATCTGATAAAGACTGTTTGGCACACCCCTTGTACACTATGGTGGTGTAGTCAGGTGCAGATTTGGAGGGAGGAATGAGGTGGAGAAAGGTTGAAATGAGAAGGAAAAGAGGGAGAAATCTCAAGGGGTTTCTGGTTAAACCCATTGGCTGAATCTAGATGAATCAAATCATGCTTTTTCTTTTTTGTTTTGCTGCTTTGGTTTGTTCTGGAGGTTAAAAGATTGGATTTTGGGAAACTTGGATATGTGGGTTTTGAATGAACAATGAGGAAAGATTTGAAGGACTGGATTCTTGGATTCACCCTAGTAACAAAGGAGTTGAGGTTCAAGTAGGTGTTTTTGTAGTGTGAATATAGGGTTTACTTTATATTTTGCAGAGGCTTCAGCTTCACTGATATATCTGTCTGTCTATTTGCACAAATGAAGAGGGATACCTTTTCGCTGTACGCACCAAGAGCTGTGTGTTTCCTATCTCTCCCTTTGATAATTGATGGAGTTACTCTCTCATAAATTCTTTTACCTTGTTTGAGTTTTTTGAATTTTGAAGATAATAATGAGAATTAAATAATTTGAATAAAATAATGCAACAAATGGAGGAAAAATATTCCTCTCGGTTTGGGGTGGGGGTGGGATGGGGTGGGGTGGTGCTGCTGCTGCGCCTCTGCATCGTCTGTTGGGGGAGGAAGAAACGAATCTCGGTTAGAGGGATAGATGTTTGACCAAAAGTACACATGGCTTTGTTTTCAATTTTTTCATTTGGGAAGATAATTTAGCATCATTTAGTATGTATATACTCTGTTCACCAAAAGATATCATACTTACTTATTTAGTTTTGTCCACAAAGAATTATGTTACTTTATTTTTTATACTGTTGGACACTCGCACCCTTCCTTTTTTAGTCTATTTCCTTTTTTTTTAATCTAATTTACTAGTATCAATTGTTAATGATGAACCCACACATTTATTTTACCCCACTCACAACAAACCAAAAATAATATAATTCACATTACTATAATTCAACTTTTAACCTACTCATAACATATTAAACAATTTTTCTTAAAACATGTGCCGACACCTACATCATTGTTTCATGGACGGAGGGACTTGTAGTATTTTTCTTGGTAACACTTGAACCGTGAAGTTGGTTTTGAATTTGAATTTGTATATTTAGTTGCAGTATTTAATTTTTTGTCATTTTATAAAATGTTGACACAAACAAGAGCAGTGATGTTGTTTTAATGAACAGGGACTTATTATATAGTGTGTGTGTGGGTGGGGGGGGGGGGGGTGGGGGGGGGGGGGGGGGAGGGCTAGTTGTCATGACAACATTAAAGATGTCGCAAATAATAATACATCATCTTTCGGTTATTGTCATAATATTTTCATACTTTAAAAATCATCAATAATAATAATAATAATAATAATAATAATAATAATAATAATAATAATAGTTCCCTCACAATATCACAATTAATCATGTACTTATTACAATTTGACAATCCTCAACCCATCATGACTTAACTCCCCAAAATTGCTTCTGTAGTAGCAATTTCTCATATGTAGTATATTATATCTATCAGTTTTCACCCAAAAATGATGCATCCAGAGTTTCGATGGTTGATCACTTGACCAAAAACATACAAAATTACAGAGAAACGAAGTGCTGAGTTGTTTAACGCAGAGGACTGATCTGGAATGGCGATGGGATTTTACAGCTACAAGATAGCGGATTGGCCCTAACGATATGGATCATCCTCCTCATGCAGACCAAATATTCTAAGGTTCGGATCCATTGATCACTAGAACAGATCACAATTAGAATATATGCAAAATATATAGTGTATACTAGTGTTCTCATCATAAGGAGCAAGTTTAAAAAACATTCAATTTGAAGATCCCAAAGCTTACACTATCTTGAGCAGCACTCTGAAAAATGAAGAACCACCATTGTAACAAAGCAAACCAATCACTTGCTCATTTAAAGCTACTAAAAGATACCTACAGCCAGGAAGTAGCCGTGTTCTGAAAATGAAATGGCACTTAGTGCATCAATATGCCCATCAAATCTCACAACATTTACCTGCACATGGATAATCAAACTCAGAGAGCTTTTGATACAAAATTATAAATGAATGAACCAAATATGAAAAATTCATAATGCAAAGAGAAATATTTGTACCTTACTTTTTACATCCCAAATCTTAACAGCTCTAGTGGAACCAGTTCCAAGGATGAGACCATCGATCAGGATGAAAAGCAGAAGCCGTATAGCCCTTGAGGATCCGGAGATGTCTTCCTCCTAAAAATTATAGTAAATGATTGGTACCCAACAAAATCAGCTAATTCAGCAAGCAAATCTGTAATATTTCTGTATAAATAATGCTTATGGAAACAATTCTATTCCAATTTCTATCAGAAATAAAGTCCAAAACTGTGCAGAATCTTGACTTATCATCTTCCTTGGATAAATGAGCTTATGCACATAAAGGTACCGCTTGACAAGATAGATAATACAAAGATTAAAAGACCAAATAAAAATGTAAGCCTAATGGAAATCGAGCATTATAAACTGTCCAAACTTAATGATGTTGCATCATAGGTGAATTAAGCTACTGTAGGAAAATATATTGACACACGACCAGTCCGTAAATTAATTACCTCTGCCATATGATCCATCAAAATGTGCTTACAATCATAATCTCTGGTTTCAGATGCTTGCCACACACTAACAGCCTGCCAAGAGTGAAAATATAATGTTATTTTCTACGGCAAGAAAAGCAGTTCTCTAGATAATTACAAGTTGCACTAATGATGTAAAAACAGTGAGAGAACAATGCATGACAAGTTCACAATAGAAGGATGATACAAGCAGCAAAATTTACAAGTCTCTTCAGGAGCGTCAATGTACCTTATCAGCAGAACCAGTAACTACTAGTTCACCATCCCCAACGAATTTTGACACTTGTAACCTACATATCGTAAACGAAACAATACAGAAGAATGTCCTGACCGAGGCAAAGTGGAACAAACTATTGGTGTAGTCATTGACGAGGCAATAAATTCACTACCATGTAAAATGAACAAGATGAACACATTTGGTTGAGTGCTACATCTTTGCACATACTTCCTGGACTCAAATCTTTAATTTGGCTTATTTGGAAATAAATCAAACGTGAGACTTATCCAAACCAAAACTATGGTGTTTCTAGAATAAATGTTCATCAAGCCTGGCTCCTTGAATCATTTTATCCACCAAAACACTTCTTTATTCTTTCAAGCAAAGGAATCAGTGATGAAGCATGCTAGGAAATTATAGCATTATTTCCTTCTATTTTCCTTATATCTTTTATTTTAGGCAGAACTAGAATACAAGTTAAGTCATGCCATGAAAAAATAAAACAGAAGAACCCCATAACACCATACAGACATCAAAGTCTACCAACAATATGAAGCCATTATATAATCATAACATGATTACATATACTAACCTTTAATCTCTACATTATTATCCAATAACTGAGCTTGAGAATTAATGAGATCTTTGCTACACATAATATCAGATTAAGAAGAAAATCTACTATGCTCAATGATTATCATAGAATTCACTTGAGTGCAAATCCACAAAAGAAATAATTATAGATGGGAAAATCAAGAGAAAACTGCCTATACCTAAGAATAGTGGATGTCTAGGGACAATATGCCATAGTTGTTGATTTTAGGAAGAGGATTCACAGTTATTTGAGTGTATCTTTCCACAGCATCAATAGGAGCCATTGTTTAAGGCATTTGGTGAAACAATAGAATATCACATCGGTTTTTCAGTAAGAGGTATTATGTCAAAATTAGATTAGGACCCTCTTAATCCATAGAGACACAAGACATTACCTGTCTCATTTTCTTTGTTTGAAAGTAGGGTATTACAATCTGCCAGCTCAGAAATGATGTTACTTGAGATTCCAGGACAAATTCCTTTTGCATTAGGACCAAGCTCATCATCTTCAGCTCCTAGAGTGAGAATGAACACATAAATTAGTCCCATGCACATAAACTTTGTAGAGGACAAACTTCAATGAGCATAGGCCAAGAACTTATATATTTCCGATTTCTTATAGCAGCTTATTTAATACATTTGGTACTTGTACTTCCACTGATGCGGGTATCTGTCTTTGATCAGCTCGTGCCAGTTTCATCCCTTTCCTTCTTCAGCCTTGTAATAACACGAGAAGCAGCATCATACTACAAGCAAAGATTAATCTTCAATTTCCAGATCAGAAACATCATTCTAAATAACAAAAGAGTTATTTTTAATAAAAATAATGAAAAAAAAAGGATCACATGAGCTAAAACACGCACACGCGACAAAATAATGTATAAGTATCTAAGTATATAGGCAGCTACCCGTGAGACAGAGACAGAGACAGAGACACAGAGAGAGAGAGAGAGAGAGAGAGAGAGAGAGAGAGAGAGATTAGTTGAGCAATGCATGGTGCGAGACAGTCACGGTGTTTAGTTCTGGCGCAATGCTATGTCTATGTATTCAGGGATCAGAGAGAAAGAGAGGGAGGGAGGGAGGGGGGAGCGGAGATGGAAAAATCAAACTAAAAAAAAAAGCCGACACTCTAGTCGGGTAACCGGATTCTTCATTACCGGCTCTCTAATTTAACAACTACTTTCGGATCGGCGGTATGCAGTCTTCTTCATTCTCAAAGTATACAAAATTCTATCTATTTATAGAATTAGTTCTCAGACATTCCAATTTTAATTTATAATATTCAGTTCAGTTAAAACTATTTATAAGTATGTTCCTTAATTCAATTAGCATACATTTGATTAACTAAATCAACTCATTTTCTTAGTTTTGTGCAGATCAATTCTAGACAAATTTTTTTGGAAGGGAATCTATAAATTCATAGTTTTACAATGTAAATTTGTTAATTCGCATTTTTGCACATGTAAAAACGGAGTAAATTGCATAATACACCCCCTATGTTTTTTCGAACATGCATAAAATATCCTTATATTTTTTTAAATTGCACAAAACACCCTTAAATTTTAATAAACCTTGCACACTTGACCCTTCATCTACAATCGTTAATGTAATTAACACCATTAGAATATGTACTCACTGGCCGTATATATTGCGAATGGGTGACCTATTTTTTCCAGTGAACTCATCATCGATAACTACATTTTTTTTTTCTGAATAAGGTCCCAAACTGGCCTGATTCACATGAATCTTCATTAAAAAAATTGTGGGTATTTTGTCATTTTCGTCAATTTAAAAAAATTATTGGCATATTTAACTTGATAATTAACGATAAAAATTAAGCACCTTAATTAATACTGTAATGCATAATTTTGTACTCTCAGTTTGATTAGAATTCACATATATTCTAGCAGATAAAGAATCAAAGTTTATTTATTGATTTTTATTAAATTTCATTAATATGACATAACATTTTTCTTCTTTTCTTATTCCAAGTAAAAATACTGAGAACGTAACATAATTAAGATTTGTAACTACCCAATTATAATGTATTTGAACACTATTTAAATTAAATCATAAAAATAAAATTAAAACAGATACAATTAATATTATGACAATTCATAGACATACACCTTTTGGCAATGTAAAAATGAAAAATACACCATACTCCAAAAAATAATGAATTTTACACTCTTTTGAATATTTCAAATATAAAATGTCATCTTATCGAGCACTTTATATCTCATCTCTTACACATGTGTAAAAGATGTGATATAAAGTATATGACATTGTAATGATTTAGTGATAATTATGTGATTATTTGACAATCATTATCCAATAATTATTTAATCTAAAACATATCGTGATTAAGTAGGTACTAAATTAAGTCGAAAAATTATGAATAGGCATTAAACGAACCTAAATGAAGTTCTCGCTCGGACAAAACAAAATCCCGCTCGCCACGTGTCAAATCCCATTCGAGCGGGAAATATGATCCCGCTCGAACGGGATTTGACACGTGGCGAGTGGGATTTTGTTCTGTCCGAGCGAGAAATGACAGAAAAGTTGGTCAATGTACAGGATGATGGCTGATTGGTTCCTGACATGAATTTATTTGCTTGTGCAGACATGAGCCAATACATTTTCACGTGAAATGCGGAACAAAATCTGTATAGCATTCACAACTCTATATATTTTACCATTCACACGCCTCTTTTACACACCCACAATAACATCCTTTGAAATTCATCACATTCGATAGTGTGCAGCAATCTTTCAAATAACATCCTTTCAAATTCATCATTTGAGGTATTTTTCCTGTCCTGTAATTTTTCTCTAGCGTCCACTTAATTTTTATTGTACTTGATAAATTAGAAAATCAGACTCTTTGATATTAAAAACATTGAAATTTATATGAATGCCGTATAGATTACATAGCAAATGGATTTATCATTTCCCGCTCGAAATTGAATTTCCCTCTCGTGAATCTTAATCCCGCTCGAACGGGATTTAGGTCTGCCGAGAGGGATTTTGTATATTAGGACTCCAAAAAATTCTAGAATTTGCATATATCATTTCCCGCTCGAAATTAGTACTTCCCGCTCGTGAATGTAGATCCCGCTCGAGCGGGAATTAATGTGGTTGGCGAGCGGAATTTCATATTTTTGTGTTATTTTTATTAATTGTTACGTGTTTGTACTTCTGTGTAGATGGATCACTATTTTATTATCAAATACGGAGGAACATGGTCTAGTTGTACGTACTCGGGCGGATATCAATTCGTAGATGTCGATCACTGTCTCTCCGGCCTGAGGTACAACATCGATTGTCAATTGAGTGCAAACTCCTTCATCACACAATACGAGTTGCATTATCTGTCGAAGAATGAGAGGGGACGTACTGTAAAGTGCCCATTAAGCACCGACGTTGAATTTTATCATTTGTGCGCGACGCAGCCAGAAGCAACTGTGTACGTGACTCACCAATACACGAACGTATACGTGCCTGAGTTTGATGCTTATTATTATGAAGAAATGGATCGTATCCAAACACAGATGCTTTCCTCCACTATTCCGCACTGCTGCTGAGTCGTCGGACTTATCCACCAAGGGATTCGTGGAATTTCTGTAGATTGCGTTGGGGGAAAGTCTGTGTGTCATTCCTAGGGTTTTCTCATAGTTCCATGCCTGCATTTAGAATAGGAGTTGTCCTCGAGTCTCATGCATTTCATGCACGGGCCCTGTACACACCGCCCGTCACACCTTGGGAATTGGTTTTGCCCGAAGCATCGGACCAATGATCACCCATGACTTCTGTGTCACACTAGTGCGAATATGAAGATAGTCAACCTTCTTATAATACGATATTTCTAGAAAGGTGAAATGAAGCTCCTCAAAACAAAGTAAAAGTACGGTCAAGAATGAGTTCCTTGTTCTTCGCTTAGTTGTTCCTCTTGTCCGAGGAGTACCGAACGTGTGAAAGAGTTTTCGAAGAGTTCCTCTTTCTCACATCGGAGTTTAAAGAGTAGGAAATCAAGCACAAATCAAGACTTCTGACCAACTAACAAGAACCACCCTCAACGTAATAGAGTCATTCTATCTTTCTATAATACAAACTCTACCACTTTCATCAATACCCATACTTTTCTTTGTTGCAAGGAAGTCTTCCGATCCCCGGCTTTCTCTATCTTTCGACCAGCCCCCCCTATCAACATAGCCAACTAGAAAACCGCTACATGAGAAACAAAGCTACACCTACTATGCTCCTGCTCCTAATGTTGCTATAGCTGCTCCAGATAAAGCTATTGAGCGGCTCCAGCACCTATAACTAAAGCTGCTACTATACCTAATAAATACTTTTCTCCCAAATGAAGCAGCAGGCATCGGTCCATAGAACCTATAAAAAAGAGGAAAGATATAGAATAGAAAAGTCCCCGCGTTGTACTGTAGAAGTAAACCCACCAGCAAGGAGTAGTGAGTAATTCGGGAAAAAGTAAGGAAGGTTGAGGAAATCCCACTATTTGTTTTGGGAAAGACCTCATTCGCACGTAATATAGTAATATATAAGGCTCTTCTTGAAATACGTGGGCGAATAACCAATCCAATAAGTCTTTGTGGCTGGATCTCCCCCAATAGACTCCTTTTAGTAGGTGTCCCCTTGAATGCCTTCTTCCCTTAATAGCAAAAAAGAAAGGGCAAAGAAGAAGAGCTTCATAGCTACCACTAAGTCCGACGGACCTCGCCTGGTCGTGTGCTTGGCAACTCTCGGTTGTCCTTTGCCTTGTTCGACCCTCGTTGAACCCAAGGTAAACTAGGAGCTATTCTTCCCTTCCTACTCTTTTAAGCCCGAAGGGAGAAGGCACAACTTCCTTTAGGCTACTTGGTTTCCTAGTATCCTTTGGGGGGGCTACTAAACCACTAACAGAGTTAATAACAATGCAAAGAGCCAAGAGAAGTTAAGCAAGGACCTGATAAAGGTACCAGGAAATAACCCCGTTTTGAAGCTGTCCTTAGAGCGGAAGAGTTCATTTGCTAGGTCCTTCGATAGGCCAACCCAGCAGCTAAAGCATTCTTTCCTAAGCTTGCTAACTCACCCGGCACAACATCTTTCTTCTCAGCGGCGATTACAGGCTGGGTCAGGCTACTCCAGAAGATCCCGCACCCACTGTCTGACTCGCTGAAATAGGCTAATGCTATGCCTACAAGTCAAAGTAAGCCCATTTCCATTTCCCCTCCGAAAGGAAATCCATAAATCCCCTTTCTACTCAATCCAGAAACAAGATCGGACGTTATGTTGATGATATAGTCCACCTTTCTTCTATTCATCCGCTTATATTAGTAGAAGAGAGAAGCACCCTGAAGTTTACATCCTCATTCTGCCTGGATCCGGTATCATAAGTCATATCGTTTCCACTTTTTCGGGAAAACCGGTTTTTGGGCTTCATTGATCAATCGTCTAGGTAGCGAATTTAATAAGTAGTGAGGATCAAAACGGAAAAGAATTAATAAAAAAGCATACCCCGCTGGGGGTAATTATGCATCAACATCCACACATTATTTCGGATCCACGTCGACTCAAGTTCCAGAGACAGCAGAGGGTTATGGCGATGATGAAGATGCAGATGGTGCTGACGATGCTGACGATGCTGAAAAGGCAGATGGTGATGACGAAGATCAAGAGGCAGTTGGTCCTCAGGATGAAGATTATGAGCTAGAAACTGACAGTGATGCACGGAAAAGATGGCAGAAGACACCATGATAGAATCAGCTATGTTGGAGCGTGAAGCATGGATTCACGGTGAAGAAAATGACGAAGCCGCTGATGTAGGCAGTTGGTTAGTTCCAGTGATTCCCGTGAATGCAACAAATTCTATCGTTGTACGTGAAAATGGCCCGCTAGAAGATGGTGATTTATCTGTTGGTTCTGTTTTTGAAAGTAAAGCAGCTCTAAATGTAGCAGCAGGCTTGTGGCACATGGAGATTGGAGCAGAATACAATAGAAATCTGTCGGGACAATACGTGATGCACGCCTATACCGCACTTCTGCCCCGGCTGCCAGTAAGTAAAGTGGCCAAAACAACCTTCAAGCCACCTCTCCAGGAGATCCTATTCCCCAACCATCATCAATGTAGACTGAACGTCTTCTAAAACGTTGTGCATGTAGGACGTGCTAACCGTGGACTTCCGATCAATAATTTCGGGCCTCTTGAAAATAATCTGCACGATTAAAAATTTAAATTAAACTACAAACAATAAAATCAAACTCAAAACAATATTAAACAGTTCACTAAACAATTTCCCGCTCAAGATTAACAAATCCCGCTCGAGCGGGATATCAAGCCACATCTGACAACGACGAGCGGGAAATGACACAAAAAGCATTCACAATAATTTTGGCAATTAATAACAATATCCCGCTCGGTTAAACTATATCACGCTCGAGCGGGATTTAGGCCACCAAGAATTTATCGAGCGGGATTTAACGTAATTAACAAGTGAAAATTAAGGGATAAACTACGCGTAAATTACACATTCAAAAAATTCAACAGTCTTCCAAATCAAAATTATTAGTATACATTCAACAACAAACAATCGAAATATGAACAATTTAGCAAATTAGGGATCTAAGGGAGGTTATATACTATTAAATACGAGAATTAAGAATTTTCCCGCTCAGTTATAGAATATCACGCTCGAGCGGGATGTACATTATAAAGTGTTATATTGAGCGGGATACACTAGGGCTTCACGAGCGGGATTTCACATAAATAGATCCTACATAATTTTATCAACTAACATATGAAATCTCATATTCAAATTCGAATGCATGAAAAAATAAAAGAAATACTCACCTCTCCATAATTAGTCATATTGTGGAAAAAAACTAGGTGAAAATGGACCTTCCACTTCACGTTATTGCTGCTCGGAATTTTTTTCTTCAGAAAGAGAAGAGAGTGGAGCGAGATTTGTTGAGTTAGAGAGTAGAGAGTGGGGCAGGATGGAAGTGTGGAGCGGGATGTGAGATTAAAAAGATGAGGTGGGGGTGTATAAGGTGGGAGGAGACAAAATAGGTCAACATGAATTGATTGATGTCAGGTGGAGGTGGGTGGGCCGAAATTCTTTTGTGGTAGCCGACAAAGGTATGAGAGTTAACAAAATTTGATCTATTTTGTCAATTTAGTGGGCTCTTTAAGCAATGTATGCATTTTTCATTGATTTTCAAGTTATGGTGTATTTTTCATTTTGCACACTCCAAATGATGCATTTTAAAATTTCCCCCATTAATATTTACCATAAATAAAATAAAAAAGTTCTGGAATTTTTTTTATGAATCCAACACGGTTCATGCTAATTGATGACAATATATATAGAAATATAGAAATGTTGCTTGAATTAATAGGAACAATTGAGATCAAGAAGAAGAAAAATGCAGCTACTTAGAGAATGATCTTCACTTTGAATTTTGTGGTATTATGAGTACTATAAATTTTATGTTTAATTATTTAATTTGTAAAATCACAATATTGTAAAAATCACACGTTTAATATATATATGTGAATTTACATTTTTGAAAATATGAAAATCGTTAAATACAAGCATTAGTGGTATAAATGTCCAAAAGTGCTATTTTTAATTATAGTAATTTTTATAAAGGGTGCTATAATCAGTATGGTACAATTAGTCTAAATTTAAATCCCCTCGTATTAAAATGACAAAAAAGGTGTATTGCTTTATGTTTTCCTATATCTCAAGCACTTGAATATTTCTTTTTTTCTGAGTTTGGAGGAAGGGAAATGATGATTACACACCGGTCTCTCACCCTTAAATGAGTGTGAGGTACTCGAATATATATTTCTCGGAAACAACTTATGATAAAGAAAAAAAAAAGGCATATCTTGAATGGAAAAAAAAATGTAAAAAACTTGTGCCCTTAATTAATCGATCAGTTCCCTTTTAGATTCTATATAACAGTCGCTTAACTTCTTCATGCATGAATATCTAAAGATAAATATCAAAAGATTGAATCGACATTCTACCCTCAGTTTTTTAGATTATGCGAAATAACAAGAAGGAGAAAACCAAAATACATCAAGAATAAGAACCCACAAATTTTCTTGATGGCATTTAAATAATCAAACACTTGCTGCACTGGAAATTCTATTAAGGCGTTATATTTCAAAGTAGAGGCGCCGGTAATTTTGAAACATTATACGCACACATCAAATATAATGTCCTTCTTCTAAACAAAAATGGTAGTGTGGAGATTCACTCCTTCATTTAATGCCCATTGTTTTGTGCTAATTAAGTTGCTCACCTTTACTATATTTAGTAGCTTCTCTTTACATCTTAACAAGCTTTCTTCCATTCCCAATTTGGCAAGTATATATATAGCCTGTGAAATTTATTCTCCCCTTTCCCCATTGTCTTGTAAAATTATGAAATTCTTCAGACAATAAAAGACTACATGATTTGATGAATAAGAACCTAAGATTTTGTGTTACATCCTTACACAACTTCTTTGGAAATATAGAAGAAACATATTCCTCAAATTGACATGATTGCTTTAGGTGCTGTTCCAACCTAATTTTCACACACATAAGGCTGCAATTTTGTAGGCCAATAGGGTATTTGATTGTCGCGTACATGTTTAGTCGTCAAATTAAAAGTGTTAAAATATCGGTATTTTGTGTGAATTAAATCGGTGTATAGAATTAAAGGCCTTGTCACCAAACAAAATTGTATGAAACTTGTTTTCTTTGAAATCTCAAACTCAAGATTTAGAAAACACATTCTCCAACAAGAATTCTTTCAGGGTTTGATATAATGCTCAGGGTACCATCGGCATTGAATCATTCATTTCATTGATCAACTTTAATTAGTCTAAATAATGTCTTAGATCTTTTACCTACAAATGTTACATTTGATGAATTATGTAAAATATCATTTTATATATGTACCGTGTTCTTTGTGTAATATTCCGTTTCTAAAATAAATAATATATAGCTGTTACAATTAATTAACTTGATTGCACATACTAATATATATGTGTAAAAATTGTTATTGTTAATAGATATTTTGTGTAGTTGGAAAATGTCATTCTAAATTCAATCACGTTTTTCAACTCATTTGAATCTCGTTCTTTTAATTAATTCTTATATTTGGAATTTAATGAAAATATAGTAATCTATTAATTTTAAGAAAATGAAAAATAAAAAATTCCCAGGGTTAAACAATTCTTATGGTATGAATAAAAGTCATGCGGACTATGAAGTGATGTTCAGAATTTGGTGCTTTTCCAATTCCTTTTTTAAAACTTTGATACAAATTCTAATCTCTTTATTCATAATCATCGCTCGGCAGAGTTTGATGATGAATATGAACTCCAATCAATAGACTACAGTGATTGATTCCTTATCACATTTCTAAATATATATATATATTAATTGTCTTTTCTTACTAAGTAATACAAATAAGAAGTATGCGTATCCTCACGGTTTACGTTCCTCCTTCAAATATATTTGTCTTTTCATACTAATAAAAAAAAAGGCCCACGTCTTTAAAGCGATATCAAACGGGTGGCTTTAGTTTGAAAGCAGTGAGATTTAGGGTTCAAACCCCACCGCTTTAATCCCCAAGTAAAAAAAAAAAAGTCATTTCCATACCAGAAATTGGCTTACGATATGTTTTTGTTTAGTATTTCAATATTCCGTGCATTGAATTGTATATTTATCGTTATATAAATTCTTATAGATGCATTAGTCTAAGGCTATGATGCACGGATTCTTCAAAATATACTATGTAGCCGTATCGAATTCTTGTTAGGGTGCGATTCTCGTCGGATTCTCGTGTGATTCACACCCGATTTGCCACGTGGCGTTTCCTTCCAAATAGAAAATTAAAAGCAATCGGATTCACGTATCTCATGTGAAAAAATCACGAATCCCATAGATAAAGGAGTTGTATAAGTTGATTTTTTGAACTTTATTTGAATTATGACTTATATATTGAGCTAATTGAATTGTTATTATATAGCTTAATTAAATTACCTAATTGAAATTCTTAAATTTTGAGTAGGAGAGAATGTGAATTCCATATATTTAATTTAATAAAACTTAAATTTCTATATATTTTATTAGTATTATATATAATTCAATAATATTAACTATACGTATCATTATCGAATCGTACCTAAAATTTTTTAAAATTTTGTATTCACGTATCCGTATTGTATCGCCCCGCACCCTCTCCCACGCATCCGTGCAACATAGGTCTAAGGTGACACGAAGTTCAGATTATAGAAGCTAATCAAACATCTAAATTCGCCACTTCCAATTCAGAATATTTCGATTATCCCAAAAGTAATCTTTTATTTTTTTTAGAGCTACGAAAGTAATCTTACTTGCATTGATAGGGAAATATGTTTGGAATCTTAGGTCCAAAATAAAATTACTGGTACATAAGTCACTGAATAAAATCTTAAAAGCTTTAATAACCTTTTGCCCTTGAACAATAAATTAACAATATGAGGGGAATTTTTTTTGTGACGTTGAATCAAAATTTTCAGATCCAAACTAATTTTCAATAAAATATTTATAATTAATAATTCCAAATATATATCATCGCCGATGAGGCCTAGCTCAAGTGGCTGGTTGAGGCACTAGAAATCTCTTTCTAGTGAGGTCTTGGGTTCAATCTCACTTGCTCCATCTTGTTTGGTGTAGTAATCACGCTTGTGTGCGGTCACACCTTTGTCTACTTATTTGGTGGTGTAGTAATTCTACTTGCGTGCAGTGTTAGTGGTCTCAGCTATGGTGATGAAATGCTTTAATATTCTCTCAAAAAATAATTATAAATATATCATTAGACGGTTTTGCACAATTTGTATACTAGCAGGGTGCGTTTACTTTGATGGAAAATGATGGAAAAGGAAAATTTTCACCCTTTTTTCCATCCTTTTCACATGTAAACTGTGATGGAAAATTTTCTCCGAGCATGCTATAAATTTTTCTCAGGCAGCCCCTTTTCACCCATTTTCTCTCAATATTAAATAATATTATCCTTAGCTTTTGGTGTGAAAATATTTTCCAACATTCTAATTTTTTAACTTTCCACTTTACCCCTGAATTTTTTGACATTCTAGCAATTAATATAATGAGGGCAATATGGTAAAGTTAATAACTTATTCACCCATTTCTAACAAAGTAAACAAGTGTATAGAATAAATATAGTATATGATACATTTTCTTTTTCATCTATAGTAAATTTGTGATAAAAAAATAGAAATGATAATATTTTATCATCTTTTCTTATCCATTATTTTCTAATGAAAACTTTTCCATCAAACTAAACGCACCCGCATAAGATAAAATGCAATCGAGGGAGCCTTTTGTTCAAATATACTAGTTTGCCCAAGAATTGGCGAGTAGGTGCATGACAGAATCCAAAAGATTGAAGATTTTATCAAAGTAAGATTCGAGATCTATTTGATTCTTTACCCTCATACGCTCATATATACTACATAGGAAGACTTACTTCCACGTGTCGATAAATGAGCTAGCAAGTTTATTTCAAAATTTTCCTTAATCACTGATATTATATGAGTTTCAGACTGAACAAGTCTTGTTTTGTCAAGGAAAGTTCAGCACGGTGAATTCATATTTCCAATTATATAAATACATACACACCGTGGCCGACCATAGTCACTATACCTGTATATTTTTTTTAGTTAATTATAAAAATAAAAATAATTATATTTTTTTCTTAAGGTTTAGTGTATATTTCTTTTCTAGCTAGTATAGCTAGTCAAAGTATGTCCAAATAGCACATATAACTAATATCAGTGCTTATTCAAAATCCTCTGAAATAATTGCTTTTCTTTTTTACTCTGGAAAAAGGGAAACAGTGGAGTTCGAACTGTAAATCTCACTGTTTATAGACCGAAGAAGTTACATTAATTGGATGTCCCTATAAAAACAAAAATACTTGCTCATTAAAAGTCGTTGAAGGTAATTTATGAAATATTTACAATTTGCAAATTGATATTATTGCAATGTAAAATCATATTTCTTTATTGTACGATATAAATTTACACAAAGGTAAGAAAAAAAGTTCTCCAAAAATTTATTGATTTTACATAAAAACGTAACACGAGATCCTCTACAAATTTACTACGACACAGCCAAAATAAAATGGACGTAAATTTAATATTATTATACCCCTTCGAGCTAGCCACATGTAATTTAATACTAGCACTTGAAGCATATTCATGTAGCTATTTCAGAATTCTTATTTTCACCAAAAGCAGGAAATATATAATTGTAGAGAATTGATTTGTATGATAATATTTTGAATGCATGTAATAAATAGGAGTATATAATGACATGAAATTGATTAAATATTGTCGCCACAGATTATTTACATACACGATACACCGCGTCAGATAACTAATTATATGTACCAAAAATAAAAGCAGTTAAAAACCGTCAATATATTAATATGTGGCCCGCCAACATCCTCGGTTTGACTTTCTACGTACGGACATCCTCAAAGCTATATAACAAACTCTTATTTCTGTAAGATTACAAACGTAATCTATAACGACCACCCCCAATGCTTAATTCTGTGAGTTTTCTCTCAATCTATCTCTTTTCCTCCCTCTCCCTCTCCCTCTCTCTAGGTTTTCTCACTCTTATCCTCTTCAAAAAAGGGATCATTTTATCCTTCAAAGTGACGGGAGAGAGTTTGTGTATATGTAAGAGATCGAAGGTGCTTTGTATAGCTTGTGAATAAAATTAGTGCTTCTTTTTTCATTAATCAGGCTGAGAGAGAAACAATGATGCAAAGCATGGTTCCTCCTCAAGAACAGCTTCCTATTGTATTTCCCTCAATTCATAAACCCCTCTTTTATTTGTTGTTTTCGATTCATGATCAGAGATTCATAGTCGTAAGCTTGTTACCAAATGTCTCTGCTATTATTTGCATGCATATAAATCGAAGAGTGGATGTTAACAAAAAGGGAAAAACAAATTAGCGACATTCTTTTTCTAGATATATACTAATACAAGTCATAACGGAAAAAGTAATATTTTTTATATTTAGAATTTAATTGTGAAGGATTTATTACATCATTCATGGTCATGTGTATGTTTCTATTCGAGTAAGTCGGTAATGGTAATCCTCCATATGTCTTACTCCATTTTCTTCTCAAACTCATAGACATATAATGGAATATTTAGCTTTTCCATCTTATACAATAAGTTACCTAATCTTGATTCCTTTATTCAATTGGGGAACTTTATTTGATAGAAGCTCTTCACATGGCATGCCATATAGCATGTCATTATGGTTCTAAGTTCCCAAAGTTTGTCCAAAAATGGACATTAGTCTTATCTTTCCAATATAAAAAATACTACCAATTTCCTAATTTAGGACTAGTGGTATTCACATTTCACCTCCCACACTCCACATGAAGCACAAATGCACCCACCTTTTTTCTATCTTCTGCAAAAATATCTATATCAGATCGCCAACAAGTTTCATCCACACCAAAATTGTGTGCATTCCTTTGATGCCATGTAGGTTACATCGACTAACAAATTTCGTCAACAATTTTGCAGAATTTTGATTTTGTGCACGCCTACTTTGTTGAAAAAGATAAAATTAAATATTCGACAAAATCTTATTTAAAAACGCGCGCCTCTCTTTCTCTTTCTCTTTCTCTCTCCTGATTGTTAAGCATCGTCAATATCAATATCATGACTGTATGATACCGTCGATAGAAATTTCGTAATTTCTTATGAAAGCGAAACATGATTTTTAATTAAATTTAATTTTATTGTCTTAATATTGCAGGATGAAATAACGAGCCCACTTGGAGCTCAGATTTTCGATTTTTGCGAGTCGGAATTATTCCCAGAAACAACACTTCAGAATTCTGAGGCTGCTTCAAGCTCGAATTGCTGCTATGAAGACCATACTTCCTATCAAACACCTCTCCCCACCATCTATAACGAAAACAACGACATGCCGCCGCCGCCGCCGGAGGGTGGCGGCGGCATCTCGCCTTCCACGGCCGCCGCCAGAAACAACAATCTCGGGGTGCTGTTGGAAGACGAGACGACGGTGGATGACATCTCCGCCTCCATCGATTTCTCACTTTCTCCCTCCTCCTTCTCCATCCCTCACGATCAACAATACAGCAGCAATCAAGAGCCGCCCTTCGCCATGAACAACCAGCACCAGTTATTAGGTGACGTGGCGGCGGCGGAGGGATCGCTCTACGCGCCTCATCTGTACAACCCGGAGCAGGTGCCGCCGCTGCCGGCGGGTTTGAAGGAGGACTGCCTGGGGCCGCCGCCGCCGCCGTCTTACAATATCCGGCTGAGGCATTCTTCGCCGGCCTGCACGCTCGCCGATCCCATGATGGGGTCGTACTTCCCTTCGAGCAGCGCGGCGGCGCCGCTGTCGTTGGACAGTTCGTGGCTGCTGTTTACCCCGGGCGGCGGTTCTAGCTTGTTTCTGGGGAATGATTTATCGAATCAAGAAGTCGAATCTCAGGGAGATAATGGTGGTTTTTACCTCCCCGATTCGCTGGCGCTCGCGAGGGTTTTTAACTGCTCCAACGGTGATCTTCAGGTACGATCAATATTGATTATTCTCTCTCATGCTACACGTGGCGAACTACGAGCACCACTTACTATGCAGTATTATCAGTGTAGTTCGACAGGTATAGCATCGAGATTATGATAGTTTTTGTAGTAATTTCGTTGCATGAAATAGGTGAACAAACTTGTTGATTAATTAATTAATTAATATTTGCAACATTATATTCTTATTAGTATTTTTTTTTTTATGTGGTGGAACCAACTAGTAACGTAACGTTTTGATTTAATGGTTGAAGACATTGAGCAGTAGCGAGAGTCAGCATATGGTCAACGGAAGCCCAAGTACGACTCTGGCATCTGAAATTTCAAGCTTGGAAGATCCTTCGTTTAAAGTTGGAAAACTCTCTGCCGAAGAAAGGAAGCGGAAGATCCATCGATATCTCAAGAAAAGAAATGAAAGGAATTTCAGCAAGAAAATCAAGGTCCTCTCTCTCTCTCTCCTCCCTCATGTAATTGCATGTCTATATCTCACACGGAGAACCGCATAGAATATGAAAGAATTAAATCAAGATGTGTATGTGAAAAAGAAAAAGGAACAGATCCTATTTTTTTTAAAGGGTCAAATAGGAACTGATGCAGATAAGAGATAAATGTGTTAATTTGATCAACTAGGTAGATTACGACGTGTTCAAATATTGTAAGCAAATTCAAGTTGATATACATAATTAATTAAGGATTTTCGGAAGCCAAATTAATAATTAGGGTAGAATAATATTAATCTTGATTAATTAATATGTAAAATGCAGTATGCTTGCCGGAAAACGCTAGCGGACAGCCGGCCGAGGGTGAGGGGTAGATTCGCGAAAAACGACGAGCTAGGAGAGCTTGCAAGAAATGCCGGCAACAATCAAGCCGACGACGTAGATGAAGATGTTAACCAGATGTTTGGTAACTCCATGCCTGATCACCACCACAAGGTAATGTTTAAGGCCATGCAAATTCTATCATGACCTTCAGCAGTTATTATTATCTTAACCATTCAAATATATTTGAAATAACTCCACTTTTAGATATTTAATCTATCACATCGCCATTTCTTTGGCAACGGAAAATGACATGGCACACTGAAAATGACATAGCAAGAAATTTAAATAGCATTTATGCTAGATATTTTTTAAAGGCATGGATATATATATATATATATATATATATATATGAAGTCTTTTTTTATAAAAAAAATTGTGGAATGAATCTAGTTACATGCATGCATGCTATATGCAAAACCTTCCTGTATTTCTATTAAAATCCGAATTAATATAATTTTTAATTTTTTAGGGTGTGAAAGAAGAAGACGGTATGGACCCCTCAGAGTTATTTGCACACATTAATGAAGTGAACTCCTTCAAATGCAATTACCCTATCCAATCATGGATCTAATTTTGTACCAGCTGATTAATCATTAATTAATTATCCTTAATTAGTAGGCATATTAACATAAATTTGTAATTTTATTTTTACCTTTGTATTTGTGCTGATAGTTATACCTTATACATATGCGGTAGTTCAAATATTCCTGAATATATGACATTTTAATATTGTAAATACCAAATATAAATATGAGTACTTGTCATGTACTTCAATGATTAAATTAGATCATGATCAGATTATCGAACATATCCATCATTATACTTTTTTTTTCTTATTTCAACCTTTGAAGCCATCGGAGCATAACTCCGGCGCCAGAAACGGCCACATATATTTTCCATCTGGTGTGGATTTTTAATTTCCATATATATGAAACTAATATTTCTGGAATGGAACCACATAGACCACCGTCGCGCCTAACCATTTTATGACCGTTACAGTAGCTATTTTTAAAGAGATTGGGTATTTAATTAAAGGCTGAATTGCATATAAATTCCCCACTTTTTACCAATTTCTCGTTTATATTTCAACCTTTTTAAATTAGGTGAATATTTCCCACCTTTTAAGTTTTCGCAATTCGATATCTTCGACCATTTTCCCCCAAATTAGTGCTGACATGAAATTCGGAAACGCTTACATGGAAAAGTCTGGTGGAAAAATGAACGATTTAGTTTTAAAATCACAAAAAGTTGTCGTTTCTTCAAACACAAACACTTATATTTATATTTATTTATGCATATTAGAGCTCGGCTGAAGACCAAAATAAGTGTTTTTAAAACTACGTCAATTATTTTTTCGCCGGATTTTGCCATGTATGCATTTTCGGATTCCATGTCAGCGCTAATTTGGAGGAAAAATGGTCGGAGGTATCGAATTGCGAAAATTTAAAAAGTGATACATTTTTACCTAATTTAAAAAGATTGAAATATAAATGAGAAATTCATAAAATGTGAAGAATTTATATGCAATTTAGCCTTAATTAAAATACTAAATGTCAGAATAAAAGTCGACATTGACACAAAACTTTGTGTAACTACGTGACGATAAGACACTTGAGGTTAGACATTCAATATTTCATTGGTGGCCCGGTCCATCCAATGAATCGGCCCAAAATTTTTATTTGGGCCGATGGGCTCGGATCAGGCCCAATACTTAGATTCTTGATTTCCACTTAATTGATTTAAGACTTGAAGGAGTAAAGAAGTGCTCAAGGAACTTCTACTTTGAGAATATGCATAAACTTGTCCATTCTGTCATGTTGTAACTTTTGTCGTATCCGTAAAGTACCTTTGCGTTTGAGTTTTATTTTTATATAAAATGATTTTAATAAGCTTTCAGCACTGCTTGTTATATGTAAATTCAAATTCAAATTTTAAAAAGATCTTTAGATGACTTCCTACAAATGTACTGCCAAATTTTACTAAAAAAAAAAAAATCAAGGATTAGTGACAAATTAATATCAAACTTATCATATTTTGTCGTCTTTTCACAAGATGATTTGGCCCGTAAATTGACCTAGATTGTATTTCTGTTGTATATACTGTGTCATCATAATAAGTTTCTTGTTTTATGGAAGTGGTTGATAAATTAAAATTCTTCAATTAATTCGAATAAACTTTACATACAATCATTCTGAAAGATCCTATGACGATGTGTATGTATATAACGGATTCCTGATATACATTCTTAATAAATGCGTCAAATCGGAATGACAGAGATAGGAAAAAAAGGGTAGACAGATTCGTAAAATTAAAAAATAAAATTATTTGCAAATTAATGAAAGGTTGGATTTAAATTGCTAAAGATTCCCAAAGACCAAAGTGTACTATTATTTAATTTATGTAACGTGTTTAAACAAATCACCTTCAAAATCTGAATTCTAGAACCAAATCTTGACTAAACACCTCGGGATGTATATGTAATTGTGTAGATTGTTTTATGGTGTTCATGATTTGATGTTGTTACAATCTTTTTTTTGTTTTTTGAGATGTCATTTACACAATTGTATTTTATTTTCAATTTTCATCCCCCGAGTACACTAACGACGGAATATTTCAAAAATAGTACTAATAAAAAAATCAAGGAATATTCATCAACGTTGGCTCCAAATTGCAACCGACAACAGTAAAAGAAAACTGCAAAGAAGAAAAATGTCAAATTTTGGTATCAGCATAATAATATTCAGCCTAAAAATCTGCAGCTTCTATCTATAAGATATGAAGATCTCGAATATTCGTGCTGAATGGGTTGAAAACTAGTAGCCAGAGTCGAGAACAGAGGTGCTATTATAATTATATGTCAGCAAACAGAGATAGAGTAGTAGTATTATTTTAATTATGAAAAAGTAATAAAAAATTATTACCGCTACCTATAGTAAGTAGTCCTAGGTTACAAAATTTTGACTTTGAATATTACTGGTTGTTCATTTTTTTCCAAAATGGTAGTTGGTGTCACGGCTCCCGCGAAATTCAAATTAAATATGCCCCTGTCATTGTCGATCTAATTTTACAAATTAGATATTCAACCTATATTGAAATTTCAAACTACTCGTATTATAGGTATTCTCATCAAAGACAAAATGGCTACTGTTCGTTACAAGCATATTAATTAAGTTGATTAAATTAATGGGTGAAATAGATCGATTAGAGTATTAAATAAACAGGTGCAATTAGTATTTTTTAATTTTTTATTTTTGAAAAGAAATGCTATTAGATCTAGTAATAGTATGCACTTGCTACTCGAGTTTTTTTTTTAAAATAGCATAGCTTTCAACTTATTATTTTAATTTGTCTAACCACCATGTTAGTAGACTTAATTTATTCAAACTATAATCTAGTTTAGATACTTTACCTTATCGTATTTTTTTACATTTATTCATTTTGTTTACTTGTAGAGAGTTATTGTCATAACTTGAGCGAGCTATAGATTTTATACCTTTGTAATAAAATCGTCACACCTATTGTTGCAACTATTATGTTGATCCATTTGATTATTTTTATGCGCTAGATCCAATATATTATTAAAATATTACTCTGCATTTTATAATGATTCAATAAGATTGAGACACAACGCCCCTCTATAAATTTCACTTGTCATAAGGCGGGAATCTTTTTTGTCCAGTTTCAAAAGATTATTATTTATGCATGGATATTTGACGTGATCGTAGCATTTTAGTATGCCACAAATTATTGTATTCCCCCATCCCGTTAATAATGATTCATTATTTTGAAAATATGATTCAAGAAGAAGGTGTAAAAGATCCCTTAAAAAAAAGGTGTAAAACATAAATGAAGTGATAATTAGGGTTCATATTTTTTGAAGGGTTAAATTTTGTCATTTTAAGAAATAAGTCATTATTAAGAGGGCACCCAAAAAAAATCGAGTCAATCATTAATAGGATGAAGAGAGTATTATATTAGTATTACTAGTATAAAATTAGTTTTTTACTAATTTTGAATGTAATGGATTCGGTTTCAGAATGTGGAAGTATATGATTTGATTGAGCATATTTGGGCACGATTTGAACCTCTACTGCCGGAATAGTGTACATGTTTATTTAAAATTTATGTGTTATTTTTAAAATTAATGTATCTTTTGCTTAATTTATGTTTAATGTAATTTCATTAGTCTCAATTAATAAAATATTCGAATTTTAAATTAAATAAAAATTCAACAATTCAAAACTAATTAGAATGAGTTAGCGAATGAACCAAACCACTACAACACCTAAAGAACGAGTCCCAAAAATGTCACTATCGAGTCAACTTGAGGCTTAATCACTACTCATGCTCTAGGTACAAGAATAAAAGATACTATATAGATAATCATCAAAGGAAAGTTTTATTAACCATTTCTTATTATTTTTATAAGTATGAACATGTAATCTAATCTAATAATTGTTGAAGGAAAAATCAATTTGTTGATTATTTAAGATTACGGATATGATGGATAAATTACTGATTATTTACAAGAAATACAAAATTAATGTCGCATTCAAAATATATTAATCCACCTAATCAAAAGGTAGGTACGAGTATATATCAGGACAACTGTTAAGTTATTCTTAAATAGTAAGGTGTATTCATTAATTAAAGAACAAACCATAAGCAAACTTTCAAGATTACATCCACCCAATTTCAAGACCTAACCACACATAAAATTGTGTGTATAAAAAACATATGCAAACGTAACATTTTATATGTATTTAGCAACCTATTTTTGGCGGATGCGAAACACTTTTTCTTGAGTAAAAAACCACCTTTATGCAATTTCGCACATCCTTTCTTAAAAAAGAAAAAAAATGTTTTAATATAAATAAATAAACGACTTTGATACAACAAATCAGCAATGCAGAGCGTTGAGCAAATTCAAATAATATTTCAATGTTAAATTGGATAAATATTTGGGTGTAATTTCCATTGTGAATTATCCTAAACTTGACATTGCCATTGACATGCCTCAATTTGCCCTAATGCGAACAATGATGTTTTTGACGAGGAATTAATAACATAAACGCACTTAAAAATACCCATTGTCATAGTCTTGCATAAACTTTATTTTTATCTGTTACTAGTATTTGATAGCAATGTTCAATTTAGTACTTGCACAATTTTGCCGATATTTATTAAAAAATTCGGCGGAAACCAAAATTACTCGCCATTACAATATTAAAGTCACCACATGGCCATCTCGAAAAAAAAGAAAGAAAAAAAAAAAGGAAAAAGAGAGAGAAAGAGTTAAGAGTATTCAATTAATGTTCATGTTTAGTTAGTATTATTGTCTCATATTCTACTTTCTACATAGTACTAGTAAATTGGCAAATTCTGTGAAAATTTTGAACTGTATACATTAAAGTATTAACATGTGACGGACTCAATCTTATATGAATTCATGATTTTTATCGAATACAACTCTTGTACAATCTACTCGATAAATTAGGTCATTTCCCAAACAGAATACCACATATTTTGTGTATACATTAACTATGACTAAATCCAACTACATACTTGTATATTTCTCTACAATTATTAATCTAATTATATATCGTACTCCACTACGATAAATATGATTATGATTTATTCTTGAATTTCATATATCAAATTTTTTTTTTTTTTTTTATCATGTGTGCGTAAAAGTAAACCAACAAATATACTTACAAACATGACTATAATAAATATCACCTCCCATCAACCTCCACAGTTGAAAGTTTTCACAAACACCTCCAAAAAAATTAAATGTTTCATGGCCCCTGCAATTTCAGCCACCACAATCAACATTTAAATTTCAAAATCGATCTTGAATTTTTTTATTAAGAAGTAGATAGACATCACATGTAAGAGAACTTAGAAAAAGGGTCCACCATTTCTTTCTTTTTGGGCTCTCGTTTGTTTTCTTTCATGTCCGTGTCGGTTTCTGTGTTCAACTTTTGCTTCCTAGTGGGCGTATGACTTCTGCCCTCATCGTGCGCACCAGCTCATACACCCCCCCCCCCCCCCTCTCTCTCATCCTTCTCTCTCTAAAAGCAGCGTGTTGAAAGTGTGTGCTTTCCTTCCCCCCCATTTCCGTTTCCGAAGCATTAAAATATTAGAGGTGTATCGGTATGTCCGCGGAAATGGGGGTCGGAAGATTGGTTGGGCCATGAAATTTCAAGAATTTGTCATCTGCGGGTCCCACCGTACAATATTTTTTTCCAAATACTTGTACCGTTTGTGGACAATTACTTAATCAGTTGAAGTTTCTGTTTCCTTTGATTTCAAGACATTTGTGTATTTGTGGAGAAGTAGGAATCGTGGCTTGTCAAGACGGTTATTTCTTGTTGTGGGTCGAAAAGATTTTTTGGAGTTGTGGAGTTTCTTATTCTTCTTCACTCTCAAAGTTTGGTAAAGTTCTTCCTTTACAACCCAATTTTTTTAATTTCATTTTTCCCATCTGCTTTCTGGAATATTCACTTTGTGCTTAAATTTGCTGCTTTGGTTATTTACGTTGAAGTTTTTATCTTTTTGTGATGGATTTTTCTCTTCTTGAAAAGAGATTCGAGGTAGTTGAACTCAAGTTTGGAGTGATTTTGCTTGTAAAGATTCAATTTAATTCTTTAGGTGAAGATAATGGTTTATATTTGGATGTATGTGATCTGTTGAGTTGCTTTGCTATAAAGTTTTGGAGTATTTATGGATTTATATGCTTTTCGGATGGTGGTTTCTGATTATGATTTTTTATTTTCTTATGGTTATTGGTCATATTCAAGATTTATTTAATTATAAAAAATAGTCCTGATTGGCATTTTGTTGAATTGGTATCACTCTACTCCAGTCTATTGCAGCTATATTCTATCTTATATTTATATATCCTCTATATGTTTTGAATATCAACAGCCTATTTAGTCCAGTGAAAGTTCTTCTGTTTTGGCTGATATGTGAGTAGATTTTCCTCTGTGATTTTGTTAGTCATATGAGAATTTATTTATTTAGTCGTGTTGATATGAAGAAGTGATTCTTGTAGTTGTGAAAAAATTAGTTTAATACAGTTATTTTAGTTACTGTGGCGCCCCATTGTAAAGATCTTATGGTGTTACCTGTGTTCTCCCCTTTGATGATTGCTTTTATTTCTCCAACACCTCTGATATAGTGATTCTCGTTCATTAGGCAAGTCGAAAGTTATTCAATTTGTGTTTGTTTACTATTTTCTGATTACATTATAAGTGTCCTTTTTTGCAATTCTGTTCAGATTGAGGTAGATAATCATATGATAAGTTTTTACTTGAGGGTGGTAAATTTGCTGCCTTCGACCAATCTCTGAAACTAGCTCTTTTGCCTTTATATTTTGTGGGTGGTCTAATTTGTTTATGGTTTCTTTCTCAATTCCTTCTCTTCCTTGTTCCTTATAGATGCCTTTCACACCAGATTGTACTAACTGCTTGTTACGTCGATCTCCAGATTGCTCGGAGTAAGAATTGCACGGTACAAACCCAAGACTAAGTTTTCCACCATAGTTGATGAGCTCAACACAAGTTGAAAGTGTGAAGGTACTCCTATTCTGCCATTAATGTATTCTGTTTCCTTCGATCTGGACTATGGAATCCCCAACTACGAACCTGGGGAAAGACGGTAGTGAGGAAGAAAATGCAGCACCATATGCTACTGAATGTCTAGTTTCGAATCAAGAAACTCTCGTGCCCAAAAGATGCAAAAGAAATATAGTGGCCGGGAAAGCGCTGATACTAAGCTTTAGGAGGTCGAGAGCTAGTGCAAGTTGCAGGGAATTGTTCCTTCAGAACATTCATGGTTCAAGAAATAGTATCCCTAAGCATATCATAACCTTTGATGAAAAGTATATCATCCGTTGCCTTCAGTTGATACGTAATTTTGCAGTGCGGGCAGCAGCTCGGAGTTTTACCTCAAAAGTTGATATTTTGCCTGATCATACTAGTAATTTAGCATATATTGAGGATATAAGTTCAAGTATGGCTATTCAATATCCATTGGTTGGTGGAACTGAGGTCGTCGTGAACACAACCGGTGACTGGACTATCGGCACGGTGTCCGGTAGTCAGCCTATGATCAACATCTTGAAGAGCCCCTTACTTCAACAATTTGGCTCTGTAAATCATGCCAATTTTGTGAAAACAAATTTTGTTGGCATGAGCGAGCCATTCTTCTTGGATTTTGCAGGCTCCATAAAATCGACCAGCACCATATCTCTCAACCTGGAAAAGGAGGTAAAAGTTCTTGATCATAAATACACGTCTGCACCTCTGCATAGAAGGGAAGCTTCTTCTCTATCAAGCACGAGCTCCAGTTTCTCCGATCAGTCTTCTTCTTCTGGGTATGGTACCTCATTTCAAGGAATGCTACATTGCACATGGAAGGAGGGACTACTGCACTACGTTTTCACTGTGGATGATAAGAGGGAGGTCTATGCAGCTGATATGTCAAAGGTTGAGTCTTCAGACGACCAAGGTGCGGATTACTTCTACACATTCCACTCACGAAGAAACGGCAAGAAAGAGCGTGATGTCCATGACCTCGAGTCACAGAATATTGCCAAGATGCGTGTGTCTACTTCAATCAGATTTTCCTCCAATAATACAGAAGTTAGGGAGACTCAGTTCGTTCTATCTATTAGTGGCGACAACAGCACAGGGGAGATGCAAGCCTCAAATCATGCCAACAAGAAGAAGAGATTAACGAAGAAGGTGGCGGATGTCTTCAGGCCAAGTCACTCGTATAAACAGAGATCCTCTTCTAAGTTTGAGGGATCAGGCGCCATTCTTGAAGACACGCCATTGGAACTATCTGAAGACGTTCGTGATAATTTTTTCAACGTAGGTGAGAGGTGTGCAGAATATAAATATGCACCAAACTTTGAGTTGGCCGCCATTGTCATGAAAGATACGTACCACCACCGTAAAGAGGCTGAGGTTGGAGGATGGGGATTGAAGTTTCTCAAAAAACCCGAAAACAATGAATCTCTAGATTCCTCAACACCTTCCAAAAACTCTAGAAACAGCGGCGAATGCTCAACAAGCACGGACATCTTGATCCCTGCAGGTATTCACGGTGGACCAAGAACGAGAGTGGGTGGCCCTTCAAGCATTATCGAGAGGTGGATATCCGGTGGCCACTGCGACTGTGGGGGCTGGGACATTGGTTGTCCACTAACAATTCTCAACACGAGGTCGGGAAGCACAGATTATCCATCCGAGGAATGCAAGTCGTTTGATCTCTGCATGCAGGTTCGCATACATATCGTTATTTCTATCAAAATTTTGAGCACTATTTGAATTATCTCCATAGTTTGCATGCACATGTCTGTTTCGATTTACTTAGTAAAGCATCAAGGTAAATAACAGTTGGCCATCTGCAAATTACAGGACTCGACACAAAATGTACCAATCATGAAAATGGTGAATATTCACAAGGGCTTGTATTATATCCATTTCCAGTCGACTCTGTCGACTTTGCAGTCTTTTGCTATTGCTGCTGCATTGATACATCCGCGTAGTCCTCGTATCCAATCGAAAGTGTATAGGGCTTGAAAGTTGTTGTGCTGAGAAATTAGTCTGTATAAATACTTATAGCAAGCAAAAGTTACATTTATACGTATATTTTGTGATGCCGATTGCATCACTATATATAGTTGTTTCAGCTGTTGTTGCAGACTTAGATAATTTGGAAGGTTAGTTGTTGCAGAGCTGTAAACCGAGTTTTCTTTTTTCTAATGAGGCTCAGGGTCTGTAATCTGCACATGAATATCATCTACAGGGGATATATTTATTAAATTAGTGACTTTAATTTTCAGTTATAATATCTGCCTTCAGCCTTACAACCCATAATTACAGTAATTTTATAGAAAGATAATTCTTATGCCTAGGCATATAAAAAAGTCTCTTCCAATCCTAAGAAATCAATAACATTGGAATGAAAAGTCCTTGAGCCAAGCTGGCTCCTTCCTCTTTCTGGTGCTGGATCTTCTCACACTCACACCAGCTTTAGCCTTGATCATATCACAAACTCTCTCTTGTTTGCTTTCATCATCATTTTCATCTATCTCTATGGAGATAGGTTCAGCTTCATGCTTGTTACCACTCTGAGTCTGAGTTTGAGATATAATATTCTCCAATATTTGAAGAATCCATGTCACTCTTATCTTATGTCTCTCGATGAGGCGGAGTCGAGAGATGATGCCTTGTAGCTCTGCACGCGTAAAATCAACCATCTCGTTATGCTCTACCCTCTGGTAGACACGGCAGATCCGTTCCAGGAAGATGGAGAGAAGACGAGGAGACTTGACATCGTTGCCCCTAGTAATGTCTCCATATTTGCCCAATATCTCTCGCAGCACGGGCAAATTCGGTCTTCACCCTCTTCCCGTTTACGTATTCAAAAGCATGACGATTAATGAAAGAAGATTCTGAAATGATTTCCACGCTAACATCATCGGATTCATCGTCTCCATTTTGTACATGGAGAGTTGTTTTTGCAGGTGGTCTGCGGCAGTGAGAGAGTGAAGGAGAAAATGGATAGTCCTACAAAGAGAGAAACATAAGTATATGAATACCTGATTCTAGCTGATTAATGAATGGAAGGAAGCGAATAATTAAACGAAGTACTGTATTAATTAATTTGTGCCTGAGTATGAGTGGAAGTTTGGTTGTGATGAATAGTAGCGTAATGAGTTTCTGCTGCAGCTGCTTTTCCATATTCAAATTCTGCTCTCCTCTTACTCCATCTCTCTCTTCCTGCCATTACTATTGCAATTCAATTCCTACAAATATTTCTGATTCGTAAATTTGTTTTTTTCTAGCTAGTCAGATGCAGGGTGATTTGTTTTTTTCTTCTTCTCTTATGCTATTGCAGCTACGAAGAAAACAACTTAATGTATTTACATGCTTCAGTAATTCCCTTGTTGAAGATTTTGTCAAACTCACACACAAAGCATGGAAGGATGGTACACTAGTCACTTGTACAAAATGAGATGTCCAATAATTAACCAACGGACCAAATGTGGTGCTTTATTTTTTATTATTCATTTTTTATTTATGTACTACTGTTTATTAAAATGTTAATTTTATTTTATTTTATTTTTTAATCAAGAAACTTGGAACAATTGTAAAGGGAAAATGTTCAAATGGGACAAAAATCAAAGCACCAGATTCAAAATTTATATTAGAACTAGAGATGGAGACAAGATTGTTAAAGAAATTGTAGCGCATGAAGCATATAACAATTAATTGCAAGAACATCAATTAGGAGGCCAGAAATCGGAGAGGATAGTGAAGAAGGCCAGAAATAGGAGAGGACAGAAAATTAATTGCGCTGATGTTTCTCAAATCGAATTGCATTTAATCCGCCCAACCATGATTAAAAGTCAAATGTTTTCATCTCAACATGTTTTTGAGTTGAGTAAGACTTGGGTGCAGACATCTCCATTATGGAGATGGGTTTGACCCGACCCGGGTCCTTTTTTTTGGCGGAGCCTTTAGCTCCGATTACGAGAAGCACTCCCCTGCGACCTGTCGCCAGCCATGCGATCGAGTTTGGGTTTGACCCGTTGATCAGTCAAATTTTTTTGACAAACGAAAAAACGAACAGGCAAATAAAAAAAATTTGGAAATTTAAAAAAGAAAATTGAAATAAAAGTTGAAAATAAAAGTAAAAAAAATTCACAAAACAAGTTTTGAAGAAACAGGAAAGTAAAAAAAAAACAGAAAACAAAAAAATTGGCGCGTGTATTACACGCGCCACGCGCCGGTTGCATGTCATGCGATCAGTTGCATTCAAGTTTTAGTGTCCGATTACTAATATAAGGATAATCATCGGACAATAATTTAAATGTTTCAGCTCGCTGCGAAGCTTTCGACTCCCCTCACCCGAATTTTAACCAAAGAAAAAACAACAAACAAAAAATTGAAAAAACAAACCACAAAAGAAGGGAAGAAAATTCTGATTTTTTTTTTTTCTGAAAAAAAAAGAACTTTAGCGTGGGAGATTCACGCGCGCCTCCACAGAAGTTTTTGCCTTTTGAGTTGGACGATTCATGCGGCGCCCGTCTATATGGAAGCAAAAAATAGTGATGATACGATTAAACTATATTACATGTTGTCTAACATTAATTATCATTTTTAGGTCTGTAGTGGACCACACAGTAATTAAAGTGTAGCTAGTCATAAGTGAGGGATTAAGGATAATTAAGAATAATTCATTAATATTTTTATTAGTTGTAAATTATAATTTTTATATTCTCAATTAGGGTGTATTATTCTTTAATTAATGTTAATTTATTTATATTAGTAGAATTTATTAATCTTCAATTGGAATATTAATTGAAACACGAAAATGAGCACTTAAATATTCTAATAGGAGAAAGAATATCCTAAGATTTTGATTTCAAAAGACAATCATATTCAAACATTCATCATTTACTCAATTAACAAGATATTCGACTCTTCCTAACTAAAACAATTACACAATTTAGTTTAAATTACTCCTGTAACAAAAATAAATCGTTAATGGCATGCAAAAATCAATGTTCTCGACTAACATGGTATTTTTGGGTGTTTCCAATCATATTTTCCAATTCAAATTGACTGACATCATTGAAACCTGTAAAATGGTAAAGCATCAATGTTTGTCAGTTGTGATAAGGTGAAATTGAAATGTAATTCAATTGTTTTACAAAATACGTACTAAACTACTAATGTTTTACTTTTCCTTTTATTTTTAATTTAAAAATAAGAAAAAAGCCCATTTTCATATTTTAAAGTTATGTGGCTAAATTTGTTCTTTGTTAAGTGGCTATTTTTGTATTTTAAGTCTAAAATTTATTACTACTAACTTTCGATTACTTACTCTCAATGAATAATTTATATATTCTTAATTAGGAATTTATTAATCTTCAACTAGAATATTAATTTCCAAACAATTATAATTAAATTAATTACTTAAAATAAAAAATAAAAAGTAAATACTTAGAGGACTGACCGTTACGGTTAGGCGGGCTGTACCCGAGTCGACCCCCTTATCCAAGACCAAGATATATCAATCCTTCCAAATACAATACAGTTAGTGCTATCCACCGTATTTTATTATTATTTCGTTTCATTTTTATTTTTATTTAATGCTTAATTAATTATAATTAGGGTTTATATTACTAATCTTAATCCAAGCTTTATAAAGTTTTTTAAGATTAATTATCTTCTAATTACCTGGAGATGGGACCTTCTATTTGCCTTAAGAACTCTAATTTTGTGTGTGTGTTAGCCTAGTGGTAGTGTGGTTAATGTTTGGGCCAAAAGTTACTGGTTCGAGTCCACCATCACACGGGTACTTAAATTTCCTTATAATATTGTTAAAAAAAACTCTAAAATTCTTTAATTATTCCTTGATCAACGGTTAACTGCATACTGCATAGTCATCATGTTGGCCGTTTTCAAATCTTTTACTTTTTATTTTTAAGTTTTGGCTTTAATTTAAGCATGTGTCATTAATTATGAATTAATTAAAAAAAAATCAACACTCTACGTTGACCAACCAAACGGTACGATCACCGTTGCTAATTATGCATGTGCTGTGAGCCTGTGAGGAGCCTGAATCGATATTAGTTGCTGGCCCGGACCGGACCGGCATGTATTCTTAAGCATAGGAAAAAGACAATCTTGAAATCAAATACTCTCATTTCATTATTGAACATATATCATAATGAATACAACACTACGTGTAGGGCGTGTGCATCGGTTGGTTGGTTTGATCAACCGACAAAAATATCAGAGGTCGATCTTATGTTTTAAAAGTTTATAACCAAACAGAGTTAAGTTAGTTCTTAGTTTAAAGATGAATCAAAACATTGATACTTTTAAAAATCGAACGACCCAAACATTTTGTTTTTGTGGATTTTTTCAACCGGTTCGGTTTCTGAAAACTCTTTACTAGCTAAACAACTATAAATATTGAACCCTAATCTGTTGAAGCGCATGGCCACGTTGGGCCCAACATTATTAAATTAAACACTCAAAATGATTAAACTAAGATCAGTAATTAACTAACAATAGCACGCTTCCTGCGAGTATATGTTTTCCACGGACGACGTGCGCTATCAGATCTTCTCACACTCACACCAGCTTCATGCTTGTTAGCACTCTGAGTCTGAGTTTGAGATATAATATTCTCCAATATCTGAAGCATCCATGTCACTCTTATCTTATGTCCCTCGATGAGGCGGAGTCGAGAGATGATGCCTTGCAGCTCTGCATGCGTAAAATCAACCATCTCGTCATGCTCTACCCTCTGGTAGACACGGCAGATCCGTTCTAAGAAGATGGAGAGAAGACGAGGAGACTTGACATCGTTGCCCCTAGTAATGTCTCCATATTTGTCCAATATCTCTCGCAGCACAGGGGCAAATTCGGTCTTCACCCTCTTCCCGTTTACGTATTCAAAAGCATGATGATTAATGAAGGAAGATTCTGAAATGATTTCCACGCTAACATCATCGGATTCATCGTCTCCATTTTCTACATGGAGAGTTGTTTTTGCAGGTGTACGGCAGTGAGAGAATGAAGGAGAAAATGGATAGTCCTCCTACAAAGAGAGAAACATAAAACATATGAATACCTGATTCTAGCTGACTAATGAATGGAAGCGAATAATTAAACGAACTTGTATTAATTAATTCGTGCCTGAGTATGAGTGGAAGTTTGGTTGTGATGAATAGTAGCGTAATGAGTTTCTTCTGCAGCTGCTTTTCCATATTCAAATTCTGCTCTCCTCTTTGTCCATCTCTCGCTTCCTGCCATTGCTATTGCAATTCAATTCCTACAGATGTTTGTTTTCTAGCTAGTGAGATGCATGGTGATTGTTTTTTCTTCTCTTATGCTATTGCAGCTGGGAAGAAAACAACTTTTTTTTTTTTTTCCTGAGAAAAGGAAGAAAACAACTTAATATACATGCTTCAGTGATTCCCATCTTGAAGATTTTCAAACTCACACACAAAGCATGGAAGGTACAGTTGTCACTTGTACAATGAGATGTCTAATAATTAACCAAAGTGGTGCTTTAGTGTTTATTATTCATTTTTTTTGTGTGTTTTTTATTAAAATGTTAATTTTTATTTTTTATCAAAATAAAGACCTATCGAACCTGGAAAAATTGTAATGGGAAAATATTCAAATGGGACAAAAATCAAGCTGCAGATTCAAAACTTATATTAGAACTAGAGATGGACAGAAGTTTGTTAAGAAATTGTAGCATGAAATAAGTGAGTGTGGCCAAAAGAACTGGAACCGACGGAACCAAACCAATGGTTCTGGTTCCAAAAATGCAGAACTGAGAACCGTTGGTTTCGGTTCGATTTTGTTCTGAACCATCGATTCCTTTTTTTTTTTTTTCTGTTTTTATCTATATTTATGTCATAATTCATATTTATTTCACCTAAACACTACATTAGAATGCATAAAGTTACAAGTAAAGAAAAAAATTTAGCAAATAAAGTTAATTTATTTCACCTAAATCCCTGACGAACCGGAGATAGGTCGTGACTTGGGGATCACTCTCATTGAGATTCTGCTGCTCCTCCACTCTCAAAGTCTAACACGTTGAAGAATGCAAAAATTTCGAATGAGGTGATGAAGGCGGCAGGATTTGTACACTTTTGTAAGACAAAAACTCATGTGCAACATTTGTATCGTGCAACACCCGACCCGGACCCGCCCCAAGCCGCCCGACCCGGCACTTGAGACTCACGTGCCGCGCGTGCGTGTATCTCACGCGCTACATTATTTTTTTTTCTTTTTTATTTTCATATTTTTTCCCCTCTTTTTGTTGTTTGTCTCTTCAATTTTTGTTTGACGCTTCTTCTTTGGTCAAGATTCGAGCGAGGGGAGCCGAAGACCTTGGAGCGAGCTAAAAAAATTCAAATTGTTGCTCGGTGATTATCCTTATATTAGTAATCGAAGTAAAGGCGGAGCCGTAAAATCAGAGTCGAAAGCTCCGTCGAAAAAAAAATCTGGAAATTAAAAAAAAAAAAAAAAAAGCCTGGCGAAAGGGCGTTGACCCGGTCGGGTCGGGTGTGCTGTTCCACGGTGGAGACATCTCCACAGGAGTGTCACTCTTTTTGTAATGGAGGCTTTGTCTTCTTCCACGTTAACCAGCTCTCTAGAAGCGAGTTTCTCTAACATATCTCTTACTGCAGAATTAATGTCATTAATCTTTGTTCAAAGATGTGTACTGGTTGAAAAATCTCAGATCCTTGCAACGATTATCTCAGAAGGGACTTTCGCGGACATGTTGAATATTCATGCAGGCCAGAAGCAACTCTGCAGCAGTCTTCTTTCGTCATCAAAAACTTCAATTACAGTACGGAAAGAGCCGCCGTGTTGCAAAGGCTGCTTCAGTGCCCAAGCATTCACTCAATATAAAAGGAACATCAAGCAGTTGCTTGAAGACACTGCGATCTCTGGGAATGTGAGTGAGATCGTGTTTGATGGTTTTGAGCTTGAACACAATCCGACGGACGTGCTGCGGAGGCTTAAGAACCTCCGCAACCTCATCCTGGTGAACGATGGGAGACTGTACTGATCGTGTTTGAGTAGAAGTACTTTCCGTATCTAAGAAGGTTGAAGCTCCAAAATATGCAGAATCTGTAGAAGTTGGCATTTCATAAAGGATCGGTGCCCAAGCTTTCGAGTTTGGTGGTGGAAAAGTGTGGAAACATGAAGCAAGTGTTGTTGATGTTGACAGCGTTGGATAGTAGGTCCCAAGCTTTCGAGTTTGTTGTTAGTGGAGAAAGGATAAAAAAACAAAAATAGTGATATATTACTTAATTGAGATAGTGGTGAGCTATAGATACTTAGGCAGTATTGTAGGTAAATAAGTTGATAAAGTAAGGGTAAGAAAGGATAATTGTTGTATGGTAGTGTCCAAAAATAACTAGGAATAAACTTGTGGACAAAAGACATTACAATAATTTAAATACAGGTAACTTTCCGGTGCAATGGACTATACAACCCGGTTGGTGCTTTCCATCGTATTTTTATTATTATTTCATTTTATTTTTATTTTTATTTAATGTTTGATTAATTGTAATTAGGGTTTATACAACTAATCTTGATCCAAGCTTAATAAAGTTTATTTAAGATTAATTATCTTCTGATTACCTGGAAATAGGACCTTCTATTTACCTTACAAACTATAATTTCTTTAATTATTCCTTAGAGCATCCACTGCGGTGCTCGATCGCCTGGGTCGAAGCCGGCGTCGAGCACCGCTTGACACACCCCCCTCGATGCAGGGGTAGGTCGAAGGCCATAGTGGCGGCTCGACACAGGGTAGGGCGAAGGGTGCGTCGATGGCTGTGTCGATTTATCGACACAGCCTTCAATTCAAAGATGATGTAAGATGGGGACACGTGGCGTGTTCTCATTGGTCCGATGCAATTTTTTTTTCTGATTAAAAATAAAATAAAATAAAAGCAGCAACGGTAAAATAAAACTCAGCAACGGCTATATACATATATACAACGGCTACTCCCTCATTTTTCACTATATATACCCCTTCATCATCCATTCATTCTCCACACAAATTTCATTCTTCATCCATTCATTCTCCACACAAAATTTCAAGCTTTCAATCTTATTCCGTGCAAAAAAAAAAATGGCTGATGAGCAGTTCAATTCATGGTACTAGCAGTATTGCGGTTCAAACCCACCGAACTAATCTCCCAATTTGGCGAATCCAACTCCCAATCCGGCGAATCCAAACTCTCAATTTCCCCCTTCTTTCGGTTTCTCCCAATTCTCGGCTCCTCCAGAGTTTGCATCTTTTTCGTAGACGCCGGGTTTCTCCCAATTTCCCCTGTCGATGGGGTTCTCATAGCCGCAGAGGTTCTCCCAATTCCCCCCGGCAACTGGGTTCTCGCAATTCTCCACGCCGGGGTTCTCCCCATTCCCATCGTCGGCTGGGTTCTCGCAGTCTCTGGCGTGCTACCAATTCCCTCTGTCATGCGGCTACTCGCAGCCACAGGGGTTCTCTCAATTCTCAATTACCCCCACCATCCGGTTACGAGCAATTCTCGCAGCCGTCAGGGCTACTACTCAATTAAGATGTTTCAACCTCAACGACGACGACGACAATGTTGAGGTAGAGCAAGAGCAAGAGGCGTACGAAGATTCCCAACAAGAGGAATGGGAGGAACACGAGCCAACACCACCGCCCCCGCCGTAAGGGGAAAGCTCCCGCCTTCTCAAGCACGGCCACTTCTCCGGCCAAGGGGAAGGGAAGGGCCCGCCGTAAGGGAAAAACTCCCGCAACCTCAACCGGCGAGCATAATAAGCCACTGCGAGGTCCTAACTATACTGCCACTGAAATTGAATTTCTCGCACGGTGCTACATTGATTTTGGGCTGGACGCGGTCACTAGCAACTACCAAATCTCAAACGCATTCTAGGAGAAAATAATGAACCGCTTCAACCAGTTCATAGCTCCCGCCTTCCCAGGAGAAAAGGATTCGATGAGGAGTGCATGGGGCCTCGCCAAGAAACAGATCCAGAACTTCGCCGTCATCTACATCTAAGAAGAAGACCAACTCGGAAGCGGGCAGAACGAACTCGATCTGTACACAAGGGCCCAAGATGTGTACACGGCCAAAATTAAGAAAGAGTTTCCGTATAGGGCTGCGTAGGAGCTCTTGAGGCATATCCCGAGTTTCACCAACTCAAAGAAGCCAACAGCTCCAAAGCGGACGAAGATAAATGAAGCCGGCGATTATACTTCGTCTGCTAGCGGCACCGCATCCACCACATCCGCGAGTGATGCAAACACGATGCAGGTTCGCCCAGAAGGAGTCAAAGCTGTGAAGAAGGGGAGGAAGGGCAAAGCGGCGGTAAGGGAGGCGGCGGCAAGAGAGTTGGCTTCACTCAACGAGAACTTCGCATCGGACGCCGCTTCAGCGAGGGAGCAGTGGGCGTACGGTGGCTATATTACAGACACGTCGAAGTTTACTCCCGAGCAGAAGAAGACGCACGACCGCATCGTTCGCAAACTTGCAAAAGAATTCAATTGGGTGTAGTTGTCCTAATTTTTTTTTCTTAATTATTATAATTTTGCAGTTTTTAATTATTGTATAGTTTTTTTTTATTAATTAGTGTATGTTTTAGTTTTTTTAAATTCAATAAAATTGTCACTTATTAATCTTTGAATTTAATTAAGTAATTTTTATAATATTTATTACAAATAAAAAATAACAACAAAATAAAATCTATTCAATCATTAAAATCACGCTTCCCTGTGCTTCTAGGTGGTGCTTCAACCTAGATCTTACTCAACACCACCATAGTGAAAAAATCGACTTAGGTCTTACTCAACACCACCAATTATTAAAATCACGCTTCCTAATGCTTTAACCTAGGTTTTACTAAACGCCTGCAGTGGATGCTCCTAATCACGGTTGACATTTTTATTTTGAACTTTTGACTTTAATTATACGTGTGTATGTGTCATTAACTATGAATTAAATTTATTAATTTAAAATTAAATTAATTATAAATAATTAAAAAATATCAACATTTTACATTGACCAATGAAACTGTACTTTTGCTTGCATGTGCTGAGACTGAGAGCCTGAGATTAGCTGCTGGGCCGGATCGGCAACGTGGGGCCTACTTGACACACTAGCCCGGCCCATGCCAAGTGGATATTTATGGAACCGAACGATCAAAATAGAAATCAGGACGAATTTGATTCTCTTTAGTGCCCAACCAAAGAACATTAAAAATTGGGACTTGAGAGTCAATTCATTTTCTTTATTTTCGTTTCTCTTCATCGATTCGTTTTCCTTTAATTTTTACAGGTTGAACCAAATGCACCCTAAATTAGATGTTAGTCATCGTTAGTATAGGAAAAAACCAATCTCGAAATCAAATACTATCATTTCATTATTGAACATATATCATAATGAATACATAGTACATGTAGGGTGTGTGCATCGGTCGGTTTGATCAACCGATCAAAATATCAGAGGTCGATCTTATGTTTTGAAATCTATAACCAAATAGAATTAATTCAGTTCTTAATTTAAAGCTGAACCAAAAAATTGATACTTTTAAAAATCGAACGGACCAAAATTTTCGACTTATATCGATTTTTTCAATCGGTTCGATTTCTGAAAACTCTTTACTAGCTATAGCCTATAAAAACCAGGGGTGAAAGTATGAAAAACGGGTTTTCAGGTAACCCATACTCTACCCGTACCCGGCCGGGTATTAAATACCCAATATCTGTAATTTGCGGTATTGAATCAGTATGGGTATGAGTTTTTCAGAAAATATACCTTAATTGGCATACCCGTTAGGGTATTGGGTACCCGGTCAACATCCATTCAAAGAAATGAAATATTTATTATATATAATTTACTAATTTCTATATAGATTATAGATATATATTGAAAAAATATTTTCATTTTTTACCTAAAGCAAAGCGTTAACTCTTTCTTTTTCTTCAATCTTCAATGTTCTTCACTTTTATCCAATCTTTTTCACCTAGTTAATGTCTCTTGTTTTAATTAGACTTTGCTTTGATGTTTAATTATTTGTGAACTTTAATTGTACTTTGTTTGTTTGTTGAACTTAAATATTTTAATGACATTTAGTATTGATATGTTGTTGTTGTTGTTGTTGTTGTTGTTGCTGCATACTGTTGGTAGTAATTAATTTGTGTCACTGAAAAGTGTCAAAAAATCGAGCAAGTGGAAAATCACCAAATTATAAGGTTGTTTTTATCTCTCTCTCTCTCTCTCTCTCTCTCTCTCTCTCTCTCTCTCTCTTTTAAAACAGGTACATCGATCGGGTACCCTATATCCGATTCGGATATACCCGGCCGGTCGGGTATTAGGTACCCGTTTGGCTAAAATGGATAAGGTATGGATATGCATTTTTCGCTTATTTAGGTATTTGTACCAAAAAATGCTGGTATGAGTATCTATGGGTACCCGTCTATATTCACCCCTAATGAAAACCATTGCTCCAAAAGTAACAACGTTATACAATAATATCTCACGTGAAAAGGTAAATTGCAGCTTCTTCCGGCTCCATCAATGGCGAAAAGCTATGATCTTGGGTGTCCATCAGAAACGGCTCAGTCCAGAAACTTGCTTCAAATCCATCCGACGACAAACTACTATTCCCCCTTTCATACTTATTGTCATTAATATTAATCAAACTCCAATTTTGTGCAATAACTAATTGCTCTTGAGACAACAACATATTATAAGTTTCCTCAACTTCATGACCAGAATATTGTGAAGATGAAGCACTGACTTTCGGAGAATTCGATGTTCCAGATGATTCCGAATCTCCAACATGTTGTTTATCAGTTGTCTGAAAATTTGCAGAAGATTCTTGAGCTAATCCAGAATTAATAGCATTATCCTTGCATACAGAGATTCGAGGGGAAGATGCATTTGTTTTGCTTTTGCTGCTGCGTTTCTTGAGATGTGTGTGCCAGAAATTTTTGATTTCGTTGTCACTTCTTCCGGGAATTCTCGCTGCAATGGCTGACCACCTGTATTTTAATTTTACAACATTCATTAGTTAACTAATTAAGAATGTTTAATTAGGGCTGATTATTCAATTTATTTTGCATTAATTAGTACGGTGGAAGATTCTAGTACATTCCGATATTATTGACTCGAACCATGTTTGTTTCATCTCGAATTCTTGTATTACTACGTCATGAAGATGCGTAAATAATGATACGATTGGTAACAGAAAAATTCGACTCTAAAAAATTAATTAATTAATGCATGCATACTTTTTGCCAAGCTCATCGTGTAGTTTTGATATAAGATGTTCTTCTTCTTTGGTGAAACTTCCACGCTTTAAACCAGGTTTTAGGTAATTCATCCATCGCAATCTGCAACTCTTCCCACATCTAGCTAGACCTGTAACAACACAAACATACTATAAATCAATATGATCAGAGACAGGGGCGTAGCTAGGGGGTGGGCCTAGAATTTGGGGAAAAAATAGTAATATATACATAGTTTATTGTTTAATTTATACATTATGCCCACCATGTGTTGGATAAAATTTCCAAACCAGTTATCATTTTTTGAAACATTAGATTTTGAATTTTATTCATTCTGGACAGTTTAGTTGAGTAGTGAAAAATTGAGTCTCATGGCTTTCATGCTGCTAAATCTTATTCTTCTTCTATTTCTATTGGTATATTCTAAATGTCTAGAATTCTTCCAAAATAGATATCATTAACCCTTCAAATTTTAATTTGCAGAAACCATGAAACCTAAATATTGCTTGTTCATTATTGATGGCTTCAATAATTCTAGTTCATAATCGAGTTTCATATTATTATGGAGAAGAAATTGACTCATAAATTCAAAGTCGACTTTTTTTCACGAAGATTTAAAAAAGATGACACGTATTGTTGGACTTTCGAAAATTGGGCCCCCCTGAACCGAAATCGTGGCTATGCCACTGATCAGAAATTAAGACATCTTAGACAACACTAATTAATTCAAGATATAATATGAATACACAAATAAAAATCTTGATCTTGAACTTAATAGTACTTAATTCATCTAACAATTACCAGCAAACTTGGGCAGCAATCTCCAGTTCCAGTGGCCATATCTGAGGATGTAAGATCTAAGCTTGTCATCTTCTTCTTCACTCCATGCTCCTTTCTTCATTCCATTTTTATCAACACAAACTTTTCTCGTCATTGAATTTGTATTCCTTAATTTGTATCTCAAATTAATCGATCCCACATACAATATCTCACTCTTATATAAGATCGAATATGACTATACGTGTGGGCCCGGGGTAGCGACAGTGAGATAGACTAAGAAGACATGCATGTAGACATACACACACATTAATTAACTAGTAGTACAATATTTATGAATGACAACAAAATTAAAGCAAGAATAAAAGGACACATGAGTGAGTGTGAGTGTGAACTTAAGGAAACAACGCATGAAATCAATGATTATTCAGCGTAAGTTCACAATTTGTTAGTATGTACATATATATATACATGTGCCTAATTTATACTGCATGAAGCATAAACGGAATTGAACTCATCACGAGGAAGTTTCTCTTTTCGTATTCATGAAATTCAATTCAAGGAAATTAATCTCTTCCAATATAATTATTTAAACGATGTGGCATTTGGTTTTCGGAAAATTCCAGAATAAGTTGAATGTGAAAGCACGTTTATTTTTTAATTTCGTGAAGAGAAGCGACCATTTTGGAAGACTTATTCCCAATTGTTCAAACTTATTTAATAGTACTATGTTTTCAAAAAGTAAACACGCAATAACTTGTTATTTAATAGTAGTACTATGTTCTCTGCTTTTTCCAGAATTGAAACCGTAATAGCAACATAACCTGTTATTTTCCCTTAAACAAACATAACTTGTTATTTTCCACTGCTAGTATTGTGGCCGTGCAGTGCGATTGCACGTAAGATAAATTTTTATATTTGAGTATAAAGATATTATATACGGTTTCTGTCAGATTAAATTAAATGTGATATATAATTACAAAAAAATTGAACATGAACTTGCAACAATGGGAAAGTTACATAAAATTATAAAATGATGTATCCATATTGTTAAAGTTTGCAATTAGTTCAAAAAAAATTATCTTACGACATTTTGAGATTTTCTTTTTCATTTAACTATCTAGAAGCATAATAATTTAATATTAGTTAAATTTGTAACACATAAGTGGAGCAAAAGGCCAAAATCACAACTAATTAACTTAACATGCACTAAAGACTGTAATAAAATAGAATTACAATTTTCAAAAGAAATTAATAATAGCCCATAAAAGAATATGTAGTAGTAAAAGTAAAGGGCATAGTTCCACATTATTTATGTATATGAAGTCTATATATATCGGTATTCGATGCCTTTAAATAAATTTTTTAAAGTAAACTTTAGAAGTTAAGAAACTAATCAAAGATTTAACAGAGACTGAAAAGAAAAAAAGTGAATTAAACATGCATTAATTTTTTACTTCCTGACGTTATGTTGAATAATTGATTTGAACGTTGTTAACTACTAAATACTCTCTCCGTCCCGGGTTATTATGACTACATTAATTTTCTTTTTTAGCCGTCTTAACTTAGTATGATGCTTCCTTTTTAGAACATGTCTTTTACCTTTTTATTATTAAAAGTTCAATATATTTACTTCTATAAAATTTTTACATCCACTAAGAAATTAACAACATATATAAATGAATTCCTTCATTTACTTAAAATATCACTACCAAATATTTATCTATTTTTTTTAAATATGTGCACGGCCCCCACCATACTAAGTGCAGACGGAGGGAAGGAGTATACCAATTGTATGTGGGGTGGGGTGGGGGAGTTCTGATGTACTAATTAACGTGTTCCACATATTAAATGGTAGTATGAAACACAAATAACTTCAGTGATTTTATGTGGACTCTATACTCGATCATCATCGTTCAATATCTATTGTAGACACAAGCGCAGTCAAGTGAATTAAGTCCATAAATATTACTAATATATATGTTGGATTTTCTTTATTTTTTTTTTCTTAATTAAGAGAAAATCTATATATACATATTAAAATATATAATATATATCAACCGCTATTTGTTCTGCTAAAAGATACGCTAGAAAAACACTAAAAATGAAGATTTGTTGATATTAATCATTCAAGTATACAAACAACGTTAGGAAAATGAATCATTTCTTGGTTTTCAACGCATAAATAATTTTGTCTTGGAGTTCGCATATCTAAAATATGCATCAAGTATAATAGCCACGTGGAAATACACAATAACTTTAGTACGATTTTGATATTGAACAATGAATTATTTATTTATAATTTTTTAACATGGTGGAAGGAGAATGTTGAAATTTGAACCTTAGAGCATGTCCAGCGGGAGTCGAAGGGGGGAGTCGATAGGCGGTGTCGAAGCCTTCGACACACCCCCCACTCGACACACCCGGGGTCGATTCCATAGTGGGAGATCGACATACCCCGGAGTCGATGGCGGTGGCGAGGCCGGTGTCGAGGCTTCGACCCAGCCTTCGACTCCACTCGGCTGAAAAATGGGGACACGTGGCATGTTCCCATTGATCCTATCCTATTTTTTTTTCTGATTAAAAAATAAATAAAGCAACGGATATATTTTTTTTGTGTCGAACGTATATATGTGAAGTAGCAACGGTAATATCTCCAATTTTTTCCTATATATATCCCACCACACCACTACATCAATTCATCCATACCACACCACCACATCAATTCATCTAATTCATTCCTCATCATACAAATTCACTCGTTTTTTCAAAAAAAAAAATTATGAGTTGGCCGGGTGCGAGCTACAATCCTAAAGAGGCGGAGGCGCGACGCCGCCAACGTTTGCAGCGAGCCAGGGAGCTTTACCAAATAGTGGCCGAGTCTGATTTGTCAGACGACGACGACCAGGATACGAGGACGTACCTGCACCGGAATCGTGAGGAGGCCGAACAACGCCTCCGACGAGATTATTTTGTCGACCACCCTATATGGGGTGATGCTGTCTTCCGCAGGCCGTTTCGAATGAGCAAGCGCCTATTCTTGAGAATTGCTCAAACTCTTGAGGATCAGGAGCATTATTTTCAGCAACACCCAGATGCCACTGGAAGATTGGGATTCCACCCCTGGGTCAAGTGCACCGTTGCTCTGAGGCAACTAGCCAATGGTGGAGCAGCCGATCAGTACGACGAATATCTGCACTGTGGTAATACAACGGGCAATAACATCCTCAAGAATTTCTGTCGAGCCATCAGATCTGCTTTCGGTGACTACTATTTGAGGCGGCCAAACGAGGCTGACATTGCCCGGATCACTGCATTGCATGAGAGGACGCACGGCTTTCCCGGAATGCTTGGAAGCATCGACTGTATGCACTGGCAATGGAAGAACTGTTCTACGGGTTGGAGAGGACTGTACACTAGACGAAATAAATCTCCAACCCTCGTCCTTGAAGCTGTCGCCTCGCAAGATTTGTGGATTTGGCATGCTTTTTTCGGTGTCGCCGGCTATCTGAACGACATCAACGTGCTCAATCAGTCCACTGTCTTCAACGACGTCATCAATGGTAGAGCGCCGTCAACTGCTTTCACTGCAAACGGCCGCCCGCACCGTATGGGATATTATCTCGCCGACGGCATCTATCCGAAGTGGGCCTCTTTCGTGAAGACGCTCAATGCGCCAACAGATCCGAAGAGACAGCGATTCGCTCGGATGCAAGAAGCTGCGCGTAAAGATGTTGAAAGGGCTTTCGGCGTCCTACAAGCTCGTTGGGCAGTCATAAAAGGCCCTGCTCGCTTGTGGTTTCGGGAGCATTTATGTGATGTCATGTATGCGTGCATCATTCTGCATAACATGATAATTGAAGATGAAGGACCGAGGGCAACTGAATTCCATGCTGAATCGAGCGCAAAGGGCGATGCAAACGTGAACAGGGCACCGGTCCATCACGGGGCGCCAGTGCCACTCCGCCAAGTTATTGAGAGACAAGCTCAAATTCAGAATGCACGTGCCCACGATCGTCTTATGGAGGATATGATTGAAGAGATTTGGGCACGTTTTGGTCCACTCCGCGAAAAGTTATTGTGTTTTTATTTATTTTCTAATTATTGTATTTTTTTTAGTTATTGTCTTTTTTTTAAATTCAATAAAATTGTCATTTATTAATTTCTAAATTTAATTAAGTTAATTTTTATAATATTTATTACAATTAAAAAAAACAACAAAATAAAATCTATTCAATCATTAAAATCACGTTTCCCAGTGCTTAGACCTAGGTCTTACTCAACCCCATTGTAGTGAAAAAATCAACCTATGTCTAACTCAACACCACCAATCATTAAAATCACGTTTCACAGTACTTAGACCTAGGTCTAACAAGACCCTCGTAGTACATGCTCACACTTCACTGCTCAGGGATTGAATTAATTAGCTGTTATTTATACGTATATACTTGCATCAATATTCAAAATATGCATGTTCAATTATGCCCCTCTTCATAACACATATTTGTATGATTGATTCTTAGTTTCCATGTGTTTCACAAGTCAGAACTTGAAATTTGTTTGTGTATTCACACATTTTAGTCATAATACTAAAGTTTTCAAGTCAAACATGGGTCCAATTGCACCCGGCCCGCGCATAACACGTTCCATCGTGCATCTATTAATTGTAAAATTCAATAATTTAACATGCGACTTACTAGATAGATGCATTTAATGATTAGACATTGACATTACTACCCTAAACCCTAAACCCTAAACACTAATAATACATCCGTTGCCGAATAAGTGTCTAGATCCACAAAAAGTGACGATGGACAAAATGACATATTTTATTGTTAATTATTGCATCAAAAACTGAAAAAAAAAAAAAAAAAAAGTGAATATTTTAGCTTGAGTTAAAGAGTAATTTGGGGGTGTATTGAATTGGGATTTCTAAGTAGGGGTGTGCATCGGCCGATCGGTTCGGCCGACCGATCAAAAATACTAAAACCGATAAACCGACCGATCAGAAATATTTTGAATCGGGGCTGGGCCGAAAAAAAAATTGAATCGATATTGGGCCGGACCGAAAGAATTCGGTCGGTTCGGCCGGTTAACTTTTAACCGATAAAAAAAAAATAGAAATAGAGAGAGAGAGAGAGAACGAAACAGTACAGTACACAATCATTATCATCATATTTAGACATTTAGCTTCTAAATCCCAAGTTCAAATCCAAGTCCAACATCAACATATTACATAACAACATCAAATATCTTCTTAGAATGAGCAAATTAAAACCAAAAACTGAAAATGAATTGGGCGAGATGGACTGAAAAAGAGAACCAAAAACTGAACTAGAAGTACCTCGCATTTATCGCTCTGTCAACCGTGCGAGGTGGTGACTGGCTGACTGCTAACTGGTGCGACCGTGCGAGACGCCGGAGAAGCAGAGAGCAGGAGGCGGAGGACCGAAGGGCAGGAGGCGGATGGCCGGAGGGCAGGAGACAAACACTACTAGAAGTATGGAACTACACCGCCATTGAAGTCTTGAAGAAGATCGGAAAAACGGAGTCGGAGAGTGGGAATTGAGGAGGGAACACGACCGACGTCAACGTGAGAATGTGAGAGAAGAGAAGCTGTGAGAGAAGATTTCTGTTGTGCAGCGGCGGGAGTGAAGAAGGGTAGGAAACTAGGGTTTTTTGTTTTTACACTTTATAATTTATATGATATATTATATATATATATATAATTATTTTTTAAATATTCGGTCGGTTCGGCCCCCCAACCGAACAAATTTAAGAAAATCGGGCCGAATACCGGTGTGCATACAAATTGGGCTGAACTGGCCAAACCTCATCGGTTCGGTCGGTTTTGTCGGTCCGGTTCGGTCCGTGCACACCCCTATTTCTAAGGATTGATTTGGACTTTAAAAAGTTCATCGATTTGGAAAATCCTGACTCTGCATGGAGTCTATTTGGATTTTACATGGATTTGTGACGATTTCACCGGATTTGAAATCTATCTTCTCAGCGCTCGCTGAAACACAAGGAGCGCTCTAGGCTTAAACCAACGACCGTTGGAGTCCAGCTGCGGCTAAAAGTAGAACCCAACAACCATGTAATTGAGCAATGAACTTTCCTCTCTAGAGCAAAATGAGCAAAGGTTGATAATACGTGAATCTGGAGAATTTATGGAGGTCAACGACCTTTCATCATCCAGCGGCCGCTGGACCTCAGCCGGGGCTGAGATGCTGATGCATGATTCCCAGCGGCTGCTGGAGCTCACCCACTGCTGGCGTGTTCGATGCTAAATGCATCAACGACCGTTGGGTCACACCCGACGAAGAGGTGAATGAATCCATCAAATTTTCATGGGGAAAGGCTGGATTTCGTGCCTTGTATTTTTGAGGTGAAATCCAACAAAATCAGTAACATTTTTAAAATTCATGGACTTTTGATTACATCTTAATTTTTAAAGACTTTAAAATCTATGTTGAATACCCCTGGATTTTTTAAGACTTTTAATAGTGTGAATTGAATACACCCAGATTTTGTAAGTCCAAAAAAATTCTACAGACTCTCTATCCAATACAACCCCCTTAATGTGACAATTTAGTTTAAAATTTGTTTGAAAAATACGATAAGACATTTATTTGAGGACAAAAGTTTAATGGCTCAACACTTATTTGAAAGCGAAACAATTATATATTGGGTGGAGCTAGATATTTGAAATTTGAACCGAAACGAGCTAGATTATGATTATATATATACTTTAGGCTAAAGTTTGGACGGACAACATAACACGAGTGGGATAACATAAATTTGTATACTAGGCTAAAATGGTGTAGTATACTATTAATTATATCTAATACATGTTTCTTGGAGAACATTTAGATTGTTCACAGTGGTAATCACCTTAGGCCGGTCGTTGCCATAACGATTACAAAATGGAGATCTCTCACCATTGCAGATCATTAAGATCTCAATAAGGAGATCGGAGTTGCAATCTTTTCAGACGTGATCGCAAGAGAGAAAAGAAAAAGGGAATGAGTTGGTGGCCACATGGCGCACTCCCATTCACCATTTACTTAATGAGAGAGAATTGATGGCCATGTTCGTCGACAACGTAATGAGAGATCACCATGTTTGGTGATCTCTATTGTGAGGAATAATAGAAAGATCACAATGGACCTACACATAAGCTGAAGATAGGGTAGCGATCACCAAGATTAAGATTGTTGTGGACAGTCTTAATTAAGCGGTTGAAACTTAAAATCTCTTCAATAAACAGAAAAGTTTTGAGTTCAATTGCTCCCTATTCCAGCTAAAAATAAAATACCATTTCATGAATACATATATACATAAAACATATACTACAAGATTAAACTTTTTAATGATTTACGAAATTGGTTATAAAAATTTCCATAATTTAATTGGCTTGCTGAATTACTTTAAATTATATGGTCGGACCACATACTTCAAATGAATAAGATTTATTATTGACAGAACAAAAAGAAACTGAGAAAGATTTATTATTGACAGAACAAAAAGAAAATGAGAAAGATTTCACATTATATATGAGGCCATATATGTCCTTTCCATAATTTTTGGGCTAACATAAATTATCACCGCCGCTGACAGATTCAACGGGGCACATGGACTTCTTCAGGCTTCAGTCCCACAATTGCAAATTTAATTGAATCAATTGCTTAGGATATACACAAGCATTCATGGATGGAAAATGGTAGGATATAAATATTTTCATCATTTTTTTTAATCATTTTCACATGTTAATCTCAATGTGTTAATAAAAAAAGTGTGTCAACATAGAAAATAATTTGGATTTTTTTGTAGGTTAAACAAAAATGTGAGTGAAACTGAACACATGAGATAATAAAATATTACTCCCTCCGTCCCAGGTTAGTATGGTTACTTTTCTTTTTTAGCCGTCCCTGGTTAGTATGGTGTTTCCATTTTAAGACATGTCTTTTATCTTTTTACCTTTAAAAGTTCAATATATTTACTCTAATAAAATTTTTCCATCCACTAAAAAATTAACAACACATTATAAGTGGGTCTCTTCCTCCACTTAAACTATCCCTACTACATATTTATCTACTTTTTCTTAAAACTTGTGCACGACCCCCGCACCATACTAACGGGGGACAGAGAGAGTATAATACTCTTTTCGACCTACTAAAATTATCATATTAGTGTTTGATACAGAAATTAAGAATAATGGTTAAAAAATAGAAAATGATTAGACCTTATTACTGTAGGAGGATTTTAAAAAGTTAAAACTTTCATTATTTGAAAGATGATAAGATCAGCCACAATGGCATGCCTCACGCCCGGGCGAAGGAGCTGAAGTCCGGGCGCCGTGCGGGCTTTCGCCGTTGGAGGTGGCGAGGGTGGGCGGCGAGCATGGAGCCCTGGCGCGGCAGAGCCCGTGGGCGAGAGGAAGAAGATGGAGGGGAGGAGGGACACGCGTCGCCTCCTCTCATTTTCTGATATTTTTTTTTTTTAAATTCTGAAATGAAAAAAAAAAAATTAAAACATGCAACGGTTTTCAAATTCAACGGCTTTTTTTTTCCCTATAAATATATCACATTCATCCCTTAAACATCTACACCTTCCATATTTCTTCATTCTCATTTCTACATTCCCACAAAAATTTTCAACAAAAAAACATTCTTGAATTCTTTCAAATAATATTGAAAAAACATGTCTTGGAATGGAGAATTCTTCTATCTCAAAGAAGATGAGAAGGTAGTGGAGGAGGTACTCCAGCTGGGTCAGCAAGCCATTGATCTCTACCGCGAGCACTTTGAAGATGACGACGAAGCAGAATCATCGAGCAGAACGTACATTCACAAGAATCATGAAGAGGCCGAACAACGCCTTATTCGCGATTATTTTGCGGAGAATCCGATTTGGGGCGAAAATGTATTTCGCCGCCGATTTCGCATGAGCAGGAAGTTGTTCGTGCACATAGCCGCCACTTTGGTTGCTCGGGAGCCTTTTTTTGAACAACGTCCACATGCAACTGGAAGACTGGGGCTTCACCCGTGGATCAAATGCACTGTTGCTTTGAGGCAACTCGCCAACGGTGGATCGGCCGATCAGTACGATGAATATCTGCACGTTGGACCAACAACGGGCACACTATGCCTCAAGTATTTTTGCAAGGCAATCAGAGATGCGTTTGGTGACGTATATCTGCGGAGGCCAAACAGCGCTGACATCGCCAAACTCGTAGCAATGCACAAGGCAAGTCATGGCTTTCCTGGTATGATCGGAAGCATCGATTGCATGCACTGGGCATGGAAGAATTGCCCAACAAAATGGCGAGGTTCATACACAGGACGAAAGGGTTATCCTACTATCATCCTTGAAGCAGTCGCTTCACAAGATTTGTGGATTTGGCATGCCTTTTTCGGAGTCGCCGGCAGCAACAACGACGTCAATGTGCTCAATCAATCCGATGTCTTTGCCGACATTCTCCATGGGAGAGCCCTGCCAGTCACCTTCGTCGCAAATGGCCGCGAGCATTCAATGGGATACTATCTCGCCGACGGTATCTATTCGAAGTGGGCTACATTCGTGAAGACCGTACGAGCTCCAACTGATCCAAAGAGATGCCGATTTGCAAAGATGCAAGAAGCTGCACGAAAGGATGTTGAAAGGGCTTTCGGTGTCCTCCAAGCTCGTTGGGCAATTATAAAGAGCCCTGCTTGGTTGCATTTTCGAGAACACTTAAGCGACATCATGTACGCTTGCATCATATTGCATAACATGATCATCGAAGATGAGGGACACCAAGCAAGTCAATTTGTTCCGGAAGCGAGCGCAAGGGGCGACAAGGAGGTTAATACGGCACCAGTAATCATGGGTGGAACGCGTGAATTCGAAAAATATATTGAGAGACGAGCTTGCGTTCAAGATGCAACGGCCCACGAGCGTCTTGCGGATGATTTGATTGAAGAATTTTGGTCGCGTTTCGGTCCGCTCAACTAGCTCTAGCTTTATTTTCAATATTATTGTATTTTTCGTATTTGTTTTTCAAATTCAATAAAATTGTTCGAGTTTTAATCGCATCATATTTAGATAATTAATTTGTTATATATTGCAAAATAAAAAATTAAAATTAAAAAAACAAAATTAAATAAAAATCAATCATTGCATAGTTTTAGGGGTCAGGCTTCACCATAGTGAAAATTTCAAGCCCGGGCTATCAATCATTGAAACCCCACCAAAATACTCTTAGCCCTAGGACTTCGGAGCCCACTGTTGTGGATGCCCTAATATAAATGAGACATCTAATCAATGAAATGATGACAATACGTGGGTAGGCGGGGAGTACTTATTTTTATTAAAAGTTGGATAGATTGAATAGAAATCCCCTTCGCAAAAAGCCCAAGTCCAAGCTTTCAGTAATTTGCAATTGGCCCAATATCTTACGATCAGGCCCAAGCTCTCCAGCAATACCACTACAAACCCTAAATCTCTTAACCCTAATATCTCCGCCCTTTAAATCCACGAAAAACCCCCATTTTCACATCGCGCTCGAAATCATTAACCAAAAATGTCGAAGCGAGGTGTGTTCTGATCTCCGTTTCTGCAATCCTTGGCTCGATTCCAGTTTCCCCAAAATGTTGCTTAATTTTTGTTGAAATATTTGTTTCAGGACGCGGAGGAACGGCCGGAAACAAGTTCCGGATGTCGCTGGGTCTTCCGGTGGCGGCGACGGTGAACTGCGCTGATAACACCGGCGCCAAGAATCTCTACATTATTTCCGTCAAGGGGATTAAGGGAAGGCTGAACAGGCTGCCGTCAGCTTGCGTGGGAGATATGGTGATGGCTACGGTGAAGAAAGGGAAGCCTGAGTTGAGGAAAAAGGTCATGCCAGCTGTCATCGTCAGGCAGCGGAAGCCTTGGAGGCGAAAGGATGGCGTTTTCATGTACTTTGAAGGTGACATTTTCCCCCAATTTTTTCAATTAGTGAATTGGTAGTAGTGTATCTGATAATTAGGGTTGCTCGTTTTTGTTTCTGCATTTAGTTATTATGTGTAAATGTTAACCTGAGAATGTTGGGTAGTTGTGAAACTAGGTTATTCGATTTAGCATTGTGTAAATGGTGATCTGAGAATGTGCAATTTGATTTGATATGCATTTGTTTGTATGTTGTTACCAGACCTTAGTCATGTATCCATCTTTGTTAAATGGTGATGATGCAGTTACAGTTCTGGAAAATTTAATGTATCCTTCGTTACAGGTGTGATAATGCTACATGCTTGCACCTGCTCCATTAGGAACCAACATCTTCGTTATGTTATTTCTTCATGTAATTGGAAATGATTTAGGAAGACAATTATGCTTATTTTGAGTTCATTTACTGTTGTAAGGAATAACTATTTAGTTGTGTTAGTTCTTTCCCATTTTCTTGTTCAGATACCTCTTGGTCTTCAATATAAAGTAAAGTGGCTCATTCTTATATTGTTGCTTATGCAGATAATGCTGGTGTTATTGTTAACCCTAAGGGAGAAATGAAAGGTAATTTTGGTGTATGGCATTGAGTTTATTTAGGTGTTAAAGTAGTTGCAGCAAAAGTGATTTGTAATGCAAAATTTTGATTGAATAATTAATGTTTTTGCTCTGGGGGTGCAGGTTCTGCTATTACTGGTCCTATAGGAAAGGAATGTGCTGATTTGTGGCCAAGGATTGCTAGTGCTGCTAATGCCATTGTTTGAATCTTGTTTTGAGCAATGTCTCTATTTCTCTATATCTCTCGTTTAAGAACTCTGCTTTGCCTAAGACTGCTTTGCCTAAGAACTGCTTTGCCTAAATGATGTTATCTTCATTACAATTGAGATCTTTTTCTGAGGCGTTTTTTTGTATGAGATTTTGATTTTGAGTTATTACCAGTTTTTGATTATGTAGCAATTACTGTTAATATAATTATCTATTTGTTTATCTCAGATTGTTTGTTTTATATTTCGAATTTATGGTTGGCTTTGCAAACGTTATTCCCAATTTAAAATTTGATTCTATAAATTATCTTCTAAATTATGTCTCATTTGCTGGCCATTGGCGTTATCTATAGCCATTTTTTTATTTAGTCAGCTTGATGTAATACACTTCTAATTTATCTCCACTTGCTGAATCGTGTTTATAATTAACTGTTTGGATACAATTTCTCCTTGGTAATAACTTGGAGATCATTCTTAGAATTTGTTGTTAAACGTGAGAATTTACTTCAAAATATGAGCTAGTTGAGCTTATAGTAATTAATAACTCCAATAGCACAACAATATATATGAATCTTGTATTTCATACTAGTATTTATTTACACCATTTTACCCACGATGCAAACATTAAAATGAAACTGTTTCGCCATGATGGTGTTTCTTTTTTCCTCCCAATTATGTTTTGAGGGTGCATTTTACTCAAGTAACGAACATTTTGTTATATTCAACACCAAAAATAAAAATGTTTGTTATATTCAAAATTAAAGTCATTTTCGAAAATACAATTATATTTCTAAATTCGTTGTTGAGGCCCATAATAACTCACCCACATTGTTTATTGCCTAGTCCAAAAAAATAAATATAAAAAATGCATAAAATTCCAAGTTATAGATTTGTTCATTTAAATTGCCAGCCTGAAATGTCACGTTATATTCGCTGGATGAAAACAAGTTCATGGTGACAACTAATTCCTAACACATGTGGCCAACACGAACATGTTGACATATAAATTTGATGATAACCAAACTAATTTCAATAATCCTGAAACATAAACATAATGGCAAGAAACCTTGCAATTTTCTTGGCCATCTCCTGTATACTTGTAGGCCTATCATCTGCTGCATCTCATTGGAACATTCTGAATCAGAAAGTAAGCTTATATGGGCTCCAAATTAAACTCAAAAACTACTGCGAGAGTTGGAGGATGAACGTCGAGCTCCACAACATTGTCGATTTCGACGTCGTGCCAGAGGAATGCGTGCAGTACATCGAAAAATACATGACATCAACACAATACAAGGTCGATTCTGAGATGACAATCGATCAATGCAGGGTCTATCTAAGCACTAGCTGCGGCTTGAAGAAAGATGGCACTGATGCATGGATCTTCGATGTCGATGACACCCTCCTCTCTACCGTCCCATACTACAAGATGAATGGCTTTGGGTGAAGCTAACTAGATCTTATCTTCTTAGCAGAATGCCTTGGCTGGTTTATAGAATTTTGTGTTATGTGTTGATTCTTGATTAAATGCAGGGGCACAAAGTTGAATTCAACGTCGATGGAAGAGTGGATGAAGCAGGGCAAAGCTACAGCACTCGAGCATCCGTTGAAGTTCTTCAATGAGTTGAAAGCGTTAGGAGTGCAGATCATTTTGGTTTCATCAAGAAAGGAATGCCTTAGATCTGCTACTGTTGATAATCTTGTTAATGTTGGCTATCATGGATGGAAAAGTCTCATACTAAGGTTTTCTCTCTCTCTCTCTCTCTCTCTCTCTCTCTCTCTCTATTAGTTAAGAAGTGCACTATTGCAAATGCAGAGGACCGGAAGATGAGAGCAAAGACATCCAAAGATTCAAGGCTGAAGTGAGGGAGCAGCTGATTAAAAGCGGGTATCGTATTTGGGGAATTGTAGGGGATCAATGGAGCAGCATTCGCGGGCGTCCAACTGCTAAAAGGACCTTCAAGCTCCCAAATCCTCTCTACTATGTTGCTTGAGGTCTTCAATGTAATGTTTTTTTATTTTTTATTTTATCAAATGTGAACGAACCTAAATTATCTATGATTTTCAAAAGTTGACAGGGAGTGTGATCTTGATCCTAACAATCCTATCGAGATTTAAAAAGCTGCTATATTCTATCACTAAGAGTAAGAATGTTAGTTATACACAGACAGATAGACCAGATAGACTTCTAAGACAACTTCTTCCACCAAGGCTAACTTCTTCTTAAGGTGCTTTTTTATTAAAATTACTCATTATTTGCAGAAAAGAAAATCAATTTCGGCTAATATTCAATAATTATAGCAGCAACTGAAAATATGCATGCACAAGTTCAAATGTCAGAATATTTCAGAAATTTACCATCCAAAAAGGTTAACTGCAACTTGGTAAAATGAGCGGGTAAACTATATCTTAAACTTCATTTATACTGGAAAAGGTTTACATTTTTATTCCCACAACTATTATATCCACACTGAACATTATATCATCGTCTACTCTTAAGTGATCTAGGAGACAACACACAGTATATCTGTTCTCTTTACTATATTGAACGCGACATAACCATACTCCGTTTTACCTCAGAAGCAGCGCACGAGTTAGCCTTTAGTCCGTCTTGTGTTCATCTTGCATTTGCATCCTGGCACAGTACTCAAACAAACTGCCATCGAAGCAGCCCCTGACTGCCTCTTTTGACAGTAAACCATCTTGATCTTTAGCTAGAGTGTAGAGAACAATCCACTCCACTTTACTTATATTCCTGCAACATCAATGTTAGAAACAACGTAAAATGATTGGAAAAAAAGAAGTAAAAGTGGCTACATCTTAATCATCCTTACCATCCAATGAAGTCAAAGGCGACTCTGTTGGCTTCAGTCATGTTCCACATTTCTTTAAATGTGAGCTTATCGGGAAATGTTTTAGCATACTTGCTAAAGATGTTCTCGAGATTCACAGGGGAGTATCTGAAAATTGCACTACTTGTTATCGTATCATTCATATATCATGGTTATTAAAGAAGGCCTTGGGACATAATTGCATACCTTCCTTCCGTATCATAAGTTCCAGAATCACTTCCATGTTTGGCCTTGTGTATATTAGATATGTATACGGGGAATAACGGATTAGGAAGCCATCCCTGTACAATTAAGACCCTTAGCAATAAAAGATCTGGTGTATGCTCGTATAACGCAAACAAAATAAACAAAACACTATCATACAATCTCAATGCCCTTCGTACAAAGCTGCATATGAGACAATTACTTACTGGGAGTGTAGAATAACTTAATGCCACGTTGATGAAAATACTCAATAGAAATGATGCAATGACATTGAACCCAAGTTTCCGGAATCCTGCAAAAGTTAAATGAAGTGCTTAGAAATCAAAAGTCAATGTCCATCCATATTGTTATCTGTGTCAAAAAGACCCTAGTGATGTCTGATTTTGAAATCGAATAGTTGTCATAACTTTCTCAAATGAGTTATTATGTCCAATTCTGCAAGAATGTTAAACCTCAACACAACTACAATTCAAGATTCATTCTTGGATGTGAATATGATCATATCACTGTAAAATTACCTCACAAACCAATTGTCATAGAATAAACAGTGCTGAAATCAGAACTACAAGTTAATCTTAATAACAGAGTATGATGAGTAAAGCAACGTCCTTTCCTACAAGCACGACACCAAGGAAAACTAACTACATCGAGGTAGGATAATTACCGGCATATGTTTCCCATGGATAAACGATGCCATTGTCGTCTTGATCAAAGAAAGCACAATGTTGCTGCATGACACTCATATCACGATGCCTATGCCCCGGAATTCCTTCAGGGCGTTCCATATCAGGAGCAACTGATCCTCTCACCATATCTGAAATTCCATTTACAAAAGACAAAAAAGAAAAATTCAACTGACACTTTTTTGTTTTTTGAGAATAATTCTACAGTGACACTTATATATTAACAAATTCACAAAGATATTTTCAATGAGACATAAATAACAGAACAGTTCGAAAATGACAAAATGTCACAATATTTTAAAATGTACAATTGTAGCACCAAAATCAAGTTATTCTAACTGCTGAATCCCAATAACGACGGGTGATCCATGCTAAAACAACACCTAAAATAGACAAATCATACAGCTTAGCACCTACTTCAAAATCGAGAATCCAATAGCAATGCTCATGAAATCAAAGAAAATACACCCCAAAACAAATAAATTGATCGCATTTTACTTACATGTTCAAGGAATTAGTTACGTTGGACGAAAAAAGAGGGAAATAACTCACAGGGCTTCGGAATTGAAGTTTCGAGGTCTGTGCGCACAGGGCGCTCGAAAGTCACCGGCGCAAGCGCCGCCGTCGTCGACAACGCCGGATTTCTTTCCCCTGCATTAGCTTCAACGGCTGCCATCTCTCTCCTCTAAACACACTGCACTAATTCCTATGCACAACAGAAAAAAATTGAATGCGATGAGATATTCTGCTTAACAATCCCCGCGATTTATTCAGGAAGCGATGAAACACGCTGAAATGTGAAGATATTGCATTGAAAGTTCTAGAGCAATTTAAAGAGAGAACCTGATCTGTTACCGACTTCTTTGAGAGTTTTTTTTTTTTTTTAGAATGACTTCTTTGAGAGTTAATGCAACATAATGCATAGATATTTAGGGTAATGCCAATGCATAGAATAGATATTAAACAACGTCGGCTTGCAAATTTCGAAGTCGATTTTTGTTGTGTGTGTGGATCAGTAACAAACACACTCTTCATATTCGTATACCCTAAAAAAAAAAAAAAAAAAAAAAAAACAAAAACAAAAACAAAAGAACCTTTTGATATTTTAGTTACGTCTATACCCGAGTAACGTGCGAATGCACGCAAATATAATGGTTCTAACAAATAAAATTTAATACGTAAATTTTATATTTATTTTATTTTTATAATTTTTTTATGATTTTGATTAATTTATTCAATTTCTCAAACTTTATAATATGATCATTAATAAAAAAAAAAGCAAAATATGTAATTGTTAAAAGCATTTTTTTCTTTGTCTGGAATAGTAATAGAGTACTATTTGTTGTGTCCCGAAATTAGTTGTTAATCCAGTCAAGTGTTTAACTGACTATTTTCAGTTGTGGATATGAGTTACTAGTGCAGTGCGGAAGTTGGTGTTTTATCTTTAAATTCTTTTGTGTGAAAACTTAGTTAGTGGGTGAGGTCAAGTTACCAAAATACTTGTTCAATCTGTATACAAGTGCTTATATAATCAGTTAGAGATCAATTTAATAAATTAAATAGAATATAAACACACAAGTAATTTAACAAGGTTTAGAGCCAACTATGACATTTCTACTTCCTCAGAGATTTCATCCCTAAGCACATGAGGGGTTGGCTTTCTCTTCTCAACCCTTGTCTTTTTAGTTGGAGACTCAGCTGGTTGTTCTTCATGGACTGTGGAGATGGGCTTTTTCTTCTCAGTTCGCCATCTTTTACGACCTTTTGTAGGAGAAGCGTCATATGACTTCTGTTTGTACTGCATCGCTAGAACTGCATTGATGCGACTGATCTCGGAGAAGAGTCTGTCTTTATCAGTTATTGGCTCTGTGTCCATGTTGTTCCAGTCCACATCCAGTTCTCGGGATGAGTGGAGAATAAGGGAGGAAACCTTAATACAACTTGTTACTACATGTGAATGAGTTGGTGTGGATAATCTTCTGGGACTCCGTCTCAAGCTGGTGCTTGAAGTGGTTGAACCAATCAATGTTGAAATCGCCGTAAATGGTCATCATGGGCTTCATATTTGGCCTGCTGACATCTCCTTTTGAGCCTGCGAGGAGATGAACACAATATACGACTATGTCAAATAGCAGTTTGGGAGTTGGGTCCAACTGTGTCCGCTACATTCCAACCTAGAATTCTTCTCTTTTGATGGTGATGGACTTGATAAAGATGGTGACATTTGAGTCTGAGAAGTCCGAAAGATCATCACCATGCTGAGAGAGTTGATACAACTCAGCCAAGCAGGAGTCAACGTTTATGATGTGTTGTTGACGACGGTAGGGGGCATCTCCTTGTTTGATTAGGAGATTGACATGAGTTGTTAATGAGCCACCACCATCCTTCCTCAGATTTAGGTAGAACCTCGTTGCAACAAAGAGGAGAATGAATTTGGGATCATAAGATACCCACTTCAACATATCCGATCTCTGAATTTTGTTTAGCATGGCTCCCAATTTCTCATGCTTCTGGTGAGCAAGTGAGACCACAGGTTCGAATACAACCTGGGATCGAACATTGTCGAGTTCCTTTGAAATAAGAGCAATCTCCATGGAGATGGGTTTGGGCTACTCTGGGGGCCATAATCTCAATCTGTGAAAAAAAAGAAGAAGAGAGAACAGAGAGAAGCACTGGGTTTTGCGGAGAGTAAGTAGGGAGAATCTTAGTAAAATATAGCAAGGATATGAAGATATTGAAAGATGATTCAGGGTTAGCAGACTCCCTTTTATAGGTAGGGGATGACCTAAATCAACGGCTGGGAATGATTGCCACCCTTTCGAGATCAACGACTGAGATTGCGAGACTGTTCGAAAAAGCAAACGTGCGCTGAAACATGGATTCAGTGGTGGTGGGCACATACATGCGTGTGAAAAGTTCGAATAGTTTATGTCAGCCCATTCGCAGTCTAAAAGCTTAGACTATTGAGTTGTCTAGCTTTGCATTGAATGCGACCAAATGACTAGTTAATGTGTGTACAACATGCCAAAGAATGTTTGCAATAGATTCAAAACATCTACCTTAATGGCTAAGGACAATGGCGGAACCAGGCCCCCAATGATTGGAGGGGGAGAATATGTTGAACAATTTAATATATATATATATATATATATGGATGAGTTCATGTGAAAACTAATCTTAGAGTAGAATCTAGAAACTTTTCTACTCCATAGATAAGGATAAATCGGTGGTCAAGATGTATACATGTGGATAAATGTTAATTTTAATAAATTATTTTTCGTGTATTTATAATACATATAAAAGGTAAAACATGTACGAATTCTTTCTTATAACAATTAATCCCTCATTCCTTGCCGTCATCAATTTTTAAATTCAAATCTCTCCCTACTACTTTTCATAATTCATCCACATTTAATTTCTAAATCTCCATATTATGGATTTTCATTCCCAAAAATCGATAATGCATATATTTGGCCATAATGCATTTTTTATTTATTTATTATGCATAGTGCTTTTATGCATGTCACACAAAAAGCAATGAATTGTTTATACTTATTCTTTCTTAGTATTCTTCCTAAATTTAATTGTTTTTAATTAAAATATAATTACACTTATTGTTATCGTTGTTTTTTGAAAGGAATACTTATTGTTGATTACACGTTTTTCAGGTTAGAAGTATACGTAAATAAAACATTTCTATCATATTTATTGTTCATTTTCTATAATTCGTTATGCATTTTAAATTCAAACATTCTGCATTTTAATAACACCAAATTATTAGTTATGCATTTTTTAAATAATCAATATGCATTTTCTTAAAACACTAGATATCTAGATGAGGTAATTCAAGACACCTAATAATGCATTTTCATATAACATGAAGGTGCATTTTCGTGTACTACAATAATGCATTTTGGACTGGCAAAAAGAAAAATATTAAAAGAAAATAATGATAATCAACTACCAAAAATTGATTAGAAAAAAAAAATCAATTATCACATTAGTCAACGAATTAGAATGCGTGGCAAAATAAGCATAAAAGCTAAAATGACAATTTTATAAATAAAAAACACATGTTAAGTGAACACCCACTAAAATTTTAAGATGAAAGTGATGAAAAAGAATAACTGCTAAATGAGAATTGGATAAAGGCTTAATATATAAATTGGGCAATGTAAATGCCTTCATTTAAGGATAAGTCAGTTTCAAATTAAGATCTAATGACGTAACAACCCCTTATAAAATCCACGCGAAAAAATTTATTGAGAAAAAAAGATAGAAAATCTAAAAATAACCATATGATTGTAACCGTTGGATGTCTAAGATCTATGGTCAAAAAAAGTTTCTAAGTATTACATAAAAATTAGTTTTCATTTGAACTCTCCCCTATATATATATATATATATATATATATATATATATATATATATATATAGAGCTGATATGTTACTCACCTCCCGTGAGCACCGTTCGTGGGCACCATCCTCGATTTGCCTGTATTAACATTATTTTATTTAATTTTTGATATTGCGTTTTAATTTAATACCTTAAAAATGTTATTAAAATCATTAAATCAAAAAATTACATAAAAATCAATGCTCGATTTGTTGTTTTCCTATTTAACTTCAAAGAAATGAATAAATAAACAAATCGAGCATAGATTTTCATGTAATTTTTCAATTTAATGATTTCAATAACATTTTCTAAGGTATTAGATTAAAATGCAATAGCAAAAATTAAATAAAATAGTATTAATGTTGACAAATCGATGATGGTGCCCACGAATGGTGCTCACAGGAGGTGAGTAGCATATCAACTATATATATATATTAATTTTATCTTTGCTCCTACTCTTTCAAATTTTTGGTGGGGCAAAATTAATGTATTTTTGTAAAACTTATATAATTATAGCTATAATTAGAAGTATTAATTTATTTTTGAGGTGGGGAAATAGCCCCACCAAGCTTGGCCGTGGCTCCACCACTGGCTAAGGAGCATGCTAATATAATTCATACCTAAGGAGTGTGCAATCAACTGAATCCTCAGTTCGGCATACACTTAGCGACTAAGTCATAAGTTTAACTGAGGTTTGACTCCTTATTGACTTCAGTTTAATATTTTTTTTAAGTTTTATCTAATGTGAACGAATTTAAATATTTTCTGAGATTTTCAAAATTTGACCAGGAGTGTGAGATATTGATCCAACAATCCTATAAAGATTAAAAAACAACTAGTAAGACTATCCGCAGTGGAAGTGTTTCTATGGGGTGTGATGGAGATAGAGACTGTCAGTTGCAGTGGGACTGTCTCTATGAGGTGTCTCCATTTAATTAGTTTATTAATTTTTTCAATATATCTCTGTCTCGTTTCAGTCTCGAGACAGTAGATGCTGCCAGGAGCGTAGCTAGGGGGTGGGCAGGGGGGTCACTGGACCCCCCTGACATTTGGGAAAAAAATAGTGATATATACGTAGTTTATTCTTTAATTTGTACATTATACCCACCATATGTTCGATAAAATTCCCAAACCAGTTATCATTTTTTGAAACTTTAGATTTTGGATTTTATTCGTTCTGGATAGTTTAGTTGAGTAGCGAAAAATTGAGTCTCATGACTATCCTTATTCCTTTTCTACTTTTATTCTACTTCTATTGGTATATTCCAAATGCTTAGAATTCTTCCAAAGTAGATATCATTAACCCCTCAAATTTTTATTTGCCGAAACCATGAAACCTAAATGTTGTTTGTTCATTTTTTATAGCTTCAATAATTCTAGTTCATACTCGAGTTTTCCTATTATTATGGAGAAGAAATTGACTCATAAATCCAAAGTCGACTTTTTTCACGAAGATATAAAAAGATGACACATGTCGTTGGACTTCCAGAAATTGGCCCCCCTGAACTGAAATCTTGGCAACGCCACTGATTATGCTGCACTAGGTTGTCTCCATGAATTGAGTGTCTCGAGACACCCATGAAAACAGCCACTGCAGGCAATCTAAAAATGTTAGTTATACTCATATACAGATAGACTAAGACTTACTTCTTCCACCAAGGCTAACTTCTTAAGGTGCCTGATTATTAATATTACTCATTATTTGCAGAAAAGAAAAACGATTGCGGCTATTATTCAATAATTATAGCAACAACTGAAAATATGCATGCAGAAGTTCACATGTCAGAATATTTCAGAAATTTACCATCCAAAAAGGTTAACCACAATTTGGTAAAATGATCTTAAACTGAGTGCGTAAACTATAACTTAAATTTCATTTATACTGAACAAGATTTACATTTTTATTTCCACAACTATTATATCCACACTGAACATTATATCATCGTCTACTCTAAAGTGATCTAGGAGACAACTATTATATCCACACAGAACATTATATCTCTGTTCTCTTTATTACATTGAACACGACATAACCATCGCTTCGTTTTACCTCAGAAGCAGCACACGAGTTAGCTTTTAGTCCGTCTTGTGTTCATCTTGCATTCGTATCCTGGCAACGTACTCAAACAAACTGCCATCGAAGCAGCCCCTGACTGCCTCTTTTGACAGCAAACCATCTTCATCTTTAGCTAGAACGTAGAGAACAATCCACTCCCCTTTACTTATAATCCTGCAACATCAATGTAAGAAACAACGTAAAATAATCGAAAAAAAGGAAGTAAAAGTGGCTACATCTGAATCAACCCTACCATCCAATGAAGTCATAGGCGACTCTGTTGCCTTGAGTCATGTTCCACATTTCTTTAAATGTAAGCATATCGGGAAATGTTTTAGCATACTTGCTAAAGATGTTCTCGAGATTCACAGGGGAGTATCTGAAAATTGAACTACTTGTTATCGTATCATTCATATATCAGTATCATGGTTTAACCAAGGCCATGGAACATATTTGCATACCTTCCTTCCGTATCATAAGTTCCAGAATCACTTCCATGTTTGGCCTTGTGTACATTAGATATGTATACGGGGAATAATGGATTAGGAATCCATCCCTGTACAATTAAGTGCCTCAGCAATAGAAGATCTGTCGTATGCTCGTATATATTGCAAACAAAATAAATAACACACTATCATACAACCTCAATGCCATTCGTACAAAGCCGTATATAAAACAATTAGGCCAAAGGCCTGTAAATTTCAGAACTTATTTGAAATTTCGGTCTAGCAACCGCTTGTTCGATTAGTAGTCAATTGGTAATTCCGATAGGCCTCCGTCAAAAAGTATTTGAGGGATTTTGCTTATTTGGCATATTTACTTCCAGCTGACACATACACTAGTATATGATATGTGGACGTGGAAAATAAATTAGACTTTGCAAACAAAACGACGTCGTTTTATTGATATGCATAACAAAAAATAAAAAGAAAATTAAAATTGAAAATGCAAATCATCTTCTCCTCCCTCTTCTCTCTCTCTCATCCATCCCTTCTTCTCCCTCCCGTTTGCGAATCTGCAAACCCAAAATCTCAACAGCCATCAATCCTCTCTCCTCCTCTTCTTCTTCTTCTTCTTCTTCTTCTTCTTCTTCTTCTTCTTAAATTCCCCAAATACGAATACGACGGCGACCGGAGAAATTTGTCGAAGTGTCGTCTGTCCATCAGCGACAGAAACGGTATCATGGTTCCAACATGATAATCAAACACTCCCCCTGTGGTGATGCTCTCGCGACGGCATGAGAAATCTGGTGGCCCAGGAGTGGGCGCGGCGGACTTTGCGGCGGACTAGGGCTGTAGGGCTGTTCTTTCCACAGGTGCGGCGACATACATGGAAATCGTCAATTTTTGCCGGTAATTGATTATGAAGGGGCGTGAATTCACTTTGATGTAGCGATTCATGTGAGTAATTTGGTTCTCTAGCGATAGATTTCAGTTTCTGTCGACGAAATTCGTCGAGTTGTGATTGGGGTTTTAGTGACTGTATAGATTGGGTTTGTCCAGAAAATTGGTAGAGGAGCGCGGCGGGGAGGGGGAGGAGGCGGCCATGGAAGAATTTTTCATCCACTAGTGATAGCTCATGGCGGCGGATGAGAGAATTTTATGCTTTTGATCTCGTGGGTTTTAACGGCGGGTGGGTGGATGGAGGGAGATGAAGAGCTGAGTGTGGCGGTGAGGCCACGACGGAAGAAAAGAAAAAAAGATAGAGTTGTGCTTGGTGCTTTGTTGTTTGTACATCATGAATTTTTTATTTAATTTTTAATTTAATTTATTTAATTATTCTCAAACGACGTCGTTTACGCAGAACGACGCCATTTCGATCGTCATCCGGTTAGTCCAACTAGGATTCTCAGACGTCCATGTCAGCATGCCCTTAGCCGGAGACCTATCGGAGTTGGCAATTGATACCGATTCGAAAGTTTACTATTAAATTTGCTACAATCGATCTCACGGTTGCTAGACCGGAATTTATAATAAGTTGGAGAATTTACCAAACAATTACTTACTGGGAGTGTAGGATAGCTTAATGCCACGTTCATGAGAATACTCAATATAAATGACGCAACAACATTGAACCCCAGTTTCCGGCATCCTGCAAAAGTTAAATGAAGTGCTTAGAAATCAAAAGTCAATGTCTATCCATATTGCTATCTGTGCTAAAAAGACCCTAGTAATGTGTGAATTCAAATTATCATCACTTTCTCAAGTGAGTTAACATCAGATGCAAAATCATCACTAAGTCCAATTCTACAGGAATGTTAAACCTAAACGCAACTACAACTACAACTCAAGATTCATCTTGGATGATTAATATGATCCTATCACTGTAAGATTTCCACACAAACCAATTGTCATAGAATAAACGGTGCTGAAATTGAACCTACAAGTGAGTATGAGCAAAACAACGTCCTTTCCTACTAGGGCCGGTCCTGACGAAAAAAGGGCCCAGGGCAAAGCAAAAAAATTGGGCCCTCTTTCGACCGTATAAAATCTTACTATGACGTTCATTTAAATACAACAAAAATTATCATAGAAAATGGCTCAGGTCGAAGCAAAAAAATTTTCAACCATATAAAATCGTAATATGACATTCAAAGAAAATAATATTCTAGCTTTTTTACTTTAAATAAAATAAAATATTATTTGTTTCTCATACAATTGTTTTGAGCATGAAGAACATTATAAGTTAATAACAAATACATGAACTTACTTATCAAAAATATTGATAAGTTGTTTATGCATAAATAAAAGGATGGTAAGAATTTCTCTTACTTGTTCAATTATTTTAGTGTATATATAAATAATTAAATTTATATAGATAAATGATCCATAACTAAAAGATAAATCTTATAGTTTAGAGAATAAAAATATCTCATAGTTTTTGCTTTGAAGGACTTAAAGCCTATCAAATCGTATATAGCAAATACATGTAACTATTTAGTAAAAAATATTGAATAAATTAAATTCACTGTTCTCTTTTTATTTATTAATATATACTATGATAGTAAAAAGTAAAAATAACTTGAAGGGCCCATATACGTGGAATATGCGAGAACTAAGGGTCGTATAGAAAAAAATGAACTATAAATAGGTGTGAATCAAAATTGGGGCCAACGCAAAGAAAATAACTACTAGTATAATTCGGTAGGTAAGAGAAATCGAACAGGGGTCAATTTCACAAAAACAAGCGCTTCACCCAATGAGCTATAGAATTATAATATTTTAGTATTCAATATACTGCTATATATACGTGTACAAATTTTTTTGGGCCCCTTCAAATTTAGGGCCCGGGGCTGTCGCCTAGGCCAGCCCGCTCTCAGGGCCGGCCCTGTAATTCCTACAAGCACGACACCAAGGAAAACTAACTATATCGAGGTAGAATAATTACCAGCATACGTTTCCCATGGATAAACGATGCCATCGTCGTCTTGATCAAAGAAAGCACAATGCTGCTGCAGGGGAGTCATATCGCGATGCTTATGCCCCGGAGTTCCATCAGGGTGTTCCGTATCAGGAGCAACTAATCCTCTCGCCATATCTGAAATTCCATTTCAAAAGACACGAGAGAAATTTTTTGGAATAATTCTACTGTGACACTTATATATTAACAAATTAACAAAGATGTGTTCAATGAGATAGTAATAACAGAACAGTTCGAAAATGATAATACGTTACAAGATTTTAAAATTTCAACAATTATAGCACCAAAATTAATTAAGATATTCTAACTTTTCGGGTGATCCATGCTAAAACAACACCTAAAATAGACAAATCATACAGCTGAGCACCTACTTCAAAATCGAGAATCCAATAGCAAGGCTCGTGAAATCAAAGAAAACTATTGAAGGAATTAGTTGCGTTGGACGAAGAAAGAGGGAAATAACTCACAGGGCTTCGGAATTGAAGTTTCGAGGTCTGTGCGCACAGGGCGCTCGAAAGTCACCGGAGCAAGCGCCGTCGTCGTCGACAATGCCGGATTTCTTTCCCCTGCATTAGCTTCAACGGCTGCCATCTCTCTCCTCTAAACACACTTCACTAATTCCTATTGGCAACAGAAAAAAAAAGTGAATGCGACGCGATTTATTCAGGAAGCGATGACACACGCTGAAATTTGAAGATATTGGATTGAAAGTTGTAGAGCAATTTAAATACAGAACCTGATCTGTTACCGATTTCTTTGACAGTTAATACAACATAATGCATAGAAACAACGTCTGCTTTCATATTTCGAAGTCGAATTTTGTTGTGATCAGTAACAATCAAACTCTTGATATTTTATCCCAAAAAAGAAAACTCTTCATATATTAATTAAGTCCATACAAGAGTAACGTGCATAATAGCTCTTATAAGAGTAAACATATTGAACTTTCAAGGGTAAAATGGTAAAAATATATCCAAAAAAGAAAATACCATATTAAGTTGGGATGACTAAAAAAAGAAAAAATGGTGATCCCTCCGTATTTTTATAAGTGTCCTGTTTCACCACTTTTTAATGTATTTTTATAAGTGTCCTATTTTGTTTTTTGTTTACCATCATACCCTCCCTACTTTGTAAATTTACTACCCTTTACCACTTATGACCTCACCTCACATTAATTTTATTTTTACCTTTTTATTATCCCAACAACTTTATTCTTACTTTTTAGTCAATATCACCTCATTTTTGTCATTACCACTATTTTTTGTCATTATCCCACTACTCCTACTTTTTAACTTTTACCCTACTTTTTAACACTTTACCAACTTTCTTAATTCTCGCGCCAGGTCAAACTATGACACTTATATAAATACGGAAGGAGTAATACTAATCCGAACGGAAGGAGTAAAATTTAATGAGTAAATTTTATATTTATTTTATTTTTATAAGTTTTTATTTTTATGTTTTTGATTAATTTATTCAATTTCTCAAACTTTAAAATATGATCATTGAAAACAATAAAAGCAAAATATTGAATTGTTAAAAGCATTCTTTTCTTTTTCTTGAATAGTAATAAAGTAATATTTGATGTGTCCCGAAACGAGTTTTAAGTGTACGAGGGAATACACTTATAAAAATTTATTCGTAAAGTTTCTCTCAACTATGAAAATTAATTGGAGGTGTTAACTCAGTCGAGTGTTTAACTGACTATTCAGACAATAGGTCAGTTATGGATACTCGACTGAGTCACAAGTGCAGTGTGGAAGTTGGTGTTTTCTCTTTAAACTCGTTCGTGTGAAAACCTAGTTAGTGCATGAGCAAGATCAAGTTGCCAAAATACTTGTGTAATTTTTATGCAAGTGCTTCTATGGTCAGTTAGAGGTCAATTTAATAATTAAAAAAAATATAAAGACACGCGCAATTTAACGAGATTCAGAAGCGCGCTTCTACGTCCTTGACTAGGAGTCCACCCAACGAATTCAGTTAACCTTAGGATTCAAACCTCTCAATTTACGCGTGCTGAGAAAACGTACACTTAGATTTTGAGTTCCAAGTAACCTACAAAAAATTACGGGTTCCTATAAAACCTAGTGATTGAATTGTGAGTTTCAATAAAACCTAACGTCTAGATTGCGGGTTCTAGACAACCTGGGTGACTGAGTTATGGGATTAGTCGGTCCTAAAGACACAAACTATAAAGTCTGCGGATCTTCCAACTATGAATATCGACTTACAATAGGCCTCGAGATCCTTACAACAAATAGACTTGCAATAAGTCTCTATTTGCTAATCTAGGCTAGTAGAGAGGGGAGATGAACCTAGTTTAGAGACAAATAATATATGAACACTGAAAGTGGAGAAGGCGTAACTGAGAAGTGTTCTTATTCTTTGTTTGTGTGCGCGATTATCTGTGTCTGTCTTAGTCTTAAATATCTCTATTTATAGGTTGGTGGATCAAACTAACTGTTTGAATCTTCTGTTTGAAGTTAGCCTTCATACGTTGGATTGTCGTAAAGCTCTTTTTGGTAACTGATTTATGTTTAAAAGCATTAGATGTACTACAATATTTACAAAAAGTAATATTTTTTGATAAAATATTTATATTTACAAATTGGCATCGGCTATCTATTAAAGCATAAGTATATCTGTTATTAATCTAAATAGAATTATTTATTAGAATTTTATTTGAATGTATTAATTTTATAATTGACTATCTTCGTTTTTCTTTTTTTATGTTTTTATTGCATTATTTAGTTATTCTAGAATGTTAGGATTGCTCTTAAAAGTTGGAATTTTTATGAAATCTCTACAAACGTTTTAATTTCCCTTGAATTTTAAGAAATTCTACATTCAACTTTTCCATATATTGCACGGTTGTAATAAATTCAGCATAAATAACGTCGTTGTAACTTGTATCTCAAAACAAAACAAAAAAAACGTCGTTGTAACTTGTAACACTAAACTGAAGATAATAATTTTCTTCCAATAAAAATATTATTGAAACATTTACAAAAAGCTCGTGATTTTTAAACTTTATCAAAAATCATGATAAACTAAAGGCTTCGTCGTGTTTCTGCGCGTAACTCTCACTCTCACAATTTACCTATTCCTACAAATCTTGCGCATTTTCAATACCACTAATCAAATTTAAATAAAACTAGTACGTGAACTGTCGAAATTCGACGGGGTCACTTAATATTATAATATTTTATTTTAAAAATAAAATAAAATAAAATAATTTATTTAAAGTTATAGTACGACCACGAATTATTAAGAGAATTGTTAAATTACATACAAATGAAAAAAATTCAAGTGAAAAGAGGAGTGGATTCACTCGATCACCAACTTTTTTAGCTGCAAGGAAACTAAAGAATGCACATGAATAAAATAAAAATAATCAATTTTTAGAATAATTAATTTTGTAATTACCTCACAATCTGCCGAAATTTCACTGTAAACCCATTAGTTGTTGTATCATGCACCTTATCGTCATCGTCACGAGTAGGTGTATGTTTTCTGCCGGTCGAACATTGACAAGATTTCTCATATGTTAGTAATATTTATTAAAAAAAAAAAAAGATCTGAAATCCTTATAGGAATACATATCCGTTAATTAGTCACATCCAAATATATATGTACACATACCTTTTCATATCCAATTAAAAAAATTAAGTTTGCTCACATATTAAGCCCATATAATAATGTTATTATATTGTATAAATATTACTATCATAAGTAAAAATTAATAATATATTGTATGAATGTATATTTATTTACATACCCGTTACTCACCGCAACTCGATTAAAAATAAATTACATTTTTGTTAGTCTCAAACTCACAAAGTAGTACACGATAAAACCCTGTATATTATACTCTATCTCAATCCCAATTAATGTATAGTAATATCCGCTAGTGATTTGAACCTGCTTATTTATTTACACGTACCCATTTCTTTCTGATTTTAAAACCTACAAATTATTCACGTCTTAAACCTCTACAGTAATACATGCTATTTGCTATAAACTTGTATTTTTTTTAAGTAAACATTAGTAATATTTATTATAATAGTACTCCCTCCGTCCATGAAATGATTGTCACTTTTGCTACTTAAGTTTGTCCACGAAATGGTTGCCACTTTTGCTACTCCACTCACATTTATTGTGAGACTGTTACTCTACTCACAACAATACTCACTATAATTCACTACTACCTACCATTTTCTTAAAACCCATATCGTCCACAATGTGGCAACCATTTCATGGACGAAAGGAGTATTACTTAATTTTAATTTCAAGTATAAACCAAAAAGTTATACAATATACAAAATAAGTTTAAAATGTATACTCGAACCTAAATTGATTAAAAAAGTAATTTTAAGCGAGCGAGGCTCTTTTTACAACAAAGGGAATCAAGCCACGGGGCTCGCCATGGAGCCGGGCTCGAGCCACTCAATCAACCTTTCGTTGTGGGTGCCTTAAAGTAAAACCAATTAAAGACGAAATGCCTTATCACAAATTATAATAAAGTTGATACATATATATGGGGTAAATGTAAAAAAAAATGTGGAGGAGCGCTTTAATTTAATATTTATAAATTGCATGCAATTAAATAAAAAAAATAGCATTACATTTTCAACATGTGGTCCTTTTAGCTCCTCGCTATTAATTTCACTCTTTATTAAAGATTTATTTGATAAGAAAATGGTAGTAATATAAAATGAATCTTAAATAATATTAATTTATATTATATAAATACATGTTTATTTATATTCACTTTCATATATACCTGTTTTCATATATATATATATATATATATATATATATATATCCGTTTTATATACACGTCACACGTCTCAAATTCTTAATATATAATTTTACATCTTGTTCTCATCCAAACGCACACAGTAATACGCAGTAAAGCCCTGAATATCATAAAAAAAATATTGAAAAAAATAAAGTAAGTTTCAAGTATAAATTTAAAAATTATCCTACATTTTACGAAACTCATCTCAAGTCCGATTAATAAGTAATTTCACTACTTGTTCCCGTCACAAAACTAATAGTAATGTTTGTGATCTAATAACTTGAACCCATTTTTTTATATACATACACCAATTTCTTTGTTCACGTCTTAAACCTGAATAGTAATTCTCACGACGGCAGACAAGCCCTCGGTAATTACCGAGGGTAACCGCTTTCGGTAATTATATTTAATATTATACAATTTTTTATTTAATATATTACCGAGGGCATGGACCGTCGGTAATTTACCGAGGGTGAATTCCCTCGGTAATACCGTCGATGCTTTTAGCGGGAAACATCCCGCCAAAATACCGTCGATAATTCGTTGGTAACTTTATCAAAATCGACCCGTCTTTTTTGCCGTCGGTAAGTTGTCGGTAATTAGCGAGGGCAACATTGCCCTCGGTAATTCTCTCGGTATTTTGGGGCATTTTTGTAGTGTACTCCCTCCATCCTTATTTTAAAGTCTCAGTTGCTCATAAAAAACTGTCCACAAATTAAAGTCCCACTCCGCTTTTTGTACGTTATAACCTGCCATTTTCTTCTTATTTACTATCACTTACTACTCATTTCACCTTTATTAGCTTTCTCCCAATGTCATTAGACCCACTTCAGTGACTTCAACTCTATCAGTTTTCTTAATCTTCATGCCAAACATCAAATGAGACTTTAAAATGAGGACGGAGGGAGTACAAAATAAATACTCCCTCCGTCCCAATAGAAAGGTCTCACTTGTTTTGGACACGGCTATTAAGAAATAAGAGTTAAAAGATAGAAAGTGATGGATCCTATAGCTTTTGAAGGTTTAATTGTTTCCATTTTTGGTATAAGACTATGCTAATGGGACAGACGAAAAAGGAAAGTGAGACCTTGCTATTGAGATGGTGGGAGTATTATTAATACATAGTATAAATGTGAAAAACTTAAAAATTAAATTTTCATGTATTAACTCAAAAACTATACTCCCTCCGTTCCCAATTAGTATGGTGCGAGGGCCGTGCACATGTTTTAAGGAAAAATAGATAAATGGTTGGTAGAAATATTTGAAGTGGAGGATGAGACTATTTAGATGTGTTGTCAATCTCTTAGTGGATGCAGAAACTTTATAGGAGTAAATACATTGGACTTTTAAGGGTAAAAAAGTCAAAAACATGTCCTAAAAAAGAAAGGTAACCATACTAACTTGGGACGGGGGAGTACTATAATATACGAAATCAGTTTGAAATTATAGTCAACTAAAAATATATTTCTCAATTAATTTTACCATTTTTTCTCAAATATACTAGTCATTCATTTTTCAAACTCGAATAACAATAACCAGAAATGAATTTTTGTTTTAATATTTAGGAGGGTCAAAACCCTATAGAAGCCATCATAGTCAAATTACCCTAATCATTGTAAATTTGATGTTGCTTGAAGCCATCATCGTAAATTTATAGAATAACTGCTAACATAAAATGTTTTTGCATCCAATTTTTCAGACAGAGCTTCCAAATCAGAAGTAAAATATATATATATATATATATATATATATATATATATATATATATATATATATATATATTGAAATAAAACACACCTCATAAGTTTATAAAAATAAAAATGATTCTCATATGAGCATCAACCACAAAAAATGCAAATAAACATAAAAAATGTGCATAGAAGAAGTATTTATAGCTAGAAATCTAACACAGATCGTGTATAGTTCAAATCCTAACTAGGAAAGGAATAAAAAAACGAAGTAGGAAAGTTTTGGGGTAAACCGCCTCACCATGCGGTCGCATATACGACCGCGTGGGAGACCGCATGGGAAATGCAAAGTTTTCGAACTTTTGGAGCAACAACGGACCGTATGTGGTCCTGTCGTGCGGCCGCATGGTGGTCCGCATGCTGTCATGCGTGCACACTTCACCCTTCATGCGACTGCATGAAGGGTTTCTTCAATGCTCGACTTCATTTTCTCTCAATTCTAAGCCGTTTCTCGTGCCGTTTTCTCCCATGAACTCGTACGAAGTTGGACTTCTATTCTACATGCTCTTATATGCACATTTAAGCTTCTAAATACCTTTAATTTCACAATAAAACAAGCAAGTATCAAATTCTTCAAAACAAATATTTCTAACATGAATTTCCACAACAAATAATCACTTTTAAAACCCAAAAAGTGAAAATCCATGTTTATCACTTATCTTTATAAATTTTAAAACAAGTTCTATAAATTATGCACTCATACTTGATTTTTTTTAATCTTTATAGTATGGGCCGATTCTGACCTAGAACTATAGGGTAGATGGGCCGATTCCAATCAAAACTCATGGTCCCGATACGAGTTACTAGTGTATGGGGGGGGGGAATACACCAGTTATGATTTTTCAACTTTGAAAACTTAACCCCCGAAAATCACTTCAACTGAGTAAAGAAAGACTCAGATGGAATCACAACTGAGTAAGAGAGCTCAGCTGTGAGAGTGGTACCGTGCGGAATGTGGTGGAAATTATACTCGTAAAAACAACTCACGCTTTTGAGCAAGGTTGGTCAAAAACCAAAACAGTTGATATGTAAAGATGCAGTTTGTATGCCGGTTAGTTTGGTCAGTTGAAAATGCAATAAGTAACTGAACAGAAATAAACACAGACACACAGGATTTACGTGGTTCGGAGAGAACTTCTACGTCCACGGGGAGATGTGAGTCCACACACCTCAGTCCAAGTTCTTCTGGACAGTTCCACACAGCTTACGCGGGCTGTGCAACCGTTGCAATAAGTTTCCGGGTACTTATCAACCTTTACAGTTAAGTTTACGGGTACTTAACAACCTATGTCAAGTTTGCGGGTACTTGACAACCTAACTACTCAATTACAGGAAGAGTATGATCCTAACAAACACTTTTAGGGTGTGTATGTGGGTGGGTTTTCCAACTACAGCTCGAACACGAATGTGAGCTGGATCTATGGCTTGAACGAATGAACACTCAAACTAAGATCTAAGACAGATTATAATTCTATGAACCCTCAGCTACTAATATTCTACCACTCGGAACTCTCAGTTGCTGATGCTCTTAGAATGTGATTTTGCAGATTTTCTTTGCTCTTGTTTCTCTCGTGGATGCACTTCAAATTTTTCTATCTTTCTATCCGTCGAATGAATGAATGCCTCTATTTATAGGCAGAGAGAATCAACTAGCCATTGGAGGAGCTGTTGATCTCTGTTCTTTGATAGTGATGGCTTGTCTCTCATCTCTGCAGACTTTCCCGATATGGCATCTGTGCTCTTCTGCTTTCCATCTGAGACAACCTTGTGTTGGGCCAAATGAGGTAATGACTGAACGGTCAAATCTTCACGTGACTTACTTTTTGAATTTCAAATTCAAACCTTTCTGACAGTCAACCTTGGTTAGTCGGTTGAAAATCTTGATCTCCGTCTGAGTGGTCTTCAGCTGATGTTCTGACTGAACCGTTGAACTCTCAGCTGACTTTGAACTTCATGTTGAGACTTCTTTATAACTTCCCCCTTCTTGAAACATTCTCTTTATCGGATGGCATTCTATAGCTGATGTTCCAACTGAACAGTTGGCTTGAACTCTCAGTTGTCAAAAAGTATTCCCCTTTTTGCCATAACTCTCTCATCAGACAGAGTCTTGTAACTGATGTTCCTCATCCGATCTTCCATCCGGGGTTGTATCCGAGTGTTGCTATGTTGCCGTCTTCAGCTGGAGATCTGTAAAGATAAAATCTTAACATTGCTCAAACAGCGAGCCTAACTGCTAACATTAGGAACTGGCAACATCTACTCGGTTGGGGTCAGTTGGTTTTGAAATTCATCAAAACTCATATTAATAAATTTCCCAACAAAAACGATGGTGATCAGTTCAATTATGACACTAAATCGTGGGGTTAGAATCGACAGTTCAATTTAATTTTTTTTAGTATTTTATATTGAATTTATAATGGAAGATATTTCACCTTCACAATCTTCAAAATAATTTTTCTTCGCTAAATCAATGAGGGACAAAAAAAACTATCAAAAGAATTCATCTAAATTCTCATAGAAAATCGACATGAGACAATTTTTTTTAGAACAAGAAATGCCTTTATTCTACATCGATTTTAAGAAAACTTTATGAAATAGTGATTTCCCATCGATTTTCAACGGGCTACACACTAATGAGTGGACAGAACCTATTAACCGTCACTAAAAAAAATCAATAAGGAAATTTGAGTGAGTAGATGGAAGAGAGATACAATTATAATAAAACTTATGACAAATATAAAATACATCACAATACCTATGCCCTGTGTTATTGTAATGTTTTTGCACTGTGTATATGATCCGCATAGATAGGTACTCCTTCCAACCCATTGACAATGTCTCTTAATTTTTGGGCAAAATTATTAAGGAGTAAGGGTAAAAAGATAGAAAGTCTTATTATTTTTGAAGGGTTAAATATTTCAACTTATAGAAACGGGACATTATTAATGAGTCACACGAAAAAGAAAAAAGAGTATTAAATTTCATTTATGCTGAATTAGGCTTCCTACTGTTATATACTATATACACACACCACATATATAACTATTTTGTTCATTAGTTTGCACGCTATATAATTAATCACAACTCCATTTCCCACAGAAGCATCAGAGGGTGAGCTTAGTTCGTCTTGCTTTCGTCTTGCGCTTGTATTCTGGCAACGTACTCGAACAAACTGCCATCGAAGCAGCGCCTCACCGCCTCTTTCGTCAGGAATCCATCTTCATCTTTAGCTAGAATGTAGAGCACAATCCATTCCCCTTTACTTGCAATCCTACAACCTCAATATTATAACACCAATATAAAAGAACAGAAAATAAAGTGAAAATGGCTATAGTTCAATCATCCTTACCATCCAAAGATGTCGGAGACATTTCTATTGGCTTCGGTCATCTTCCACACTTCTTTAAATGTAAGCTTATCGGGAAATGTTTTGCCATACTTGCTAAAGATGCTCTCAAAATTCGCAGGGGAGAATCTGAAGATCAAACGACACGTTATTGTTCGTGCAAGCTTCACACTTATAACTGGGGGTAGGAACATATATAACTGCATACCTTCCTTCTGTATCGTAAGTTCCAGTATCACTTCCATGTTTGCCTCTGTGTATGTTCAATAGGTATATAGGGAATAATGGAGAAGGAAGCCATCCCTGTACGATTAATTGGAGCATAAGTCTTTACCAGGACATTTGCAATCGCATATTTCAAACACGAAAACGAGGCTTACATATAAAACAATTACTTACTGGGAGTGTACGATAACTAAATGTCCCATTGATGAAGGCAGCCATTAGAAATGATGCAACAGGATTGAACCCAAGTTTCCGCATTCCTGCCAAAGTTAAAAGTGTGAACTCAAAATCGATGATTTGAAACCCATCCACATTGTAAGCTGTTTTAAGAAAAGACCCTACTAACATGAATTCAAAATCGAACATTTGTCATTGCCTTCTTGTATAAGTAGCCAAATTCATCAAAACATCCAATTTTGTAGAAATGGTGTCATATCTTATATGCACCTCAATGCAAGTATAACTAAAGATTCATTCCTAGATATGTTTATGTGATCATATCACTATAAAATAACAACACAAACCAATTGCCATCAAGAACAATTGCTGACAGCAAACCTACAAGGTAATCGTAATCACAGAGTACGAGCAAAACAACGTCCTTTCCTAGGAATAAACGAACAACTAGCTAACTCGAGAAATGGAAATTACCAGCATAGGTTTCCCATGGATAGATGATCCCGTTGCCGTCTAGATCAAAGAAGGCACAATGCTGCTGCAGGGGAGTCATATCATGATGCATATGGCCTGGAGTTCCATTAGGGTGTTCCGTATCAACAGCAACCAATCCTCTTACCATATCTGAAATCCCATTCACCAAATTCACCAAATTCAACAAATCAACAGTGACACTTACATATTAACAGAAAAAGTTCAAAAATGTCAGTAGCTCCAAAAAAAGTTCCAAAATGTCAGTAAATCTCAAAATCCTCTAATGATGAATTATATAAGAACACCTAACATAGAAAAAAGCATCATATAGCTTAAGAAACTATCAACATCTCCAAGAAATAAACTCCAAATAATATCGCATTTTACATACATAATGAACGTATCAGTTATATTGGGCAGAAAGAGGGAAAAGAACTCACAAGGCTTAGGAATTGAAGTTTCGAGGTCTGTGCGCACCGGCCGGTCGTAAGTCACCGGCGCAAGCGGCGCCACCGTCGACAACACCGGATTCCCTTCCACTGCATTAGTTTGGGCTGCCATCACTGATTAATACCCCTCTAAAGCCTGCACAAATTTTTTTATTGAAAACCCAGAAACAAATTGAATTGTAACATTTTATTGAAATTCCACAATTTATAGAGGAAGCCATGTAGCAGCAACGGCCTAAATGGAACAACTGAATGCAAGTTGCACCGCGCACGAGTTTCTAATTGCGGCAGCAAAGAAACAACTTTGGGATTTCTTAAATTGAAACGATGAAACGTTGGTTGTTGGAGCGTGAAAGTTGAAGATTTTGGAATGAGAATTTTTCCAGAATTGAGAGTTTCGTAATTGGAAGAGTTTTGACAAGGAATCGTTTCCTTTGGTGGTTAATGCAAATATAATTCTACGAACAGGGTACTCAGAATAGAGATAATTATCGAATGAAATACGATAATCATTTTATGAAATTGTTACGACTTACTAAAACGTTCAACTTTTAAATCTATTTTGAGGGAATTAAATGTCTGATAAATAAAACACATTAAGATTTCGAATTTCTTTTTACGTATTTAACTCTCAAGTATTTGTTAGGCTGTCTGCAACGCTATTCGAGCGTGGGTGCTCGAGACCACATCGAGCACGGGGTGGCTCGAGCACCCCGCGTGGCAGACGGCACGAGCTCGAGGCGTGCCCGAGCGCTCGAGACGAGCTCGAGTCCGGCGCGTGCTCATAACGCGCGAGTAGTTTTGGAAAAAAAAAAAAAAAAAATTACGGCGCGTGCATTGCACGCGCCTAACGTATATATTCGAAAAAATTATGCCCGTTGCGGCAACGGCTATGCCGTTTAATTTTTTTTTTTTTTTTTTCTTCACCTATAAATACCACCACACTCTCACTTATATCTCACACCATTTTATCATCCTTTTTCTCTCTCAAATTCAACCTAAAAAAATGTCTTCATCGGAGGAACTTATTTTTTCCGATTCGTCGGAGGAATATGTCGAGGGCGGCACCGACGACGAGGTGCTGGAGATGATGGCGGACGTGGATCGCTACATGCGTGCACACCAAGCGGAGCAAAAAAAGAAGAAGAAGAGGGCGCGAGATTTCGTCGACCGCGACCGAGAAGCGGCGTGTGCGATCCTCCATGCCGACTACTTCACCGACCACCCCACCTACGGCGAGCAGTTTTTCCGACGCCGTTTTCGGATGCACAAGCATCTGTTCTTGCGCATCTGCACAACGTTGGAGGAAAACGTCCACTTCTTCACGCATCGACAAGATGCACTCGGGCGATGGGGGCTAACGGCGGTGCAAAAATGCACGATGGCAGTGCGACAACTAGCGACCGGTGGTGCTGCCGACTCATTCGACGAGTATCTGAAGATCGGAGATAGCACGGGCCGGCTTTGCCTCAAAAAATTTTGCCGTGCAATCATCGACCTCTTCGGCGAGCGGTACTTGAGGAAGCCCAACGCTGCCGACACTGCGCGTCTGCTCCAAATGCACGAGTTGAGACATGGGTTTCCAGGGATGCTCGGAAGCCTGGATTGCATGCACTGGGAATGGAGGAACTGCCCAAAAGGGTGGGCGGGTGTCCACACTCGCGGCGATCACGGCGTGCCTACCTTAATCTTGGAGGCGGTGGCGTCGCAGGATTTGTGGATCTGGCATGCCTTTTTTGGGGTTGCCGGCTCCAACAACGACCTCAACGTCCTCAACCAGTCGCCCTTGTTCACCGACGTGCTTGAGGATAGAGCTCCACCGTGCACCTTCACCGTCAACGGACACCGCTACGACAAGGGGTACTACTTGACTGACGGGATCTACCCTTGTTGGCCTATCTTGATCAAATCGCCGATGGTAGAAACAGACCTAAAGACGGCGAGGTTCAAGAAGATGCAGGAGTCTGCCAGAAAGGACATAGAGCGAGCCTTTGGAGTGCTCCAAGCCCGATGGGGAATAATCCGAGCTCCGGGTCGGTGCTGGTACAAGAAGCATCTCCGAGACATCATGTTCGCGTGCATTATTTTGCACAACATGATCATCGAAGACGAGCGGGAAGATGTGGAGAATTGGAGAGAGGACTCCGACTCTCCATCCAGTAGCGGGGTACACTTGCGGACAACTCCGATCTGCTTTCGGCAATTTATGCAACGGAATGCCGACTTGAGAGATCAAAAAAAGCACCATCGGCTTACCAATGATCTCGCCGAGCACCTCTACCGGAAATTTGGACCTCTACGGGAGTAGTCTAGCATTTTTAGTTAATGTAATGCTTTTTTATTTTAATTATTGTAATATGTTAGTTTTTTTTTTAATTAATGTAATGTTTAATGTTATTTTTATTAATGAAATTTTATGAATTAATTTAATAAATAAAAATGGGGAATTTTTTAATATTAAAGATAGAGCACCCTTAAAAGCACCCTTGCGTTGCAGGGGTAGAGTGCTCTCTAAGGGTGCTCGAGTGCTAGAGCACCCCTTAGAGCACCCTAAGGGTGCTCTAAGGGATGTGGATAGCCTTAGTTTATTCTTGTCTTGCATTTTTTTTTAAAACTCTCCCATTACTTTTTTGGGCTAAATTACTAATATAACAGTTAATATACAATTAAAAACTCCACTAACACATTTTATCTCTAATCCCTAACTCCTTGACACTCGTGCCCAAATTCATTTCACATTCATACTCGTGCCCAAAAAAATGAAACAAAAATAACAATACGGGAAGAGCACTGCTGAAAAAAAAGTCTAATTCATTTTTATTACTCCCTTCTCCATCCACGATACGGGCTACCATATTGTAAACGACACATGTTTAATAAAAAAAGGTGAATGGTGATGAATAATAACGGGTATAGCTGTGAATAAAACAAGAATCCACAATAAATATAATTGAAGCAGTGATAAATATAAAATTAAATATAATCTATTACGTAGGTCCTATTACTATAAATGAAAATGACAACCATTTCGTAGACGGATTTAAATGACAAAAGTGACAATCATATCGTGAACAGAAAAAATAAAACCCGACCTCTGCAACAACTGTACCTGATACTAGATAACCCCATCCTTGTGACATACAAATGACTTCATTTTAGTGCTATTCTAATTCTAATTCTAAGATTGATAAATTGAATCTGTCACATATTAAAAGATATTAACACAAAATAAGAAGACTTCTATGTTATTAATATAACTATCTATAACATACATATTATTCCAATTATTCCAAGCCTAATCTTTTTAAAAAGGAAGCACCTAGAGTACTTCTGTGCGCGAAAGTAGTGCAGTACCAAATCGAGACAAACTCTGAAATCTAGATACGGGGGCCAAGGTCTTCGAGAGACTTGCTAGTTAGAGAGCACAATATGATGAATGTTGTAAGTTGTGATCCGAAGTAGTTATTGTCCGTTGTTGGCCTCTATGATGATAGTGACGATACGGATGTTGGTCACTTTATCGATCTGACCTTGACACTAGCTGGAGCTGTATTTAATTCATCTTTCGTTCAACTTGCATCTGTGCCCTGGCGCAGTACTCAAACAGACTTCCATCATAGCAACGCCTTATTGCCTCTTTCGACAGTAAACCATCTTGATCCTTAGCTAGAATGTATAGGGCACCCCACTCCCCTTTACTTGCAATCCTGCAACCTCATTTATTTAAAAACAAATAAAACAATAGAAAATAACCTTTTTTTTTTTTTTTTTTTTTTTTAAACTGAAGTAAATGTTGCTAAAGCTTAATCACTCATACCATCCAAAGAAATCAAAGGCATTTCTATTGCCTTCGGTCATGTTCCACAGTTCACCGAGTGTGAGCTTATCTGGGTATGTTCTACCATACTTGCTAAAGATGTTCTCCAAATTCACTGGGGAGTATCTGCAGATAATACTACTTATTATCATATCATACATATTTCTCAGTCAGAAGGGTCAGATAAGTAGAACGATACTCATATTCAGATCCAAACACAACCAAGTTCCAGAAAAGCAGTTTGGATCCATATAGGTATCGTCTCATGGATCTTAAACCCAGGGCAAGCGGACATGATTGCATACCTTCCTTCTGTATCGTAAGTTCCAGAACTGCTTCCATGCTTGGCCTTGTGTATATTAGTTATGTATATAGGGAACAAAAGAGAAGGAAGCCAGCCCTGATAATTAAAATGACTCAGCAATTCGAAGTTTTATCCAGATTAATAATTTGCATTGATTACAATAACACAAGGCTTTTCATCCATTCCAACATTTGAGACTACAGTATAAACAAAAGCTCATGGTTTCAACAGAAAATCAATGTTGATGAAGCTGCCAAGCATCATAAAATTCAAGCAACAGTTACTCGAATTGAAATGCTCATAAATTTTTATCCGGACATACAATGTTAATCACAGGGCAGTAAAAATACTACAACCAATAGATCAAACCTTGCGTCAATAAATTATTAGTCAAAAGCCACCGATCGTAAAACCTCTCATATGCATGTGTATATAACAAACAGAGAATGCAATAGACCACCTTACCAGATAAGAAGCTATTTAATGATAATCATGTTAAGACAAAAATAATTTTCATACCAGACATCACAGGTTATATCAACTTAATTAACACAATTACTTACAGGGAGTGTAGGATAACTCAAGCCCACATTGATGAAAAAGGCCAATAAAAGTGATACAACAATATTGAACCCAATTTGCCGGAGTCCTGCATCAATCGAATGAAGTGGTTGGAAAGCAAAAGTCAATACCATCCACATTGCTAAAATAATAAGTTAAATAGACCCTAGCGGTTTGAATTCAAAATCAAATACTCATCATTTCTTTCTCGTACAAGTTTAAATAGATGCATAATCATCGGTATTTTCAATTTTCGAGGAATGTAGTTAGAAACAACTTGATCCTCATCACCAAGTTCAAGCAAAACTATTTTCCTACAAAGGCTCCTAAATTCATCAATGGAAAAACTAACTAAACCGAGGCATGATAATTACCTGCATACGTCTCCCATGGATAAACAATGCCATCGTCGTCTTGATCAAAGAAAGCACAATGCTGCTGCAGGACACTCATATCACGATGCATATGCCCTGGAGTTCCATCGGGATGATCCATATCAGCAGCAACTAATCCTCTTACCATATCTGAAATTCCATATAGCAAAATACTCAACAGTGACACTTTCTGTATTAACAAATCCACATAGATGTTTTCAATATGTAGGAACAATTTTTTTTTAGTAAGTCACAGATGCAAGATTACGAAATTTAAAAAAATTGGAGCTCCAAGGTTGAAGGTAGTCAGCTTTGTTAACGCCCAATATCGACTGCCAACCACTGCTAAAACAAAACCTAGAAATTGAAAAATGTTTGATTTGGGGGAAAATCTTATAGATTAGGTCGCCACATTAAAATCGAGAATCCAATGACAAGGCTCATAAAAAATCCGATGCTACGTCTATAATTATAAAGCAATAGTAAATTTAACATATTGTGAACTCACAGGGCTTAGGAATTGAAGTTTCGAGGTCTGTGCGGACGGGGCGGTCGATAGTCACCGGCGCAAGAGGCGCCACCGGCGATAGTGCCGGAGGCATTTCTTCAACGTCTGGCGATTGAACACCTTGCACAAATTTCTTCGCAAAACGAGAAAGTAAAATGAAACGCTCTACTATTGAGATTTGAGACGCCTCCTGCTGCTGGGTTGTATCATAGAAACAACTTGAATGAGCTCTTTTGCAGCACAAATTTTGTGGAGGAAGTGATGAAAAGCTAGCCAGCTAGCAGCAGAGTCTACATGGCGTGGCAGAATGCATGTCGTAACACGTAAACTTCCTTTGTTTTTTAGCAGCAAAGATAGAATTTTGGGATGATTTTTTAAACATTATTAGCTGAGGAGTGACTTTAAATTTCTAATTAAACTAATTAATTTTTTAATAGTATAAGATTATAATGCATTAAACTAATTATAACTTCTAAGAATGAATTTTATATTTTACTATATATTAGTATAATCTAATGATAAATTGTTAAATCCTAATCATTAGTACTAAATTCCGAATTATTAAAATTAAAATTAAAACAAGCAGAGTAACACTCCGTGGATATGGATCCTGACTCAACCCGACCTGTCCACACGTCCCGCTCGACCCGCGCGTGAGATTCTAGCGCTTTTTCTTTTGGCTGAGCCTTCGGCTCCACTTTCACTCCGATTACTAATATAAGGATAATCGGCGAGCAATAATTTGAATTTTTTCGGCTCGTTCTGAGGGCTTCGGTTCCCCTCACTCGAATATTGATCAAAAAATAAACGACAAACAAAAAAGAAGTGGCAAACAAAAAAAAAGAATGAAAAAAACAATCAAAAGATGTTAACTTGGATCAAATTCGGATCACCCGGATCGAGTCGGGTCGGACAGACCAAACGGGTATTTATTCCTTGCAGAATATGCACGGGCGTTTTTGTCAAACAAATAAAGAGAGGATTAGGGCGAGATCGCATGGGTGCAACACGTCGCGCCCAAGTGTTTGCCTTTGTTAAAAATTTGAGGCTGATAAACCCAACTCCAATTAAAGAGGTAACTCAAATCTAACCGTGGTCAACTGCTGCTCGACCCTTCAAACCCCACACAAATATCTCTCTCTACCCCTTCTTTCCTAACCCCTTTTTCTCGGTGATTTGATTTCGTCAAATGGCATCTGAGGTGGCGGCTGCAATACCAGAAGTCCCGGTGGAGGCGCCGCCCGCGGCGGAGAAGCAGCCGCACAAGCTCGAGAGGAAGTGGACGTTTTGGTTCGACAATCAGTCCAAGCCGAAGCAAGGCGCCGCCTGGGGCTCTTCTCTTCGCAAGGGATATACTTTCGACACCGTCGAAGAATTCTGGTGGTACGTTACTCCAAATGTCTGATATCTTGAAGAAGTTTGTTGCTTTTTTTCGGTAGTAGGGCAATATATCCCGATTTGATAGAAAAGGTTTTTGCTTTAATTGATTGTTTTTGGTTTTACTGTTTGCTTCTTGACGATTGTGCTAGATTTTATGAGAATGATTTGCTGTATTGACCTAGATTCTTGAGGTTACTGTCTCGACGATTCCTGCAGTGTGCACTATTTACCTGCTATGTGTTGTACTTTCTTTTTGTCTGTTTGTACATTACCTTGGTCTTGTTAATTTTTTTCTAATTACGTGTTGGAAGTTCATTGCTCTTACTGCGGATTTGGTTGTGACTGACAGTATCTCGATTTAGAGTTGCAAGTAAAGTATTTGCTCTAGAAAAAAACTCAACTTGAACATCAGTGCAACTAATTTGATATGAAAAGCATACACATTTGAGTGACTTTCGCACCAATGCAGAATATATTACACTGTCTTTTTACCTAGAGGGACTCTTCTGAACATCAGTGCAACTAATTTATTAACCTACACAGAATGCTAACATCATGATGTGAATTTAATTCTGAAATTGTGTAGAAAGGAGCACAAAAAATACCTAGGAATGTGCCTTAACCAAGTTGAGCCAACCTGTGGGTTGTTCGAGCTTTGTTTCACTCTCTAATAAAACTTGGTTTGATTCCTGAGAAAGCGACAGCTCAAGCTTTTATTAAGTACATAGTTAGCTAAACCCAAATTGCCTCATATGTATATGTTTGTATTTCCAATGTTTTGTAATGAGTTTGGGCCTAACCAAGGTCATTTAATTACGGTGTAATAGTTGAGCATGAAGTATCTATTTAACTGGATTCTGTAGTTTGGTTTATCTTACTGCTGCATTTTGCACTCTTTGCATCTTCTGTTACTTCTGTCTTCACTAGGCCTGCAAATTATGCTGCATTCTATTACTGAATAACTGAAACTTAGGGAAGTGACTGCAAGATCTCTTCATGCCAATAATCAGTCAATGGAGTGCTCTGAAGTTTGCAATTTGCTGCTTTTTTTCTTTTTTCTTTTTTTTGGGGGGGGGGGGGGGGTATTATCTTCTCATTAGATGGTCCATCTTGTTATGACTTGCGGAGTAAAATGGCGACTTCTTTGCAGTTTATATAACGAGATATTCAGACCCAGCAAGTTCCCTGCAAATGCTGATTTTCACTTATTCAAAGCTGGAGTGGAGCCCAAATGGGAAGACCCAGAGTGTGCTAATGGGGGCAAGTGGACTGTAACTAGCAGCAAAAAGTCTGATCTGGACAATATGTGGCTTGAAACTGTAAGAAATCTGACCCCTTCACTTCTGGTTACGAGTAGACCTAACAAGATGGCACAAAACTTGAGAGATTGATTACAAGAAAATCTGAAGGACGTATTTATTTGGCTTTGACATGCAAAAAAGTGTTGAAAACTACAAGATTATGTCACTCACTCACTCTCACACCCAACCTTTACAAAAAATGATTTCCTCAATAAAGTGTGCTCTCAAATGCCCAAACCATAAATATTTTCCTAATGTATTTTGCTTCGCAAACTGAAGGAAGGTATTTTCCATTGGGAAACCTTATAGAACATTAGTTGGTGGTCTTATATCCTGGCTGGACACAAATAAGCTCAAAAGACTGATGTTCTGATCATTGAATGGATTGGGTTTCCAATCTTACATTTCTCAAACTTCTCGTGGTTCTTTTTGCTAGTTAATGGCTCTAATTGGAGAGCAGTTTGACGATTCTGATGAGATATGTGGAGTGGTTGCCAGTGTTCGCCAAAAGCAAGATAAACTCTCGTTATGGACCAAGACTGCAGCCAATGAAGCAGCTCAGGTATTTATTTTCCTTACATAGCTAATCGTGTCAATGTTTTTAACTTTTTATTCATATGTTGGTTTTAGATAATCAAGAGAACATAATTAAATATGATATGATGAGCAAAATTTCATCTTGTTATTTTGACCTTTTGCTGCATCGTACTACTATTCTTTAAATGATAGGTTAGTATGATAGAAGGGACTAGGACTCGAAGGTGAAAAGTTTGTGTAGTGCTTTTGTACTTAAATGATATCCTTTAATCAAGGGCCGTATTAGGGTAAGCACGAAGCAGGAAACCAACACCTTCACAGAATCAGTGAGGTTTAGCAGCCATTCATTGTTAATTGCAAGGAAAAACTGAAATTCTGTTATTATTCTTGCACAAGACCTATTAGTAGAACTGTTGGATTGGCAATGTATTGAGCCTTTGTCAATAAAAAATTCATCTTTGGCATGCAGATGGGCATTGGAAGGAAGTGGAAGGAGGTCATTGATGTCACTGATAAGATCTCCTACGGGTTTCATGTATGTTTTTATCACTCTTCCAATGTATATTGTACACTTTGATGCCTTCTTATCTTCATGTTTTAATTATTCTTGGTTTACTACAGGATGATTCGAGAAGAGAAAGCAGAGCGCCGAGAAGTCGGTATCAAGTGTGAAGCAAGAGCCTATAATGTTGTTGAGCATGCTTCTGATAGAGAGCAGTGTGATCTTTCCTTCCTAGCGAATTACTGGTGTTTGTCTGTCAGTTATCTGTTATATTTGAATTGATATATGTAAACATCAATGTTTTGACCTTATTAAATCACCTCGGATTATAGCAGCATTAATTCACATTCTCATTTACTTATGTTTGATACTATTAAAGTTTTGAATATTAGTGTAACAAGATATTCGTATTCTTTTTTCTAAGTAGTGCGAAAAAGACTACTGAATCTAAACATGAAGAGCAAACGAAATAGAGGTATTCATCTCACATGGAGAGATTGTATCTGGGAAGTTATGAATACACACTAAAACTTCTGTATATCAAAAGCGAATAAATAAGCATTGAATTAATGTAGGCAGGTGACATTCTTTCATCAAGCAAGAAAACCAAGCCATTCTCCATTTTTCTTGGCCAGTCGAATCAGCCCCTGCCGTTGCTTGTTGTCGGCTCCTATCGATTTGCAGAACTCCGTTATCACCTGAACGATCGGAGAAGATTGTACGTGTTGGTTTGTAAGTTGTGTGTGTTTCTGATATTAAAAGAGAGAAGGTCTTGGATTTCTGTTACCTGTGAGTGAAGAGCAATTGCTTTGCCTCGAAGCTGGTTGAACCTCTTCTTTCCGATGATGTTTCGTGTGATGACGACGGCCGGAGCAAAGATGCCTGTTGTATTTTTATTTCCCATCATCGGCTGCGACCGGACTGGCCGCGCCGCCACCCTCAGTTGCGTCGGCGGCGCCACCTTGGCCTGCAGCATGGCGTGGTCTTCACCAGCTACGGAGGTGCCCCAGCTCCCAAGAAAAGCAGAAGCAGAAATTGAGGTGGCAGCCATTGATGAAACAATGCTGGAAGAGGAGAAACAAATCTTGAGGTTTTTGCTGCGAGAGTAATCAGAAATTTGTGTTGGAGATTTTTTGCGTTTCTTTTTTAATCATTTCGAGTTATAAGTATTTGAGAATTTTCGTGTGAACCTGCGGTGTTTTGGTTCAGAAAATTGAAGGTGAGGAGGCCTGATGAGAGCCACACAAATCTGGTGGGCTAAGATTTTTAATTTTATTTTTCCTTTTTTAATTTTTATGCTTATTTGGTTGGAATTTTATTTTTGAGTTGAATCAGGATTTTTCTATACGGTTCCCAGCCACCCGGAGATCTTTGTCTTCGATTGTACTGGTTGTTTCACTTCAGTGGTCCCACACCATCACCGGTATTCGACACGTATTTTTTGAATTATTTATGAGATTTTTTTTCGCCGTTGAATTATACTCCAATTTCTAAATCCTTAAAATCTCCATAGAAATAAATTTAAAAGAAAATAATCCTAAAATCATATTCACGTTCCAAAAATCATAAATTAATTGTTTATAATAATTCAACATGGGAAATCAATCACATTTTATTTTTAACTGAAATTTATAATATTTTCGTAATTATTGGATTATATCCATTAAAACCTTTCAAATGTTAGGAATTAAATTGTAATTTGCCTTAATATTACTTTTCCCCTTTAATGCAGTCTAGTACTTTTCTTCCAGAACGAATGCTTTTTATGGCTGACTTTGACTTCAAGCGTCTGATTTCCAGCCTAAATTCTTAATTTCGTAAATTCGAGTCGGAATTATCAACCTTCAGTAGCAAGATTCGATTTTTCCATTCACAATACACAGAATTTCGAAAAGCTACAATTTTCTGTTTTAAGGTGTCAATATTTTGAATATTATTTGAGTTTACGTAATGTATTAACTGACACTAACTTTTACAATAAGACAAGATCCATCCATTATTTCATTATTTCAATAGTTAGAGTCCTACTTTACTTCACCCTTTCATTTCCAACGATTAAATTGTTGCCACATCTATTTTCTTTTTTTATCTAGAAAATACAAAGTATGAACTTTTTCGTATACATACAGAAATGAGGAATCCAGTTACTACTTACTAGAACAGAAGATAATACATCCTCAAACTAAGATAATCTAAAGAAATGAACGAACTGTGATTAAATTGTTACGAGTCGGAGTCGGATTTTATAGGTCGAGTCTATCGCACTTAGTTATTCGAGTTTCATATACCTCGTAACCGGAGAAAATTTGGGCATTCTTAGCCATTTCCTTCGAAAACGGCTGAAGCCATGAATCTTGATTCCCGAACGAATTCGCTTCAGTTTGCTAGACAATTCGTACTTCCTCCCAAGAATCTTCTTTTTTGAGACCCTCATCCATTTCCGTACATTCGTACATCCTGCATCAATAATTTTAATTATCATTACAAAAAAGATACTATTAAACTACGTAACAGTTGCATCTTTACCTGTCATATTTCGCCTCTTATTCTTCTTATTCTTTATCTGTTGATTTTCTTCTTCACTCTCTACTTCATGCAAAGGCTGTAACACGACAGAATCAGATGACTTTTAATTATATTTAAACCTCCAAAAAAAATAAAATAATATTGTTTAATTATTTACCTGAACTAGCTTATCAAGGCGTTGTCTCATTCTTCTCTGTACGAAGCCTCTAGTGCTCTGTTCAAGCTTAATTTAGCTTCAAAAATGTAGTAAAATGTTATACTGTTTAGTAGCTTCTAGAAGATTCCGTAATTACCTTCACATGATACTTCACAAAAGTATACAAGTTCAGTAGGTTCCACACTGTCTTCTCCATCTTCTTTCCTTGTACATGGCGCGACGTAATGTCTGAAAATGCAGTTGTTAAAATCATACTGTTTTAATTTATAGTAACGTTTTTTTCAGTTTGAATTAACTAATACCAAAAGAGAGGAATCCTCCATTTGTGCTGAGATCTTCAATAGGCTCTCCTCTTAACTCTGCAGGCGGAATAGGCGACCATATGCAATGAGGCGCTTTTTGGAATGCTTTTGAGCTTCCTACATCCATAAGTTCCTGAAGCAATACGTGTCGTTGCTAAGTTAGATGCGCGTAGAAAGTTTAAAACGCGTACTCATTTCCTTCGTATGTTGAAGAAATACCTGAAAAAAGGCCGCTGCAATGATCACATCTTCTTTCTCCTTGAAGCGCATTGGAAATATTGCAGTGATCTTTGCTGGCTGTGGATGTGTTAGATCATATTTCATGAGGTAACTGAACTATTTCTCCATATATATAAATGTTGGATTTTGTTGCCAATTCTTTCATTTTTATGCTTTAGACAATGAACTTGCCTGCTTGATGAGAAAGAATGGTTCTCTTGGATGATATATGAGTTTGATTGGCTTATAGATACCGTTAGTGATTTCTTGAGAATCGAAATTCTTTAAAATCTCCTTCAGCTGAGAGCTCACTAGTACTGCTTGCACTGAGGCTATGTCTGAAATCATCTTTGTTGAGGCTGGGGATAATGTTTAACCGAAACTAGTTATCATCTAATATGTACCGTTATTCTACGAAGAGAGTCGATTTTAGAGACTAAATGGAGGTTTATCAAAGCATGCATGCATCAAGAGGTGTTGCCAACCTTTATTCTGTGGAATTCTTGAAATGTTGAGCTTGAGAGTGAGTTGATAGCCTTCGTCGGGAGGCACGAGGGGCTCCATAACCTCGGGGGATATCCCCATAACCATCTCCAGAGTGTGGTAAGGAAGGTGTGATGAGATTGGGAGTCCTTGAGAGAGAAGAGGTGTTGATACTGATAAATAGGTGTAAAGTGGATCTGAAGCTGAATGCTGTTGGAAATTTATGCATGGAGTCCAACAGTTAGAGAAACTAAACTATGTTTTTTAATGTTCAAATGTAGAAGAAAATAATTTGTTGGATACTCTTGTGGCAAGTCATCCTAGGACGGCTTTCTGAATTAGATAGCTCGAGTTTTTACCTTGACATGGTAGTGTACGGAGCCAAATTCGTGGACGTGGTGATCCACCTCCAGAGGTCTTTCAGCTCTGTGATCAAAGACCAGATAGTGTTAGAATTTGTCTAGTAATTTTGCCTTTTCTGTTACACATTAATTGTTTGAAGAAATTAACAATTATATTTGTTTTAGGGCATAAGTGGTGATGAGAGTTGTGTTTATATATATAAGCTGATCTCTCTCATCAAGTGGTGGTCTACCATGAACACACATTTCATTATCTGCCAAACAAATTAAATGGTGTGTGTGTTATGTCAAAAGTTGTAAGGTGCACAAAATTTGTCTAGTTGTGAAATGATTGTGTATGCAACTGTGCATGATGTTGAGCATCACTAGCTAAGATTTTGAATTGGAACATATCATGTGATTTTAGTAGATTAATGTTTCAACTATAGTACTTTTGATGAAGCATGGTATCTGACTATTGGATAAGAACACTATTGGAAAATACTAGTAATGGATCCTTCCATCATACCTGTGTATCCTCAGAAGAATTTCCTTCAATGCTGGTGAGGCCCTTTCAAAGCAGGCCATATGTTCTTGCACTTTGTTCTTTCAGAGAGAGAGAGAGAGAGAGAGAGAGAGTTGTGTGTTTGAGGAGGGAAAATGGCACCTTTTGTTGGCGAGAAGGGAAAAACCTTTGTTGAGTAGAATGTAAGTAGTGTGGTGCGCTATCATGGTTAGCAACCTTCGAAGCAATATAATAATATATACCTAACGCACTGCCCAGTGCCCACCCACACACTCTCTCTCTCTCTCTCTTCAATGTAAAAGCTTACACATACACTCGCATTTGGAATTTAGAGTGTGGTAAAAGATAAATGATACTACTAGAAAACAAGTGTTTGGTGATTGTAAGAAAAGTCATGGCCTGTTGAGAGGAAATCCTCAAATTAAAGTCTATACTAAGATTTTTATGATAATAACTAAAATTTCAAAAGTTCTGCTACTACATATTTTTGGAAGATGACAGAACAGGCAACTATTATTAGTCGTGATTCACTGTGGGCTAATTCTGCTATTATGAAACAATTTGTTAAAAGATAGGTAAGAGGCAAGCTGCAATAAAAACGTTTTGTGAAAATCAATTATAAATAATTTGGTAACATTTGAATTCTTAAATCTTTGTCCACGAGGTTACTACTTCATTATAAATATATCGGGGCAAAAAAAAAAAAAAAAACCTCTTATGTTGACATTTTTTCTTCTTCTATTAAAAGCCTTAAAAAATTAAGGATCAATTTATAAGTTTATCATAAACTGGGTGTGAATTTGAAGAGATGTATCAAGATTGAATTAATAAAATAGAATAAAAAGTAGTATAAATATATGGCTCAAATATCTTTGTGTAAAACATCTGTCTGTTTTGGAATTATTATTATGATATACTAGTAACCAACCCGTCGAAATACGGGAAATAACTTTACATTATAATTTATATGTGAATTGAAATTACTAAATTTATTAAATATAAAATGTAATATCTTTTAGAAAATTAATTTTGAACGAAATTGCTTCTTATTTAATTATTTTTCATATTCTGAATTTTTTTTAAATTAATCATTTATTTTAATTGATAATAGAAATTTGGAAAAAGAAATTAAAATTATCAATGTTTAAGCACTCAAAGTCATGAATGAACCCAACTTATTAAAATTTCCTCCACCACATCCATCCCAACTTCAATTAAAAATAAGTTTGAAATACATAACTATTCTAAATCCATTGTGTACTAATACTCACTTTACCAGCTAAAAACTTGAATACTAAATGTAAATATAATTATAACATAATTATCATTAAAATAAATCTCAAAATAGCTTACTAACAAAATCTATGATGGAATTTTATTAATATTTATAAATATATCATCATAAGTTATATATATAAGTATATTTTTTTTTAATCTTAGATGAATATAAATGAGTTTGGGTAGTAGGTACCCATAACTAATTGTTCAACGTGACCCTAACTCGCCATGGTCTCCATGACCCGTCCAAGAACTATTTAATAATTTTCAAACTCGTCCCATTAGAATTTGGTAGAGGCAGGTACCCATGAAAACTCGATCCATTGCCATCCTTACTCAGAGTGATTAGAAAAAGGTTTGTTACTTCTTCAGTCCCATTCAATCTATCTACATTTCCTTGAATGGATGTTCACTCAAATTTGTCTACTCCAAATCAAAACAATTAACCCTTCAAAACTCTTCAAAAGTGATAAGATCTATCAACTTTCTATCTTTTACACTTATTCTTAATCTGTATGGCATAATAAGTAGATAAATTGAATGGAACGGAGAAATTATTATTTTTTGTTTAAGTAAATATTTATAATAAAATACTGGATATGTTTTTAAACCATTTAAAAATTGTTGACCGTAGTTAGATTTATCTAGATTCATTTGGAATTTATATATACATATATATTTGTACCAATTCTAAAGTCAATACATGTTCTCCTCTCAAGGCCATATAGTAATTTCGTTAATTTTCCTACTATCTATCTCAATGAAAAGATCCAACATTACCAAATACTCCAATAATTAGCACTTATTCCAATAATTTACTACTATTTTAGTACATGATCACACAACTATAAATTGTAGTCATTCTATTTTAGAACATGATCACACAACTATCTTATTATTTTTATTCTTTTTACCACTCACAAAGCTGACAGCTTGAGTCTCTTTCTCCACTAACTTAACAACTACACTTTTCTATCCTTCCTTCATTTACAATTACCTAACTTTTATTAAAATCAGTGTCGCCCCAAAATAGCTCTACTATTCAAGAATGGATAGAGTATTTAATTTTATTTAATTTTAAATTTATTGTTTTTTTTTTCTTTATTTCTTTTGACGATTTGCTAGCCTAGTGGCTTAAGACGCCACTTATAAGTTCTTTGCATTGTTGTTGGTTCGGATTCAATCTCCAGACAAACAATCTTTCTTTTGTCACTTTGAGGGATGACCTAGTGATAGAGCGGTTTGTCTGAAACTGAAAAATCTAAATTCAAATCCCATGTCGAGCATGTCGTACTTGTTTTTGAAAAGTATGATTTACTTGTCTTATGTAGTTTGTCGGCTATTACATAAGAACGAGAATTTACCCAGTGTGCATCGAATATAGCGGCTAGAGATTCCCATAAAATAAAAAACTCGAACAATACCAAATAAATATTAATAATAATTAGTATAAATAACAAAAGATATAACACCAAATTCGATATAAATTTTAAAATTATACAATCTACACATTTCTTTTAGAATCATATCCAAACTTATGGTCGAATTATGTAGTTTCCAATATCAAATCCTTTAAAAATTTATATGCTCACTTTAGCTTTAACCTAATTGATAAAATAAATTTAGTACCCATACACACGTCTCAAACTCACAAAAAATAGTGAAAATATCTAAATAAATCAATGTCAATATCTAATTATATGATGTGGACACAACTTTATAGATAGAGATCTATGAACAATTGTGCCTTTGGGGATGGCCTAATGGTAAAAAGTGAGCGCTTGAGACTGAGAGATCTCAGGTTCGAACCTCATGAAGCGTCTCTATAGGTCGAGCTTGTCACACCTGTACATGGAAAGTGTGGTTTACCTGCCCTGTGTGGTTTGCAGACTACTGCACAAGGGATGAAGGTTTACCTAGTGCGCAAAAAAAAAAAATCTATGAACAATTGTAACGTGGGATATCATGATTATTACAAAGAAATACTGAATTAAGATGATAAATTTGCATAATAGAGTAATAACTTATACTCGGATTTTTTTTGTAAATATTTAAATAATTTTCTCTGTCTTCTATTCTTACGCCAAATATTAATACTGATGAAGCAAATAATCAATCATATGAAAAGTTATTTATTCAATCAAAACGTTTGGTTAAAAAAATATACAAATATTATTTCTAATAATTTTGTACATGTTCTTCAGTTGGTGCGAATAACTAAAAATTCGATGTGAAACTAAAGATCTTATAAAAATTAAAGTAATAAAATATATAAATTTAAAAAAAATATCTTTTATTTCAAGCTCCGCTCTCGTTGTCTTTATTAGAGCGAAAACCTCTATATTTAATAGATTAAACTATTTAATTGAAAACTTTAATTTCTGACCAAATTAAATTGCCAAAGAAAAAAATATAACTATTTATTTGACCAATTAATTAATCAATTAATTAGCCAAATTTAATAGGCGAAGGAAAACAATTGTTGGATGAATACTAAGAATGCATATATTATAAGTACTTAATTATATTGAATTTTTAATGGGTGAGTTTGATTAGAAAATGATGTGGGATAGAAGATTGGATGGAAATAAAGATAAAGATATTATACATAAAAATCATTTTTTTTCTATTATAATTGAAATAAAAATTTAAAGCATACCTGTTTGGAAGTTAGACTTTCCGTCTTCGCTTCTAACTATTTTCGAGGCCGATTTGACACAGTAATAGAATCATTTTTATTTTCAAAAAAAATAAAAAATAGTATATACTTAAGAGGTGAATTATGAATAGAATTTGATATCTATAAGTATCATATCGATTAATGTATATATAGAGTTATATATGAAGATAAATATGCGGTCTACAATCTGATATATATTGAGACTATTTAGAATTTGATATTGAATTTTATATTAAATATGAATATATGTAGAATAGAATCATTATATTACTAAAAGGAAAACGATTCTTGCTTTGAAAAAATCTTACGTGGCACTCCTTATATTCCTCCATTCATATTTATCTAAATTCTCAAATTTTTGAATTTTTAAATGTAAAATAATAGATTTTAAATATCTATAATAAAATCTTGTATCATACATCGGTTTCTCAATAAAACTTCACCTATTGAAAAGCCTATAAATACCTAGAATCAATGTACATTTTCTCATCTCTTGCTCCACCAGTTTTATTTGGCCAATTTATTTATTAATAGGCCGAATAAATAACTATATTGTATACTTTAATTTAATTTAATTTGACCAATTTATTTATTAATCGGCCGAATAAATAACTGCTATATTTTTATAGTTTTATTCAATTTAATTTCGTCAGATTATTAATTGACCGAATAGATAATTGTTTTTATTAGGGAACCCATTTATTAGTTGACTGAATAAAGGGTTTCAAAATAGTTTGGATAATTTAATGGTTGACCGAATTAAATTTGGAAATAGTCTAATATTTTTTTATTTAATTTGATAAAAAAATAAGTAATTTCTAATTTGTCAATTAATTAGGTAGACGGGCCAATTTCAACTGACGGGTACCTCAACTCGGGATCCCACGTGATACATTTTTATTCTTTATTCTTATTAATTTTAAAATTTTCATTTTATTCATTTTTTTCATATATTTTCTAAAATCTAGAATTGTCATACATTGTGCATTTATAAATAAAAATCGTGGTCAACGGGTCAACGGGTCAATTCTGACTCGGAAACGTGGCCGTAGACGAGTCAATTTCCAACCGACACTCGAGAAAATTTTCATTTTATGCTTTTTTTCATGTATTTTCTAAAATCTATAATCGTCATCCATGAAATAATTTTTTACGTTATTTGTAGTTGGGTTTCCAGCTTTGCATAATTTATAATTTTAATTAACAAATATTACTATATTAAGGACGATAACGAATAGTACAATCATTATTTTTATTAAATTTTTGGATCTATATAAATTTTAAATAAGTTTTATAAATTACGCACTTATAAATCAGAGTCATGGTCAACGGGCCAGTTCCGACGCAGAACTACGGCGGTAGACTAATAGATGGATTTTTTTCAGAAAAGAACACAAATGACTAATTTTTTAATCGGATTTTAAACAAGTACGAGTATATAAATTTCAAACAAGTTTGAATAATCCTAAATACATCATCTCAAATTGTTTGATTAATCGTCGCCGTTGGAAAACGTAGAATATATGTAGGAAAATTGACAGAAAAATTACTAACGATTTATCAACGAGTCAATTCTGACCAATAATCGTGCGCGTAGATGGGTCAATTCAGTACTTGCGGGGTAACTTTTTTTTAATACATTATATAATTTTGAACTCATAAAATTAATAATATTTATGGCGAACTTTTATCTTATATAATTGACTAAATAATTTTATGAATCATAATCATTCCACATAAAGTTTTGTAAAAAGTAAAAACTACCAAGTACATAGTGAAACAATTCTTGAAGTTCTATTCTCAGTTAAAAAAGTTATTCTCGAAGCTAGTAAAAAAGAAAAGGAATGTCATCATTTATTTTTTTATGAATATATTTGGAAGATGATTATTTATATAATACTACACTTTATAATTATTTTTTTATTTATTAAATATTGTGTGAATATTTTTGGAATATAGTTATGTATATAATTAAATATTAATTTCAGGTAAAAAGAAAACAAATGACATCATTAAATTTTTTGCGAATATATTTGGAAGATGATTATTTATATAATTCAAAATCAGTATTGTAGTCAATAGGCCGGTTCCAGGTGGGAACCATCGGGGTAGACGGGATGATTGTGAAGCGGTGGTTTAACTTATTTTTTTTTTCTTAATCTTGTGTTGAATTCATAATGTGGGCTATTTAGGGCCACTTTCATCTTATAGACAATCTTAACATCTATAGTACTATTATTCGCTATCTATATATCTCTTCTCTCTCTCTCTCACAACCCGCTTCTTCCCTTGCCCTTTTATTCTTCATAAAAGGCTAAAAATTCATCTTAAAAGTCGCTTTCCTCTGAGAGAGAAATATATTTTTGCCCACATCGGTTTTGTAAAAGAACAGAGCTTTAACAATTATCGAAAGTAATGAGAATATATTAGTTATAATTTTTAACAAACATAACTATATGAGTTTGAGACGTAAACATGTGGTAAAATTATTTTTTAATTGAATTTGAGATGTGTTCAAGGGATATAAATTCTAAGCGAGTTTAGTAGATTACATAATCGAATTATTTAACGCTAAAATAACTGACAAATAATATTTTTTTAATCTATCACATATTAGTACTATTTAATAATTTTATTAATTTTTATAATTTCCCGTCGATTTTCGACGGGTTCTACGCTAGTTCTATTTATTTGAACAACTAATTAATTGGTGACACTTGAGATTTAAGATTGTAGAAAATATATAATTAAGATTAAGAATTTCCTATATATTATTTGATAGATATATAATACATATATCAATCGTGACACTTGAGATTAAGATTGAGTTTATGAATTTGATATACATATTATTATATAAGTAGATAGATAGCTGCTATATGATGTGAGTGTAAGGTAATACACATTCGTTAGAATTGATATAATAGAGTAAAAAAAATTATTAATTATTATATGAATAGAATTAGATTAGAGTATATATATTACTATTACGAATTAATAATGTTTAAAATACGAGAATAAAAATAAATAAAAATGAAGAACCGTAAACGCAATATACAGTACGAACATAAACTTCGTAATTATATATACTATGATGATTATTAAAGCCTTTTTCTTCATTTAATGATAAACCATACACTCCTACAAAAGAGGATGGGATTTCAATGCCAACGAAATTAACTAACAAACAAGTCCAGGTGGCCGTCAAATGTCAGCCGTTAGATCTTTGGGCCAAATCTAGCAAGTTAACGAACTGCATCAACGCCAGCCCATTTAGATGAAGACGTAAATATGGCAATAACCTTGTGTCTGATGATGTAATTATTATTAAATCATTAATTAATTTCACTTAGAAAAAGCCTTCACCGGTGCAAAACAAAGTAAAAGTAAAACTCATCACACCTCCCCCTCTCTCTCTCTCTCTCACATATCAAATCTTTCAATTTCAGGGGGTTTTCAGCTCTCTCTATCTCTCTCTTTTGTTCAAGATTGCAGCTCGTACCAATCTGCTATCCGGTGTTTTTCGGAGGATTTGTCAATCGACAGGGAAATTCTGATTCATTGAAGAAACAATTTGTGGTAAACTTGTTTGCTGCCATCGAAGATTTTTCTCAATTCATGGTCTACTCTTTCTTCTCAAGGATACTTTCAATGCACTTCTTTTTTTGGGGGGATTCTGATATTTCAATCTGATTGATGTGTTGGTCAATCTTTGCGTTGACTTTTCTGAGGTGGTGAGCGGTTGATTTCCCCAGGATTTAGTTCTGAAGACTGGGGATTCAGTTGTTTGGTGTTGATGAATGTGAGATTTTGTGGACATGGTAGATGCTCGTGAAATATTCAGGCGTTTCTCAGTATTGATGGCTCTACATTAAAATTTTTGTGAGGTTTTTGGGGTTGGTTGTAGATTTGTTGATGGCTATGAATGGTTTGAAGATAGAGGTGAACAATAACGCTCGGAGCAGCTTGGAGTCTCCAAACGTAGTTATGATTGAGGAGAGTGATGAGTCGAAAGCATTATTGCCTTCTAACAATGGTGGATTGTCCAAAAAATCGGATAAACCTAAGAGGAAAGTTCACTGGATGGATAAGAACGGAGATAAGCTTGCAGAAATATTGGAGTTCCAACCGAGGTAATTTGGATCTTTGATGATTTATGTTGTTGATGCTGCTGCATAATTGTGGTAAAGTTATGACGTTTGATTCTTGTAGTTGTGCTCATTGCCAATGTAGCTTCTAGAGTTTTCTATTTTATGCTGATCGATTTATGATTGAGTTTAAGGAACAGAATTAAGAGGGTGTTTGGCAGAGCTTCAAAGCTCCTTAAAACAGCTTATAAGCACCTAAATCCTTATTAGTGAGTAGCTTATAAGTTGTCTTAAGAAGCTTAGAAGCTCAGCCAAACACCCTCTAAGTTGCAACTTTGGTGGTGCATATCTAATGGCTTAGAATCAGAAGATCAGTATTGTTATAGAGTATGGATGATCTTTTTTTTTAGAATAGAATATGGATGATCTTGTTGGTAGTTATGCTGTGTATTTATTTTCTGCGCCCTTTAGTTTTCAATCATATGTTGATTCTACAGCATGACATGTCATAGATTCCAACAGAAATTGATGAGGATATTCGTCTACATTGTTGAACATTTAATCATCATTTATTGACTAAAATACTGAATTACACAACTATAAGTCATATGCAAATCCCTACAGCATGACTGACTGTAGTCATTGGAGGCTGTCGATATATGAAAAGGTCAGTGCACTGATATTGCACACCACCTGACGCCCCTATTATATCTAGAAGCTTGAGCCATATCAGTTTTTTAGTCCTGCCATGTTGCGTTATTTTTATCTCTCATGATAAGATTGTAGAGTGATTAGTCTAGAATCTACATACCTGTTGCTAGAAAGGGTATATATGACATTTTTTTTTTTTGAGATATGACACATTGGTAGTGCTTATATTGTGTTTAAGGAGAATTTCAGTAACCTTTGCTTTGCTCTTCAGTTGGTGTTGTTGTGATTCTCATCAAAGTCTGCTATTGGTTATACTGCGTAGTTTCTCACATTAGTCAGAACATATGTCTCAAGCCTCAAGTATGTGGAAGCCAGTGCATAGATTAAGAAAAACTAACTTTTACATTAGCAGCAAGTTCATACATCATCTGAAATATAGATGAGTACCACTCAGTCTAGTTAGATTGTAAAGATAGTGTTTGTTGGACCTATGTTTTTGTCTGTTGGAAATGATTCGATCATTGAAATCAAACTTGGACCTAAGCGTTAGGATCATCCCATAAAGGAATAAAGGATATCCTTTCCTTTCAGCTACCATTGGACCTTGAAGTTTTGAACTGAATGCAGAAAGGAACGGATAAGAAAGTCATACCCCAGTCTCTTCTCATTCTGGACAAATAATGGTGTCTAAAATATTTTAAAGTATCACGAGAAACGAAAATCAGTAATAAAAATACATTGATATTGCCTGTAAGTAGTAGTATATCTATTTACAATTCTCCCATAGTGTTTTATTAGGAAATGCTTCTTTTAGTGTCTCCTTATCCAAACTCAAGCTTCAAAAATAGTCTTCATGTGCACAGCATGGATAAAATTTGTTTGGCAATCTAGGTGTTGTTGAAAGTATTGATGTTTTTACTATAGAATTCATATTTACTGGAACTGATGTTCCCTTATCTTTTGCAAGAGAAGTATATTGATTTTTATCATGATTATTTCTTGCTTGTTGAGTCATTCTATTAAATCATTATGCATTTTTGCCAAAAGCAACATATTGTTTTCTTGGTCCCTAGGTCAACTGTGCTGTACCTATCAAACTGTAAAATGTATCCTACGTCTCCCTTTTATGTAATACCACAAAGGATGCTATGGAAACACGAGTCAATTTTTGAATTGATATGTTTGTCTTCTCCCATGTAATGTTCCATTCTATTGCCTTGCAGTGATGTGAGCGACTCAGAAGAGGACGAATCAGATTCTTGCATCTGTAGAATTATGTAGACCGGATTCATTAGATCATCTGCTAGTAACTTTCTGGTGGATTTGTGAGATGTCAGTTTTTCTTCCAACGAAGCACTGATCTGCAGAATTGCCTTTCTCTGGATCCCAGTTATAACGAAAACGACATCTTGCTCGAGCACAATTTTATAGCAGTGTACAAGTAACCAAAGGAAGACACCGGGTTAATGGTTTCAAGAGTCTAGTGACTATCAACATATCATCTGAGATTTCTCTCTTTTTTTTCTTTTTCTTTTTTTGTTTTTTGCTGGGTAGCATATAAAGTTGAGCATAGTGTGTGCATTCTATTCTAAGAACATATATTGTTTGTGATTGTTATATAGCAAAGTTTTAGGAGCTTACATTTGCTTCACGTTTCCCACGTCTGTACAAATTAACAGTTTTGTGTATTCCTCAAAAAGAAAAGAAAATAACAGGTGTGTATCAAACTGATATCATTGTTATATATTTGGATTTTCCTCATGATTGAGATTGTTCTTTCTTTTATGGTATTATTATAGCAGCCATCACATTCTGTTCAGTTAAATTTTATTTTATAGGGCAAACTCTAAATCTTGAGCTGCACAGTGAAGAATCTTTGTCAAGAATCAATTGATATAAAACCGCAAAACAATCAACCATCTGTCTTACTGTCATTTTTATGTAAACGACAGTAAATGAATTTTGGTACTAATAAAAATGAAGTAAAATAAATAATAATAGTGATAATTTGCAATGTTAAACTACTCTTGAACCCTGAACTGACTCCAAAAATAGTTGCAGAAGAAAAAATATCCCGTCAATATGCTGAAGGAACACCCATGTAAGGATCACCAAAAGCCTCAACATTCCCTGGTCGACTGAACACAATCTGGTAAGAAACGAGCATTAGATCGAAAAAGGTTTCTAAATTCTGACAGTTTGAGTTTAAAGAAATCCTTACAATTTGATGCAAGATGCAGAAAAACGCTAGCTTTTTAGCATATAGAAATTTCAAGAAAATGCAGCAGCTATAAACCTGATAGTTTCCGAGTGTACAAGTTTTGAATCCTGCAGCACAATAGTCGAAGTAATATTCCCATGTCCTGATGAAATTGTCGTTGAATCCCAGAGCATTTATGTCACTGCAAATCATCGAAAAATCTTGGATTAGGACAAGTTCACACCAGGGCTTTTCTTACTCGAGACCGATCTTTTTTTTTTTTTTTTTTTTAATTCTTACCTTTGGTTTTTGAGGAAGTTTTCGCGCCAGCATCTGAGTGTCTGGTAATAATGGACTCCAAAGTCTTCAAGATGCTCCACACTACATTCAAAACAGTGTATTAAGTTCTTCTCTCGTTACAGTTAGCCTTGAAGCCTAATGAGGAATAACCGTAGATTGAAGTTTTACCAGAATCTTGATGCAGCAGCCATGGCTGATGTTACTCGGCTTAATGATGGCAGGCATCCCCCGGGAAATATATACTCTTTAATGAAATCTGAACTACGCCTATATTCATCGTACCTCTCATCTGGTATAGATATGAACTGAGAGAAAATAATCATTTAGTCCAGTTTCGGAAGTTTGAATACATAAACTTCAATTTTTTGGTAATAAAATAACAGAATCATGGTACTTGTAGTGGATGCAAACGCGTGATTTGCTCAGATAGCTCGACTAACCTGGAGAACGAGAAGACCATCTTCGGCTAATACAGATTCACAGCACCTAAAAAACTCTTCCATGAACTCATGACCTACTGCTTCTAACATCTCACTGCTCTCAATCAAAATTATGACATAAATATGATTGTCACTAATTTTTAATTTGACTAAAAAAAAAAAGGAAACAAGAAAAACTCACCATGATATTATCCTGTCATATTTCTCCTTATTCGGCACCTGTCTATAGTCACATAGAAGAAATTTTACGCGATCCTGAAGAAATATTAACACAATATATTGTTAAATAAGTAGAATGAAACTGCATTCAACTCAATAAACTGTTTCAAATAGTTATTTTACCTGCAGGCCGGCTTCTTTTACTTTGAGTTCAGCATATTGCAGCTGCTGTTCTGATAAGGTGATCCCCGTATATTTGCATCCCGTTCTTCTAACGACTTCGATTGCTAATGTTCCCCAACCACATCCAATCTCTAAAATGTGATGATCCTTGCTGATCTTTGCCTATGATTGATAAAAATCACTTTGAATACTTCTTTTTTTCTTTTCAAAATTGAAGTCATAAAAAAACTTCTCACCTTTTCAATGAGAAGAGAAATTTTTCTGAGCTGGGCAACTTTTAGGTCTTCACCTTCAGACTTTTGAGATAATTCAAAGGGTCAGCAGGATTAGGTAGAATATTGCAGCTTATTTATAAACAGATGAATTAAAAAGTAACAGCTCTTAACCTTAAAGATTGCACAAGAATATGTCATTGTTTCATCCAGAAAGAGAGAGAATAGATCATTGCTCTGGCAAACAACGTAAGGCAATGCATGAGCAGAAAACATAAGACAAGATTTTGTAGTGCATGAAGTTAGCCTAAAAAGAGAGAAGTAGGGACTTACTAAGTCATAATGCCTTGAGATATTACGACGTGCCTGAGTTACTGTGTTCTGTCTCGAGACGTGCTGGAAAAAATATTTTGCAGAAGCTACAGCAGAAGTGAGGAGCAGTGGTGTCCACCATCCTCTTGAAGTGTACAAGGTTAAGTTTCTTGTAAAATTCTTGAAACAATGGTTGGTTCATATAATCATAGAAAATACTAGTATGTTTTTAAGTTGTTACCTTTTGTTATTCAGCTGTGCAGTAGAAGTATTTAAATCTCTATTGGCAATAAATATCTGCAAAATTGAATTCAGTTGCCAGAAACATAACTTCAAAATGTTGTACCTTGTTGCTGAAAAATGTCCCTTTTAGATCTTCAATAAAATGGAGAAAAAATAAAGTTAAGTATATTTTCTTTTCCTCACCATGAAAAGGTTGAGCAGACCTTCATTCTTATCAACAAAAGAAAAGTCCCCATTGATATAGGCGTCAGCTAAGCCTAAATCTGCTTCTGTTGCAACCTATATATCAATGAAACAAGAACTCAGAAAGTAATTCATCATGAAATATATTAAAAGATATTAAAAATATATTTTACCTTCCAATAAAACTGGGGAGTATGAACTCTCAAAGTGACTTTTAAGAAGCTTCCTTTACTGCTGCCTTCAAAGGTGAACATTGTGCCTCCATTTTCCAATAAACTGTCGAAGCGCGATTTATATATGTTACATCATACTATATCCTCATGCCTTGAAAGCCAAACACAGTACAAAAATAGAAAAATTATTCAGAAATCATTGCATGATTCTCAGGTCTTATTAAGAAGCTTATTAGATAATTGGTGAAGGTTATCATGAAAATCAACACTACAGAGGGAGGCCAGGCAAAATCTCAAAATTATCCTTTTGTCATAAAAACTAATGAAAAAAAAAAGAAAAAACAAGAACATGTACTGAATCTTCAACTTACATTAGGCAGCCAGTAGCTATGAACCGTTCAAGAAACCTAGTAACAAGAAAACGTGCCCCCGTTTCAAGCCAGGACGGTACCATGTATCTGGGGTTGTTCTGAATTATACAGCTTTTTCCAAGCAAGCCATTTGCAGCAAGTATTCCTGCCTGTTATAAGAATTATAGGTCAAAAATACCATTCATGATCAACTCTTGTAATGAAATTCAGTTGAAAAACACAGTATAAAAAGATGAACAACTTTGTTTGCTTTGTTCATGCAATAGGCCTTAATGTCAAAAAGTAAGAGAATATCACCAAAATTAACTGCTTAACATGTACATACCTTTAGTCCATCCTCATGAAAGCCATAGCCTAAAAGAACAAGACAAGGAAACAATGTAAGTATATGATTAATGGGAGTTTTCGACGTAGTGAAAATGCTTGCAAGGCTTTTCAATGCACCTTGATATGCTCCACAGAACCATATATTTCTCTTTCCTTGGATGAGATTCAGCTGAGACGAAGCTTTTGATGCAGCAACTGACGGGATGGGGTGGCCAGTCGACCACTTGAGCAGTGTATGTTGAGGAGTAGAAGGAGGGTTAAGTGTCACTAGAAAAGGAAGCCCTTTCTCCTCGATGTTCTGCTCAAAAGGAAAAAAACGCGATTCCAAAATCAGCACAACTAAAAGGGACAAAGTTGAAATGAAAGGAAAACTTCCTTGAGAGGGTGACCTGCAGAATGTTGAGCCAATATGTGACACAAACTTTGTCATTGATGGATCCAAGAAAATTCCACGCGCTCCATGCTGCTCGGTTTTTAGGCATTAGGCTTTTGTCACGATGAAGGTATATATCACTGCCATCAATAGAGAGAGAGAGAGAGAGAGAGAGAGAGAGAGAGAGAGAGAGAGAGAGAGAGAGAGAGAGAGAGAAGTGTGAATACCTCATCCCAAAAGTTTATTTTCAACATTGAAGGAAATGAAGAAGAGCACCTGTAAGCATACTGAAATGCACCAAGTATTCTTAGTTCATCAAAGGTCGCCTCGTTCCCTAACATCTTCAGAGCATCCGGAGCATGAGCACCGATTATGCACCCATCATACGCTTCTTCTGACCCGTCCTTGCACCTTACAATGCAACCTGAAACTCGCATCATCCTCTCAAATTCTCAACCACATTAAAAAACAAAGTTCCTCATATTATGTTAATCCGGCCTTACTGTCAATCACATCAAAACTAAAAGTTCCATCCAAAGTATTAAATTAACAAATTCTTCATCTGAAGCGAAAACAGAGTACGTAATACTTACCCTCGTCATTTCCTGAAACCGAACATACTTCAGCCTTTGTTCTTATTCGACACCCTCTACTTTCCAGAACTTTCCTAACCTGTGTCAACATCTCTCTCTCAGAAACCAACACAATCCCATCTCTTCGATAAATATACGTTCCATGATAAAATACTACCTTATTGACATAAGTCTCTGAACGCCACCTCACAGTAAGCCACTGAGGACGACCAAAGAGCTGCACCAACACATCATCACCATCAGCATCTCATTCTCTGCCCAGATTAGAACAAACCACAGAGGATAAAATGATCTTGCTAGTAAATACCTGCAGAAGATGGTGGTTCCGACAAAACGAAAGTATGGAATATGCAGAGAAGCTCATTACTCCTTCTGAAGAGCACGACCAGATTGAGCCGCAGATTGGAATCTAATCAGACGGTTGGAAATCAGTAAGAACTTGTTCGACCAAAACTACAAATTAATAAATATGACCGAAACTCAAATGCTCTCTCACAAGATAGGCCTTTTGAAACAGCTCGGAGTAGCCACGTGATTGAACAAAGTGGCCGAGTGTTTGATTTCTATCGATGTCTGGATTGTTTTCGAGCTCTTCAAGGTAACTGCATGCAATAACAAAGTCAGAAACATTGTAAATGCATGCAAAGATTATTAAAAGAAGACAATTTTTTTTCTTTTTTCATCAAAAGTTTTTTACTCGAGCACATCGTTCTTGAACTTGATAATTTCTCTGATCATATTCCAAAAGTAAGGATTGAATGCGTTCTTCTTCTGAGCAAATAATCCGGACAAGCCACCGCGACTGCCCCATTCGCAACCTCGTCCTTTGTCTAAGCTCACTGAAAACGACATGTCCGAAAGCTCCATGTCAACTCCAAGATTCTCGAAGAATTCCATCATGTTAGGATAAGTAACCTGTAACCGTGTTTAATTAATTGTTAAGTATGATACTTATACACAATAATAGTCTCTGTCTCACAAAAACATGCTGTTTTTTTTTCTTTTTTCTTTTTTGAGATCAAATGTTGAGAAACTTTCTCTACTCATAATACAGATAAAACTAGATTTCTTAAAACCCGTATCACTAGGACGGGAGGAGTAGTATTACATAGGGAGCGTAGGGTGACCCCATGAATCTATAGTCCAAATTTATTAGAAGGGGAGTCTTTGATGCGGCAGACTACACCGTATGATTGGTGCAACTCACTTAAATAGCTTTACTTACTTCTTGGTTATTTAATAATTTTATTATTTTTATAAATCGGGAATTATAAAAAAATAAATGGAGACTGTTTAAAATTACCCTTATTAAAAATATCCAACGTTCAAAAGTCCATGGACCAAGAGAAAATGATATTATGTGAAGGACAAGGCCAAAAGCCCACATGTGGGCCTATCTACTACCTATGTTCATGAAAACGACAGGAGACCACCCCCCATTGCTTGTTGGCAATTTTGTTGCAATATTCGTTATTTAATGAAGTAATGCATAAATCTCTCAACCTCATAAAAAAAATCCATAATCTCTTTCAAAAAATAAAATAATAAATTATCTCAAAAAACATAAAAAAAAAGAAAAAAAAGTTGTTTGTATTATTTTCCTAACAACTAGTCAACTAGTACTAATATTTTTCTTTTTTGTTACAAGTAACAATATAAATTTTTATACCACGAGAGATGTAATGCCTATTTTTAACCAAAAATAAAAATTAACTAGAAGTCACGTCGTTGTCTCCAATAACAATATTATAATAAACTAATAAAAGGCTATAACTGAGAGACAACACATGTATATCATGTGCTGGTGAACTTTTCCAAACCTTAGCAATTAAACCAAGGATTTAATTAATCAAGCACTCTCCAAATTTACTAACTAATCATGTAAACACGATCAAGGTTATTGTCACTAGTCACTGCTTCATTACAATATTTCTTCCACAAACTTTTCTATTTATAGGTTAACGAAATAATAACTTAAGAATATAAACAATAAAATAATCAGTAGTAGTTGTCCCACAACATGTCAGTATTTACTAATTTACATGTGAACAATTTCATTAAATTATGTGTGTAAATCTTACTCCATTCATTATGGTGTTCCATTTTGCTACTTTCAAATATAAAACTAAATGAGTTTTTTCTTCTATCTCACATTTTACTAACTTCTTTAGTGAAATCCCGCAATCTATATTTGTTTCAATTCTGACAAAAGTGCCTAATTTTTTTCTACTATTTAAAGATGCATGAGATGTACTCCAAAATCATAGTATTAGAAAGTGTTCACGTATTTTATTCCTAATGATGCTAATTAAGTATAAGAAATACACATTACGCAATAGAAGGGTTAAAATGCCAAAAACAATATAGGGGGATAAAAGTTTTGAAATGAAAGCCATCAATATTAGCAAGCAAATTAAAGGCGAAGGAACCACTGAGGAATGCAGTAAAATTGGAATAAATAAAAATGACTTACTCGATTAAAAACCATAAATCCAAGGTCAAGAGAGGTGCCATCAACAGTAACGGTCTTGGCATGGCCGCCTAAGTAATCCTCCTTCTCATAGAGCACCACCTCCACACCGCCCTCCGCCGCCACATACGCCGCCACCAGCCCACTTACGCCACATCCCACCACCGCCACTCTCATCTTTTATGTTTTCGCTATTGATTAATAGATAGACACCTCTAGCAGTCAAACTGCATTAATAGTTATACTGCACGTTGACCACCTAAACAAGAGATGCACACTACAACTTTGAGAGAGAGAGAGAGAGAGAGAGAGAGAGAGAGTTGAAAGAAATGGTATTTGGAGGGAATTTCGTTATCACAATGGCACTCTTAAAGATAAGGTTCTTATAAATTTTCTCCGAATACAATTAACAATAATATACTACATATATATGGAATGCAAGTGCCCACAATTCCTTGTCTTATTTGCAAATTGCTATTGGCCCATCAAATAAAATTAATTCCTCACTGCTTCAAATTTTATTTTTCAAGATTATACAATATGCAATTGATTTTCTGAAATTTTTTCCCGATTTTGTGAGAACATGCAGTCGAGGATAACCTTCTGTCTTTGTACAGTAGCCAATTGCTTTGCATAGTGTACACATTGGGATATTTATTGCGATCATGTGGTGTTTTGGTTTGGTATACCTATTAATATTGGCATTTTAGCTGCTGCATTAACATATCATCCATTATACATGGTCATTTTTAAAATTACTCATGTATGTAATTTTTAAAATTTACTAATATTTATATTTAAATCTGAAAACTCTAGGATAATGCATATGTTCATTCGAATTTTCTCAACTACCAAGCTTTCCCATTGGAAAGATTTAAACATGTGTTTTTTTTTTTTTTTTATTTCCTCTCTTTTTTTCGATAGTGAAAGAGTAATAAAATTTTAACCTTAACATGTAGTGTTTACCAATAAGTGACATATATAACTAACGTCAGCATGGCAACGTTTGTAAAATAAAACCACACGGGTCACTCCCATTGCCATTTGTGTTTTTCGGTATCGGAACGGATTTATTTTTATGGGATATATAAATTAATTTCTATATATTATGGGGTAAGACATATGATTAGAAATAAGACAAAATGATTGGGATAAGATCACGAACCAATGCATGTACTTAATCAAAAGAGCATACAATAATAATTCACAAATACTTGCCTGCGACCTGCCGCACCCCATGCGACCGCGAGTGGGGTGCACGCGCCTCACCCACGTGTTGTTCTTTTTATCCGATTTGTTTTTAATTTTTGTTTTCTTTAATTCAATTTTCTGAATTTAAGTTTTTTTTTTCAATTTTTTTTTAAAAAATCCACATTTTTTTTTTCACCTTTTTTTTTGTTTGCCTCTTCATTTTTTTGTTTGTTGTTTCTTCTTTGGTCAAGATTTGAACGAGGGGAGCCGAAAGCCTCGGAGCAAGTCGAAAAAGTCCAAATTGCTGCCCGACGATTATCCTTATATTAGGAATCGGAGCGAAGACGGAGCCGGAAAAAGAAATGAAATTAAAAAAAAATCGAATTTTTTTTTTGACCGGGTCAACGGGTCAAACTCTGGTTGACCGAGTCAACCCAACCCGAACCCGGTCACATGGCTGGCGGCACGTCAAAGGGGAGACCTCCTCTAATAATTGGCTGCGTTTTTTGTTAGTGATTATTCAAATATCTGATCTCAATTTTTTTCAAAAAAAAAAAAAAAAAAAGAATTGCATTAAAAATGAGAGGCTGAATTTTTGAATGGAAGGACAGAAATATTTGAAGAGAGCATCAAAAGGAATGGCAACAGAAGAGGCCACGACTTGTTTTCTGGCAGTATGCCGACAAGTCTAGATTATAAGTTAATTGATATATTTTAATTAATTGTCGTACTTGTCGGATTCATATAAATAGTTTTGTAACATTTTGGAATATGTTATACACTAATGATACCTTTTTTTTCCATAAGATTCTTGATCAAAATTCCGGGATTTATTTCTTGTACGATTTTGTATGTTTCTGGATGTGCACTCGAATCCAAAGGAAGTCTCTCAATGTAATGAGTAAAACATTACTCCCTCTATTCCATTTAGTTTGTTCCATATTTATTGGGTACGTTAGATTTAAGGAAAAGTATGTAGGTTTAATATTTTTGAAAAGTTAAATGTTTCTTATCTATATTTGAACATTACAAATGGAACATACCAAAAGAAAAAAAAAATAAATTTAATGATACGAAGGGAGTATTAATTACTGTAATAAACTTATATCAGTAACGAATGATTGAAACTTGGAACCTCATGAAATTAACTAACCTTTTATAGACATCCCTATATGATAAATAATTTCAGTCTGACATATAAACATAATATATAGATATAACAATAAGTTGGAACGACCGGTGAGCTTATTACTTGAAAAGTCATGAATTCGAATCAATAATATATTAGAGCACCCACAACGGGGTGTCGAGGGGCGGGGTCGATCGTTCGATCGATTCCCCTCGATGTCGATCCCCATTGTAGGTGGTGTCGAGCGTCGGGGTCGATATATGGTGTCGTTATATCAACACCGATTTCCCACCTCTTGGGGACACGTGGCGTGTCACCATTCGTTCAATTTTTTTTCCTTTTTTTTTTTAATTTTAGAAAAAGAAATCAACGGTTTTTTTCCATTCTTCCACTATAAATACTCCATCAATTCATTCATCGTTCACACTAAAATCCACTCTTCACCTCAAGATTCTACTCTTCACCTCAAAAATTCCACTATTCTACCAAAAAATATGAGTTTTAGGGGTTTGTTTTACAATTTAGATGAGGACGAAGAGCAACGTCAAGAAATATCGAGTTGGGTCGAAGAGCCATTCACCTTTATCAAGAAGCATACGGTGATGATTCGTCGGACGACGAACCAGAGACGAGGACGTACGTGATCCGGAATTGTGAGGAGGCCGAATAACGCCTCAGACGCGATTATTTTGCCGACAATCCTATATGGGGTGAAGCTGTCTTCTGCCGGCTGTTTCGAATGAGCAAAAGGTTGTTCTTGAGGATAGCTGAAACTTTGACCGCTCGGGAGCCTTATTTTCAACAACTCCTAGATGCCACCGGAAGATTGGGGTTTCACCCATGGGTGAAGTGCACTATTGCTCTGACGCAACTCACTAACGATGGAACGGCCGATCAGTGCGACGACTATCTGCACGTTGGACCGACAACGGGCACACAATGCCTCAAGAATTTCTGTCGGGCCATCAGATCTGCTTTCGGTGACCACTAGTTGAGATGGCCAAACACCGCTGACATCGCCAGGCTCACAGTATTGCACGAGAGGATGCACGGCTTTCCCGGTATGCTTGGAAGCATTGACTGTATGCACTGGGCATTGAAGAATTGTCCAACAAAATGGAGAGGAATGTACACAACCCAACGAAAGGATTATCTGACGCTCATCCTTGAAGCTGTCGCCTCCCAAGATTTGTGGATTTGGCATGCTTTTTTCGGTGTCGCCGGCTCCAACAACGACATCAATGTGCTTAATCAGTCCTCAATGGAAGAGTGCCATCAATCGTCTTCAAAGCAAATGGCCCCGAGCACCACATGGGCTACTATCTCGCCGACGACATCTTTCCGAGGTGGACCTCTTTCGTGAAGACCCTCCCAGCGCCAACAGATCCGAAGAGATGCCGATTTGCTCGGATACAGGAAGTTGCTCGTAAGGATGTTGAAAGGACTTTGGGTGTCCTCCAAGCTCGTTGGGCACTGATAAAGGCCCTGCTCGCTTGTGGTTTTGAGAACATTTATGTGACATCATGTATGCTTGCATCATTTTGCATAACATGATCGTTTTCTTGAAGATGAAGGACCTAGAGCAACTCACTTCAGTGCTGAATTGTGCGCACGAGGCGATAGCGACATGAACACGGCACCAGTCAATCAAGGTGTTCCAGCGCCATTCAACGTATATATTGAGACAAGCTAGGCTTCAGGATGCGCGTGCCGACGACTGTCTTATGGACCAAATGATTGAAGAAATTTGGACACATTTCGGTCCACTGAACTAGTAATTTTTTATCTTTCAATAAAATTGTTCGATTCATTTTTTTTTATCTTAATTATTGTATATTTTTTATTTTAATTCAATAAAATTGTCGTTTTTAAATTTTCTACTATTAAATTTAAGTATTTATTATTATTTATTAGAAATATAAAAAGAAAATAATAAAATTATTCAATCATTGCCAATGATTGGATAGACCCCAAGTCTATATTAACCCCATTATCAAATTTTCTACTTTGATCTATCCAATTATGGGGACCTCATCAAAATCACCTTCACTGAGGATAAACTCGGAGTCTATCTCCACGCTACTGTGGATGCTCTTATGCATCGAACTTGTCATTCAAGATTAAGTAATATGTTTAATACATATAATTTCTCTCTTTTAAGATTTATGCATGCGCTATTAGATCATCAATAAAGTTTTACTCAGACCATGATTTTCTTTTGGTCAACCTTACGTTGATGCGCATATTTTTTTGTTTTTAGGCTATTGAACATTGTCCAATTGAGAAGGTATGTAGCAGCATCTCCGGATGAGGGGTGTAAATATATTACATCCGTACGGTTTGGAAAATATTATTCACGTAATTTTAAATTGAGCCACACTCCCATGTGACCTGTTGCACCTCACATGCGATCAGGTCAGGTCAGGTTAACCCGGATTTGACTTGTTGACTCGGTCAAAATTAATTTTTTTTAATTTTTTTTTTAAATTTAAGTTTTTTTTTTTTCTTTTTTTTCGAGCTCCACCTTCGCTCCGATTACTAATATAAGGATAATCGTCGGGCAACAATTTGAATTTTTTTGACTCGCTCTGAGGCCTTCAGCTCCCCTCGCTCGAATCTTGACCAAAGAAAAAGCGACAACAAAAAAACGAAGAGGTAAACAAAAAAAAGGTAGAAAAAGTAAGTTATTTTTTTTTAATTGAAATTAAAAGGAAAAAGAAAACTGAGAAAAAAAAAACTAAAATTCAAAAAACGAAATTACAGAAACTGAAAATATAAAAAAAAGATCGAACAAAAATACAGGCGCGCATAATACACGCGCCACGCGTGGGCGGTTAGCGCGTGTATTACACGCGCCACGCACCGGATCACATGGCATGCGACCGGTCACATACGAGTAATTTTGTTTTAAATTGTTCGTGTGATTGTAATTTTTTGGGCAACATTATATATATTTTTATGATACAGTTTAAGGATGTTGATAGTAATAAAATAAAAGAAGAATAATTAATAAATATCATAGATGATGTAAGAAATAATTGATACTACTACATAAACATAGATGTTAGTATTATTCAAATCGCAAGACTAGTAGCGAGGCAAATTTATTTGCGGCTTGCGCATTAAAAACGTGGTGGTCTCGCGACCAAGGAGATCTCAGCAGCAAAATCCCATGCTCATTTCAATACAATAATTTTTTAATAATTCTTCTATGTTTTTCCTCATCCGAAATTTTGACTTTTGAGTACATAATTTTGCTCAAACTCAACTAAATAAGTTGGTAAAAGTTTTGGTTTCCTCAACAATTTTTTTTTTTTTTTTTGATATGGTGGCAAAAGTGCTTTTGACAATTTCGAAAATAATATCATTCTAATAGTGAAAGAATAATAAACACTTAATTTTCTCTTTACCATTTCAGATTCATAATTACATAGAAATTATATAATCATAACATTAAAAAAAAATAAAGAAAGTAAACTTTTACTTAATGCAGGTACCTCACATGTAATTTATGATCTTCTAGAAAATAAAAGTAAAAACTAAAATAGAATTGATATGGACCGAAAAGAGAAAAGTAATCTGATTTTGCATAAAGGCCCATACGAGTAGCTAGAATTTTGTGTTGTAAAGAATCGTAGAAATATGATACAACTTTGAGAAAATAATAAAAGAAGTAATTTTGACATTTACCAAAGCAAAAGATCTATTGAAAATTTCTACTATAAGAAATCAAATGAAAATAACGCAACAAACCTGACGGAACTAATTATATTTATTTGTATCTTAAAGTTTCGACATATATGTATATATATTGTGTTAAAAGGGTACATATTTTATGATAAAATATGTTAAATTTAAATGATAACCTGATGCTACAATTTTATGTTATATTATTCCAATCCATAAAAGAATTGGGGATGAATTCATCAGTTGACAATGTGGTCGCCGTCATATAATACTCTTAATTTAAAAAAAAAAAAAAAAGTCAAATAATTATACATCCAAATTTTTCATCAGAAAAGATCAGGATATAAAATCTGGCTTTTTATCTTTCGTCTTGTTCAATTTTTATTGGACGAAAAGCGATCACAAACTGAAAATAGAAATATTCCATTCCCTAAATAGTTAATGTTGGATCGTAATCTTAGTACTGCAAGACCAGCCACCAGACTTTCTCTCTCTAAAACGAACTTTTATTTCTCTCCGGCCATTCTCTCTCTCTTGCCTTCTCTCTCGCGTCCCTCTCTCTCTCTCTCACGCAGCACTAATAACAATATTATTATGTTAATCAGTGTCTCTCTCCCTTATCTTCCGCCGGACACTTGACGACGCAAATTTCCCCTCGCCGGAAATTCGACCCGCCGTCCATGGGTCGTGATTTCCGCATTTCCGTCAGCCACCACAGCGCCCCTTCCTCGCCGCGTCAATTGCCGTCGCCCGTCGCCCACCGCCCGTCCACCTCTGACCTCTCGTCGCCGTTCGGTAGGATCGACGGCCTCGAGCGCGATGAGCTCCGCGAGGCGGCCTACGAGGTATTCTTCACGGCGTGCCGGTCGTCGCCGGGCTTCGGCGGCCGGAGCGCCCTCTCTTACTACAACTCCTCCGTCGACAATGCCGACCCATACGGGGCGTGCCCCGGGTTGCCGGGGAAGCACCAGGGCGTAGGTATGGCGGTGACCAGCCGGGTGAAGCGGGCGTTGGGGCTGAAGATGCTGAAGCGGCCGCCGGCGTCGCGGCGGACCAACTCCTGCGGGGCGGTCCCCATGCCGACGTCACCGAGCGCGTCCACGTCGGGCCCGTCCAGCCCGAGATTCGGGTTCACGGTGCCCCACCCGGCGAGGACGAGACGGCCGCTGACGTCGGCGGAGATTATGCGGCAGCAGATGAAGGTGACGGAGCAAAGCGACAATAGGCTGAGGAAAACTCTCATGAGGACTCTAGTTGGCCAAGTACGTATTAACTTTTATTTGCATGCATGGCATACTTTTACTATTTAACGATACTCGTTTACCCAAGAATGCTATACTCTTAAAAAAAAAAAAAAAAAAAAAAAAAAAAAAAAAAATTCTATATTATCCATATTACACAGAAATAATACAGACTATAAATCAATTCCTTACATAGTATGCATTTATTTTCAAAAAGAAAATTGACAAAATGCATGTGTGCTATTGCAATTTCTAATAATTTTCAAATATGGAAGGAGATACCAATAAATTATTCCTTCTCAACGACAGATGGGGCGGCGAGCGGAGACGATTATCCTTCCACTGGAGCTTCTCCGACATCTAAAGCCGTCGGAATTCAACGATGCAAACGAGTACCACATGTGGCAGCGGCGGCAACTCAAAATCCTAGAGGCCGGCCTCCTCCTCCACCCTTCAATCCCTGTCGACAAAATGGACGCTTTCGCCGTGAAATTCAAAGAAATCATCGATTCCTCCGAGCAAAAGGCGATCGACACCGGCAAGAACTCCGCCACCATGAGAGCCCTCTGCAACTGCGTGGTGTCACTGGCGTGGCGCAGCCCCGACGGCGGCAGCACCGACCTCTGCCACTGGGCGGACGGCTTCCCCCTCAACGTCCACATCTACACGTCCTTGCTCGGCGCCATCTTCGTCTCCAAGGAGGAAACCATGGTTCTCGACGAAGTCGATGAACTGATCGAGCTGATGAAGAAGACATGGACAACTCTCGGCATCAACCGATCCATCCACAACTTGTGCTTCACTTGGGTCCTCTTCGACCAATACGTGGTCACCGGAGAAGCCGAGCCCGATCTGCTCGGCGCCTCCTTCGCCATGTTAACCGAGGTTGCTAGTGATGCTAAGAAAACTAATCGAGACACTAATTATCTCAAAATGCTTGCCAAAACTCTCACCGCCATCAAGAAGTGGACGGAGTCGAGATTGCTCGATTATCACGAGAATTTCAACAGAGAAACTGTTGGGGTAATGGAGAACATGCTTCCTCTTCTCTTCTCTGTGACGAAGATTCTAGAAGAGGACGTTCCGGCTTATGTCACTTCATGCCAAGAAAAAGGAGAAAACGGTGACGAATCCACCGGAAATAGAGTCGATCATTACGTCCGATCATCAATCAAGAATGCATTTGCCAAGGTTAATTAATTAAAAAAAATTAATTATAAGAAAACTAATAATCATTTTCTAACGAATTGAATGATGATGTTGAAGATGGTGAAAGACGAAGACGCGAACGACGCTATAAACGGTGAGGCGGCGCAGGAGGCGAGCGAGCTGCTAATGAAGCTAGCAAGAAAGACGGAAGAGCTGGCGATGAAGGAGAAGGACATTTTCAGCCCTCTTCTGAAGAAATGGCACCCCGTTGCTGCTGGAGTTGCCGCCGTGACGCTGCACTCGTGCTACGGCGCGTTGCTCAAGCAGTATATGGCGGGAAAATCGCCGCTCCTGAATGAAACGGTGTTGGTGCTGCAGAGGGCTGGGAAGCTGGAGAAGAGCCTGGTGCAGCTGGTGGTGGAGGATTCTGTCGAATGCGACGACGGAGGTAAGGCCATCGTGAGGGAGATGGTGCCTTACGAAGTCGAGACGATTATACAGAAACAACTCAAACAGTGGATTCAAGATAGGTTGCAGAAAGGGAAGGAGCATATCTTGAGAGCTAAACAAACTGAAGTAATTAGCTTCAACTTCTAGCTAATTAGTTTCATCTTTTATAGTACTAGCATTTTTTTTATTAATTGCTGACAATGTTGATGGATTTGTGGTGTTGCTGTTGCAGACATGGAACCCTAAGTCGAAACACGAACCGCACGCTTATTCAGCTGTGGAGCTCATCAGCTATGCTAAGGAAGCAATAGAGAATTTCTTCGACATTCCTATCACCATAACTGACAGCTCCTTCCATTATCTCATTGATGGTTTGCAGAACATCTTCCGTGAATACATCGCTTTTGTTGCATCATGTGGTAAGAATTTGAAATTGAAGACGAATCCAAATCGGATTTCCTACTCTTATTTCGTGTTTCATTTTCTAGTCCTTCCATTGGTTGAACGACATGCGGCATTGATTAGGGTTTATTCCACCTACATAGGATATATAATTTTCTTCTAATCATCAAATGTCAAAAATTTGACAAATGAAATAGAGAATGAAACAAAGGAGTAGAGGATCCGAATGGAGACAAACCGCACCGAAATTATTTTGAAAATATTATACTACTAGTTAAAAATCATTTCTCTCTTTCTCTCTCTCTCATCTTGGTTGCTGCTGCGTATTCTTTCTTCAGGAACAAAGCAGAACTACATGCCCACACTGCCTCCACTAACGCGGTGCAGCCGTGACTCAAAGTTCCTGAAGCTCTGGAAAAAGGCGGCATGCAGCGTGGGCGTAGAAGATCTGAACAAGATCCTCTCCGGCGACGGGCACCAACCCCGGCCAACGACGAGCCGCGGCACGCAACGTCTCTACATAAGGCTCAACACCTTGCACTACCTGGTGACGCAGCTCCAATCGTTGGACAAGACCGTCGCCATTTCACCCAAAGTCCTCCCCAACAAAAGCCTCTTCTCCCGAAGGAAGCAGCCATCATCCAGCTCCTACTTCGACGGCAGCCTCTCCACGCTGCAGCTCGCCTGCCAGCACGTCTCCGAGGTCGCCGCCCACCGACTCATCTTCCTCGACTCCAACTCCGTTCTCTACGGCAGCCTCTACGTCGGCGGCGTCGGCAACACGCGCATCAACCCGGCCTTGAGAGTGCTGAAGCAGAACCTCACTCTTCTCTGCGCCATCGTCACCGAGAGGGCGCAGCCCACCGCTTTAAAGGAAGTCATGAAGGCGTGCTTCGAATCGTTCCTCATGGTGCTGCTCGCCGGCGGCAACAACCGGATGTTCTGCCGGACAGATCATCCGGCAATCGAGGAGGATTTCGATCACTTGAAGCGGCTATTCTGCACGTGCGGGGAGGGCCTGATCGTGGAGGACGTCGTTGACAGGGAGTCGGAGGTGGTGCAAGGGGTGGTGGCGCTGATGGAGCAGACGACGGAGCAGTTGGTACAGGATTTCAGCAGCGTGGCTTCTGAAACCTGTGGACTAGGCGGCGTGGGGCAGAAAATCCCCATGCCGCCTACGACGGGAAGGTGGAACCGCTCTGATCCCAACACCATCTTGAGAGTTCTCTGTGCTAGGAAAGATCGAGCTGCTAATCATTTCCTCAAGAAAACCTTTCAGTTGGCCAAGAGGGGGACTGGCATTAGGCTTATTTGATCAATTTCTGCATTCTTCAAGTTTTGAAAAATTCATCAGTTGGAGGAATATTTTCATGTCAGAGAGTTAGAGGAAAAAAAAATGTATATAAGAGATTTGCTTTATTCAATATTTTTATGTACTTTGTAGTAGTGGTACGACGAGAGAAAGATAGAGCTTAATTTGGGAGATTTTTGTTTTTTTTTTTTTTTATATTTCCCTCTTTTTTATCAATTTTTTCTAGCACCAAATAACAATTTATACAAATAGCTGGTGGGACTAGAAAGACTTGTTCAATCTTTTTTGTCTTTTTTCTTTTTTCTCCTTTGTAGGCTTTTGATCCTAACACTGCATGTAAAGGTGTAATGCAGTATACAAGAGAAAAAAGAGCAACTTAGGAAATTCTGTTCATTAATTTTTCTGTGTGTTTGTAGCATCAAACTTTGTTGATCCCTTCAATTCTTCTGCAAGCACTTTCATTGAGCCCGAGACCTCTGCCCGGTACACGTAGTATCTCACCACAACGAGAAAGAAGATGAAGTTGAGGAGGTTCAAGATCGCGAAAAATGCATAGTAATAGTCCAAATGAGACGCGTTGAGATTGTTCTGTATCCACCCCTCATGGCCGCTTCCCCTAGTGATCTTCGTCACAATTGATAACAAGAAGCTACTAATGAAGCTTCCAGCTCCGAGACCAATCATATACATCGCGGTTCCTAAACTTTTCATATTCTCCGGCGCCTGATCATAGAAGAACTCAATCCTAGCCACTTCCAAGAATGCATCTGCAGTTCCCATTAGTATGAATTGAGGCAGCAAAACTAAGATTGATAAAGGGACTTGTTTCCCATTCTCAACTACGCCATTATCACGTGCAACTTGAAGCCTATGCCTCTCTGTAAATGATGCAACAACCATGATGATGATGTGGAAGATTATGCCAATTCCCATTCTTTGGAGGAGAGTTATCCCTCTTGGGTTTTTGGTCCATTTCTTCATTAGCTTCACGAAGAAACGGTCGTATAGCACGACGGATATCAGCATCGAGAGCGTTACGAATCCGACTAGACTTGCCGGAGGAATCATGAAGGTGCCTAGCTTTCTGTTTAGAGTTGTGCCTTGCTTGACAAAGAGTGTCCCTGTTTGAGCTATCATGGTGCTTGGCACAAATGTGGCAATCAGAATTGGGATCATTCTTAGCATTTGTTTGGTTTCTTCTACATGAGTGACTGGGCATAGCACCCAGGGGCTGGTTGACCCATTTTGAATACATGCTTTGTTCAGAAACCTGCATAATTAGTTATGGAGTTAGAAAAGTCAATAGTAAATGTAGCAAATCAACATGCCAGTCGGATCATCTATTGCAACATTAAATAATACTATCTAGTTGCGTCAATGCTCAAATATGGGTGCATGATGATATTGATGACAAAGCAAACTATCGATTGTAATAATTGAAATTATTGACACCCCTGAACCCTTGTAATAAATTTGAAATTTGAAAATCTTATCATTTTAAATTTATTGACACATGATAATCTTCTGTGATTGTAATAATTGTAATACTCAATCCGATTTGCTACTCTCATTCTGAGTTTCATTGTCTACTTCTTAGATAAAAATTTAGCCACATGTGTCATTGACTACAGTTATTCCATTCAAATAGGGTATTAATTATCTTCAAATTTTTTAATTTAAAAAATCCGACAAATGAAATAGAGGATGAAATACCATAAGAGGTAGAGGATCCAAGTTGTGCAATACTAACGAGATGTTGCGCGCATTAAATTGGACTAAACAAATATGGGTGCATGATGATATTGATGACAAAGCAAACTATCGATGCAAAATCGTGGTAAATAACGTTTATCCATATTAGCGATTTGCAGATTACTTTTACAAACGTTTCAATTACAACATCTTTATTATTTTTTTCCTTACAATTTCAACAATTTCAATTCTTTAGAACGTCCTTTACTGAAAAATTGTGGATATCAGTTGCGAAAAAAATATTTAAAATGAGGTATTATAATTGATACGTAAAAAAATCATGTGAAAATATTACAAAATCAGATAAAAGTATTAAAAATAAATAACCCTATATATATATATATATATATATTATTAATACGTCGACGTTATTTCTTATAAAATGAAATCAAACAAGATGAAATAAGAGCACAAACCTCAGAGTAGGCGTGGAATCAATTCGATACACCCCTTTCTTAGCATAAACTTGGGAAGGAAGCTCAAAGAGATCTTTGGAGTCGGTGGGGACGGGCAGCCTCCATTTCCGTAGGGCAGCCACGATTACCTTAGCCATCTTAGTAAAGGGGCTGCCCGTGGGCAGCTTATGCCTATAGAAAGGAGTTCCCGCCAAAAATATAAGGATGGAAATCGCAAGCCCGATTGTAGGAAGCCCATAACCCAGAGCCCAGCCCACATTATCCTGAATATAAACCAACACCGTATTGGCAAATAAGGTGCCGAAAAATATGCTGAACATCCACCAATTGAAGAAGGAGAGCTTGTGGGCTTTCTCTTTCGGGTGGAACTCGTCAAACTGATCGGCGCCGATGGTCGAGATATTGGGCTTGGTGCCGCCGGTGCCCAATGCTAGTGTGTAGAGGGCCACGAAAAATACGGCGAGTTGGACCGTTGTGGGCTTCTTGCAGTTCAGCCCGGTTGGGTCTGAACATGGGCTGGGCTTTAGTGGGTGGACTGATACTGATAGAGTCAGGAGGGACATCCCCTGTTTTAAAAGGAAAACATAATATTATATGTCAAAGAATTAGGGGATAATTTAATAACTTTTAGATTAAATTGGTGCAAGATTACACTCAAGATTATTTTTATCAGAAAAGAAATTAAGACTCATAATTCATAAGTTAAATCCAATATGGCATTGTTCCAAAACTAAATACCGAATCGAATTTACCACTCAATCAATACATTCTTATCTTAGGATTCTTTCAATTTTACATGTCAACTCAATAATTCTAAATATGAGCAATTATCTTGAATTATATTTAGGATATCATCCAAATGGAACCCTAAAAAATAAATGTTTAATTAGTTTATATAACTTTTATCTATTTGACTATGAGATTAAATCCAGTCTAATAACCTTCTACCGAACCCCTTACATAATAAGATATTTTTACAATTAGGATGTGTTCATTTGAAAGTATAAATTTATACCTCAATTTGGAGGTAAATGGAGGGATAAACAAAAATCTCACCCTTTAAATCATTCCTTCTTTTTAAAATCTCTCCTTTTCACCACCACCACAAGGAGGGATAATATATCACTCCAATTTAGGGGAAATAATATTATCCCTCCTTGTAAAAAAGAAAGGACGAGTTAAAGGGTGAGATTTTTGTTTATCCCTTCATTTATCTCTAAATGAAGGTATAAATTCATACTACTTCCAAGTAAACACACCCTTAAACTAAAACAATGATCAGTTTTAAGTGGAGCACATGTATGTATGTTCAATCTGTATGTATGTTCAATCTACCATCAACCCAACAAGTAAATTAATGATGATGAATTAGTAAATCACGAAAAAGGACAATCCGCAAATTAAAAAAAAAAGATTATATGTGTGTATGAATACGATATATGCATTCAAAAAAGTTGTCTGAAGAAATATAAAATAACTGATCAAGTGGCAAATTTCGTCAACTAATGTAATTTTCTAAAGAGGGAATGTGGTGAAATACCCCTTTTTTTAAACAAAAGTTGCAAAATATCACCTTAAGTTTAAAAGTTGATACCACTTTGAGTTGTAAAAAGTCTAATATACCCTTAATGAGTATACAAGAAGGCTACCTTTCATTTGAATCATACAAGAAGACTAATTTCATGTATGAACTTCCGACGAAATTTTCCGGCGAATTTCTCCGGCGAATTTCTCCGACGAAAAATTTCCGACGAATTTTTCCGGCAAACATTCGAATCATACATGAAGTCTAACTTCATGTATGCATCATACACGAAGACTAACATTCATGTATGGATCATACAAGAAGCCTAATTCGTGTATGCATCATACACGAAAATTTTTGCCTCCAAAAAGTTCAAATTTGTAACATACATGAAGATAAGTTTTCATGTATGATACATACACGAAAATTGACTTTCATGTATGCATCATACACGAAAATTATGCCTCTTAAAAAATCAAATTTGTATCATACATGAAGATAATTTTTCATGTATGATACATACATGGAGATAATTTCATGTATGCATCATACATGAAGTTAGGCTTCGTGTATGATTCAAATTTTCGCCGGAAAAATTAGCCGGAAATTTTTCGTCGGAAACAATTCACCGGAATTTTTTTAGCCGGATAATGTCGCCGGAAAATTTCGCCGGAAATTCATACAAGAAATTAATCTTCGTATATGATACAAATTAAATGCAATCTTCTTGTATACATGAAGGGCATAAAAATCCTAAATAAACTCAAAATGGTATTTTGAATTTTTTTTTTTAAAAAAAAGCTATAATTTATGTTTTGTGTCTGAGAAGGGGTATTTTGAGTTTTTGCTCTTTTCTAAAAGCGTTCAGGACAAGTTGACACCCCCCAAGTTGAAAATTAAGTGGGTCCAATTGCCGCTTGATATCACTCCAAAAGTCCAAAGCCTTAATTTTGTCACATATCTAGGTCTGTATTTATATGACAAGAACAACTATCTTTAATTAATTACTATAACCCTAATTTGTCAGCAATTTATCTATATCTATACATATCAAAGCACCAGTTTTCTGCCCCTTAATAGATTATTAATAAGATACATACAAAAGACTTGTGTACAGGCTCGATCCCAGACGAATTTTTATTAAGGGCTTAATTGGGTGAATAATGGGTCTCCCACCTACCCATGGGTAATTACTCGAATCGGACCTATTATAAATATAAACTCATGGACGGCATCCGATTTGGGTCTGGTCCGTAGTGAGTCAGTTCTAGGATTCGGAACCAGATCCTTTTTAGTGGTTCTAGTTCGGCTAGAATCCTCCACCTATAGTATTCAAAAACTCATAAAGTTGCTGCGAGATCTTATCGAAATTAATGATTAAAGTAAAGTTCTGGCTTTGGGTATGAGATCTATTTTCTATCATTACTTGTTTTAGTGTGGGAGATTGGACTTTGTTATCCATTGTTGCCTTAAATTTTTGTAGTTTGGTTCCTTTAGTCATTGATAAATTTTGTATCTCGTTTTCAAGATGCATTGCTCGTGTGTAAATAAAATTTTTATTTACCAAAAAAATAAAACTCTACTCATAATAACCTGTCGAGGACAAATAAATTACTCCTAAAACTACTAATTCTTTTGTATTACATAATTATCACACCATAATGATGATTGATAGAGCAAATTATTGCCCATAATATTGAAACTATTATTGTATGAGCAACTGGCACATTGATAAAATTCAAGAAACTAAGTTACGTTGTTGACTCCACATATTCAACATTATATAATTTGATTTTTCTAACTTATACTATCTAAACTATAGTCCAAAGACGACTGTGAATGTAAATTTCCTAATCGAAACCCATCTGCACTCGACCTACAACTCAACGATGCTTCCAAAATAAGTTGTTCATATTTTATAACACGTCAAGATAAATATATATCATGTATAGTCATCGTAGATAATTACGTGACAACATTCCTATGTCAAAGATAATTAAAGTTTAAGCAACCAAAAAAATATGACTTAAATTCTAGATTGCAGTTAAATCCTGTAACAATTACATAAATATAGTAGCAAGTACCGACCTCAAATAAAGATGATTTCGTGTACGTTTCTAATTTTTTGAACTTGTCATACAATAGATGTTAAAGAAAACATACCGAGAGGTAGATGGCACTTGCAATGACAAAAGTCCAATAACGGCCCAAGAGTGCGTCTGCAACGTACGCTCCGATGACCGGAGTCATCCAAATGGTTCCGATCCAATTTGTGACATTATTGGCCGATTGAACCGTGCCTTGATGCAGTTCCTTGGTTAAGTATATGAATAGATTCGTGGATATACCATAGTAGGCCATACGCTCAAACACTTCATACACTGCATATGTAAATTAATTAATTAATTAATTTAAATGACATTTAATATATATTGGACAAAACCTACTGTCAACAAGTTGTACATTCGTATTTTATAATTGCATGTTGGTAGGGGAGACTGATAATACTATTGGCACGGTGCGGATTTTTCTGTCCTAATTTATCATATACAATAAAATTTATTTTTAATAATTCAATTGATTATATGTATATATACTTTGTGTAATTTCGCAAAATAAATAAATTACATTTGTTTCTATGCGTGGAGATCATGTACATGTATTTGGTTGAAGATTATAATTTATTAAAGGTTCAATAAATTGACTCTAGAAATTAAATGGAAAAATAGCTAGTTAATTATATATGTATGTTGTTGTGGTGGATGGATATTATGATGCGGTTGGGTGGTAAGTGATGGTTGACTTGTAGGAAATGAAGAACCAACCATAATCAAATTGACAAATCAAAAAATCTGATTCAGACACATCTTTATCAACTTTGAATTGAAAATTAAACATAACAAGATTCAGTTTCACGTTGTCATTAGCACCAAAATGCAACTCACTAACTAATAATTAAACAAACATACATATATACATGTTGTCTAATTAATTTTAAATTGGCTATCTTCGAACATACAGATATATAAAAAGGGACGTATGAGAATAAAATAAATTAAATTAAATAAGTGAAAATTTGATGTACAACGAAGAAGACACAATTTCGTGATGATCAGCCTACCCCGATCACAAAAATTCCATTGATGAGATGAGATTAACGTTTGTGTTACAAATTGAGAACAACTCCAAAACCTAAAATGCATGCTACTTGAATCAAATAACCTTAAACAACATTCCCTTCACAAAATAAACTTGAGCAACATAAGGCTTCAAAAATGCAGAAAAATAATTAAACCACAACTTATATTCTCAAAATGCACTACAATTACATATATAGTCGGAGACAAGAAAATATATATCTAGAACAAACGAAACGACACTGCCCGCTCTTTGAAAAAAAAAAAAAAAAAAAAAAAAAAAACATGACCCTCATAAAACAAGAAGAAGAAAAAAAGACAACCTAGAAAGAAAACAAGTAAGAAAGATTAAGTTTTCGCAAGAGTGATGAGTTGGGATAGATTAAGGATTCCATACCGACGATGAAGGAACAAGCAGTCCATCCACCTCTCTTGGATCTAAGAACTGGATTGCCTTTGAGATCAACTGTTCCATCCTCTGTGTATCCCTTGTCGTTTTTTTCTTCCATTTCCATTTCCATTTCCATACTCATATTTTTCTTTGCTCTCTTGAGAAATGTGTCTATAACATTTCGAGGCTACCACCCTTTTATTGACTTGTAGCCCTCACAATTCTACTTCGATCAGTAGTTGGAGAAAATAGTATAGTATATTATTATTCGAGACAGCTTTTATTGAAATAAAATCAAAGAAATATTGGTATAAGACAAAATTAAGGTACAATACGTCGTACTTCACGCAGTCAAAGTGAAATAACCTTTGAATTTAAAATAAAGATGCCAATCCAATTCATGCCATGCATTTGACTTTCATACTGATATAGGTCGTTTTCCTTCTAAAAAATTAAATAGTTTAATTCAATAATAAGATTCTAATTGAGTTGAGGGGATTGGTGTATCGTATTTTAATTGAGCTTAATTATAGGGAAATAAAATTTGCAGTAGATGTCTCAATAATTGTCGTCTGAGAGACTATTATTATTGAATGGAATCTTTTCTTTTTTTATTAATCAAAGAAGAAATTATTGTACTTATTTGCATGTCTTAAAAAAAACGATTCATTTTGATTGAGTGGCAAGTAAAACATCCAGTTCATAGACTTTGTAAGAGAAATAGAGCAAAAATTACAATTTTGGACTTTTATAAATTTGAAATTTTAATATAGTGGACGTAAACTACATTAGAAGGGTTCTTTAATTAATTAATTATTCGGTTACGTACAGTGGGACTTATAGAACTTCGTAAACTGCTTCTGGGACTAAATTGCCAAAACCCCTAAAATAGCGGACCGAATATGTAATTTTCAAAATATAATAAAACTGGATATTTCTTTTGACCATTCCCACTGATCATTTCCCCGTCCGTAACTTTTTTTAACTGAAAAACAAATACTAGTACTCCTATTATTTGATCGCAATAATAATAAATTATGAAATAAACAAACTTTATTACTAGAAAGATAATTTATACATGTTAAAGATATTCTTCAACTTAAATCTTGTAAATATTCACCACAAATGTATAACCTAATCTTACTTCTTACATAAATCGGAATTCAATCTCCATTTTCCTCCATATTAAGTAAACTTTGTTATATTCAAATTAGTTCGAGCTTTGGGCCTTTGGCTTTGCCGAAGGTTGATGTGCCTTCTTCCCTTTGTGCAATAAATCATAAATTAATCCTCATCCCAGTAATCACACTAGCTACATCTAAAAAACAAATAGTCTTAATTCAAGCAGTTTTTTTACATCGTGAGAATCGCTAGTTGTTATCTTTAATGCGACCTGGGTAAACTTCTATCCTTATGCAATAGCCTGCAAACTACACAAAATATGTAAACCACACTTTTCAAGTATAAATATGACAAACTCAACTTATAGATTGAGACGTTAATAAGGTTTGAACACGAGACCTTTTGATTGTAAACAACTTTACCACTAGTTCATATCAAAAACAAAAGATCTTAATCTTTTAAACTATGATATTACACTGGGAGGAGGACCCTTTTAGGCGGTGAAGCTGACCCCAATAAGACATATTGCATCATTTGCATGTTGTTGTGTGCTTGGAATTCTCTGTCTCCAAACTTGGTGTCCCACCATATTCCACAATGTATATTTAATTAGTTTTTTTGTCTTTTTTTTCTTCAATTTTGATTTTATAATGTTTTAGAATAATTTCCCAAATATTGATTAGGGTTCATCCATCTTAATTAGAATTATATATATTTTTTTATTTAAATTTGCATTTTTCTGAATTTTTAAATGATTATTAGGGTTCATTATTCCAAAAATAGAGTATATTTTTTTTTAAATTGTAATTTTTCTTATAATAAATGTTAATTAAGGTTCATTATATATTACTAAAATTTTATTTTTAATTAAATACTTTTAAAATAATGAAATTAATAGTAGAACACGGAAGATGGGACACAAATTGAGGATAGAGGATCTCATCCGGTTTTTGTGTGCCTGACTCTAATTCTATTATCCATATCATGTTAGTACTCAAACGGTCATATCTTACAATTGAAATTTCTCTATTCATAATTGTTTACTATTTGAGAAGATATGCCTAGTCACAAGTGACAAGTCTAAAGTATTTTTAAATGATGTCAACTTGTCAACCTCGGTTCGATATGCCAAATTTCCAAATCCGAAATTTATTACACGAAAGTTTTTAGTTGTTGTATCCAAATATTAATTGGATATTAGAATAATACTAGTACTACTTTTCTAAATATTAGATTATTTCTAAAAAACAATTAACAAATATTGAGAAAGTCAGTGTTTGATCGAAACATGGCCCTTTATGTTTGATTCTAAGCCTTAGAACCGAGAATGTTAGGATTCATTTGATGATTGAATCCTTAACTCTTCCAATGCCTCAAAGATGCGTTATTAATCTAGATCCAAGCATGCTACACACCCTATTAATCATTCTTTCAAAAGGGAGTCTTCTTGAGAAAAGAGAAATATTTACGTTTTTCGTCGCCGTTCACCCGGTCTAGTTATCTTCACTTTAGAACCGGTGTAAGATCGTGATTTGGTATCAGCCCGCCTTTCCTAAAGTAGTAGTTAGGCGTGTTACACATCAAAAACTCAGGTCCAGCGGGATAAATGCATTAAGAAGGGACAAATTTTAGCAGATGGTGCTGCTACGGTTGGCGGCGAACTTGCTTTGGGAAAAAACGTATTAGTAGCTTTATGTCATGGGGGGGTACAATTCTGAAGATGTGGTGCTCATTGATTACACAACAATATTTTTCTTTGGCTTCTTTAGTCCATCTCTTCGTGATATAGAAGTCAGGAATTTTCCAAATGTTTCTAAAAGAAAGGACTTTAAAGGTATGTGAGCATAAGATTTCTGCAAACTCAATTTTTTTTTACAAGTACATGAAATCATCTTGAAGTGAGGCATAGGCTACCTTGTGCTGATAATGTTTTCCAAAACGGGTCACCTTATATTCAAAGGTTTCTTAAATCACACCGCACAACTCTATTTTTGAACAAATGTCTCATTGAACTCATTTTTAAATACCTCGAAAACTTTGTGAGTGTAGACACTAGATGGATGCTTTAAAATTTGAACTGGAATAGCATGTACTAGTTTGCTATAACTTCTTGTTAAATCTGCTTTTAGCTCTTGATAGCGACGATCATCTACCAACCTATCAAAGTGATGAAAATTTTGTAGCAAACTATGCTTGTAACTCAGTACCTTTTTAAGGTGTCATTAATGCTTTCACTACGCTGCGTGTCAAATTTGCACAAAATGTCGGACGCCCATACACAAGTGCCCACTTTTTTCTAATCTAGAACAATATGCTCAATCATTCATTATCTTGAAGTTCGTACTTTTCCAACATGTTATTCCATGCATCTAGAAACTCTTCCTCATCATATTAATAAACACAACTGCTAAAGGTACTTAAAAAACTTGGGAAACATGTGAACACACTATTCAAATGGATTGCCGGCATTTTTATAAATATGTCAAAATATACAATCGATAGTTGTTTCTAGCCATTGTAAAGCTAAGGCATTTGCCATGGCAGCATTTTGATCTATAAGAATAGTTCTAGGATGTTCCCATGCATTGCTTTGGCAAAAGTATCAAACAATAAAATAAATGCATAAGCATTTTCTTCGTACAATAATGTTGCACCAAATATGATTATTTGCTTATGGTGATTTACACCTACAAAAAGAGCAAAACGGTCGTCCCTATCTATTCTTGTTGTATGTTGTATCGAAAGTAATCACATCATTAAAATGAGCATAATCATACTTCATTCGTCCATCGACACTACAAAAAAATGCACAAATAACGACGGAAATTAACGATGGAAATAATACCATCACGATTTAACGACGGACTAACGACGGAAAAAGGTCACAAAACGAAGTCATCAATTGATGACGGACATAACGACAGAATTTTGACGAAAATGTGGCGGGAAGTTTTGCGCTAATACTAACGACGGAAAATTCCGACACAGAGACCAGCGACGGAATTAGTATTTTAATATATATAATTATTGGAATTATTAACTTTTAAAAAATGTTAACGACGGAATTGTTTCCATCGTTATGATTTTCAAATTATTTTTATATTTAACAACGGAATATTTCTGTCGTTAATGATAATTTAAATAGATGTATAACTTTTTTTCAAAAAAAAAAATAATATGTATAACTCCCTCATTTTTGCTCTTACGCGGGCTACACTCCCTCAAACTCTAAAATTGCCCTAACTTGAGAAATCCCCAAATTGCATTGCTCCGACCTTGTTGCTCCGGCAGAGTGAATCCGCTCCGACCACCTTCACTACCCACGGTCAGTTAGCCTCTCTCTCTCTCTCTCTATCTCTTTCTCTGTATCTCTCTCTTTCACTATCTCTCACGTACAGTTCTCATCTCTCATTCTCGCTCTCACTCTCGCCCTAGCCACTGTCGCGCCGCCGCCGCTTTGCCTGCCGTCCTGCTGCCGTGAAGGACCTCGCCGATGCCTCTCATTACCTCTCCGCCTTAACTACACTTGAAGGTCAGTCTTGATTCTTATTTGTATCTACTTAGCTGCTCCTATCCTGCTCCACCATTACATTGCTGGTCTTGTTCTAGTTTGCTTAATTTTTAGTGAGAAAAGATTCATCCCGTTGCTTTGCCCTGTGTCCGCATTCTTGTCGAATAGTTAGTCTTCCTGTTAAGAGTGTAACCTTTGCTGGTATCATATGCAACTGATCAACCCAAAAAATTTGCCCCTCTAATATTGAAGAAATTTCTGTATCATTATAATTTTCCAATTAGAATGCATTTTTTTTTGCTGGAAAATTAACAATGTAGGATGGAACAAAACTATGGTCGCCACACTGTTAAGACTAGTGAGAAATGTTGCACTTTTTATTCTAAATTGCACTTTAATTCTTTGCATTTTTCTGAAATAATGGTTAATTTATTTTCCTAGAACATAAAAGACTTAAATCTTTGCAGTGAGTTCCTTCTCTTAAGCATGTTTGAATTCTAAGCTATTGCACAGATCTCTCTCTCTCTCTCTCTCTCTCTCTCTCTCTCTCTCTCTCTCTCTCTCTCTCTCTCACTGTTTTTCACTTATTTTTGTCCAGCCCCTCTGTCCATAGATAGTTGTTGTTCAGCTATAACTCTCCATATACCCAGACAAGGTAATTTCTCTTCCTTGTTTCTTAGATATTTGTTGATATTTGCTCTCTCGTCATTATTGATTCTTGTATGCCGATTTATTATTAAAATATATTCATTTTTTTTATATGGGGAAGGGGGAGCGGAGAAGGGAGTCACTAAGCAAGAGGTCGCTTCAGATGTGTTTGAAAGATTGCACAAGTCTAAGGACGGCGAGTACGACTGCGAGAAGGCTCGCCGTATTGCGGTAATGTTGATTTGTAATAATAACTTTTACTTTTTATAATAATTAAACTATATTCAATCATCAAAACTTTTGTGGATGTAGATGAGGATGGAGGAGAGGATTCAGGCTTTGAGTCAGCCCGATCCCGACACGTTGACGTGCTAACAATAGATAGGTCCAAAGTTTTCGTTGAAGCTGTTGGCGGTGTGGACAAGAGGAAAAGATTGTTTTCAGCAAATTACATGGCAAACAATCTTTCTAGATCTTCTTCAAGTGTTAGAACTCCATCTCAAAGCTCAGTGGAAATGTTGGCGATGAAAGAGCAGATAGCAAAACTTGCAGTAGATCGGGACTCGCAAAATGAAATGATGCTTCAATTGGTTGCCGAGCTTAAAGCCGCGCAAGAGAAAATTGCATCTCTTGACCAGCAACGGAGGATGGATTAGACTATTAGTTTGGTGAACTATCTCCTAGTTTGAACTTTGTTATCAAAACTATTACTTTAGAACTATCTTTTAGTTTGAACTTTGTTGTCAAAACTATTAGTTTGGAGCTATCTCTAGAATATTATTGTGACATTTAACTATTTTATGAAATTTGTGGCTTGAATGAGAATTGATAATTATGTTATTGATTTCGTATTTTATATAATTAGTAATATATGAAAGTGGTGGTGCAGAGGAAAAGAAAAGGCAGGTAAAATTTGGTCCGCTGAAACAAACTTAGCGACGGATATTCCGTCGCCATACGGTCAACTGACCCAGTCAAAGCTAACGACGGAATTCATTCCGTCCTTACTAGCGACGGAAATTCCATCCCTACTTCAGTCGTTAGTCACGACGGACATAATTCCTTCGTTATTAACGACGGATAATTCCGTCGCAGATCCGTCGTCTTACAACTCGACGACGAAATCGTGATGCGAGGTCAACAATAGCGATTCCGTCATTATCGTCGTTAACTTAACGACGGACGGGATGTTCCGTCGTTAGGTGTCTTAGCGACGAGCATTTTGGCGTCGTTCATATTTTGTCGTTAGTCAGTCGTTAACCTGTTTTAACGACGGAATTTTATGGTTTAACGACGGAAAATTATGTCGTTAAATGCGCATTTTTTTTGTAGTGTATATCAGCCCAAAGTATATTAGCAATACAATCATCTTCATCCACTTGGATTTCATAGAAAAAAAGGGATCACTTAGCTGTTTTTTTTTTTTTTTTCAAGTACTCAAAAAATGCCCCCAATATCACCAACTTGCATTTCTCTAGTTCTTTTGAAACATAAGTAATTTTTACAGTCTTCCAAAACAAACTCTACATTTTCACTTCCCCCTTTTTGTGTTGTCATTGAATCAAAGCATGCTTTTGGAGCTATCCCAATACTTTCATGTTATATGCTTGTAAGGCTTGTAATTTGGTTACACATCTATTTGGCCTCAACATATGAGTCTTAGCTAGACTCACAAGATCATGTCCATGATGTTCAGCAACAACGCTTACGATCTTGTATCTACCATTACGACGACTATTAATTGTCATCGAAGCACGACAATTTGCTCTTGTCTCAGGACGATGTTTCTTAATACACACATATCTTATATCTTTTTTTCGTTCCCTTCGCAAGAACAACAAAATACTATGTTGATTATTTTCCCATTGGCATGCTTAAACATGTGGTGTCTTCTAATACTAAATCCAGACATCTTAAAAAAATCGACGGGAAATTAGATTTTAAAAAATTTATAAAATTATTAGAGAGTAACATGTGATAAATTAAAAATAATATATTACTTAAGTGACATGTGAACTATTTAAAGTCTAAGAAGAAAAGATAATATGAAAACAAGCCAATTGCAATTCCTATCACGTACGTCTCCCCTCCCTACTGCGGCTAATATGTTTATATATATGGAATAAGAAATCCTCTAATTAGCCGTCACTTAGCATGTGTGACCTTCTTTCTATTTTAAGCCGTCCACAATAAGTGTGACATTTCCATAAATTGAAATGACCCTTCTTAATATATTATCTTTTTACCTTCCCGACTCTCACTCATTCTCCTTCGTTCTACTAAAATTAACATAACTACATTCTCCACTCTTACCCACTCTTCTTTATTCTTTTTTACCCTCCTTTATTTTTTAAAACATGTGGCAATAGAAGATCTCATCTGGAAATGGGAAAAAAAAAAAGTGTCTGGAATTTAATATCTCAAAATTTGACTTTTTCTTTATTACTAAAAAATATACTACTAGTAAAATAATACTATTAGTAAAATTACTATTATCTTGCGCTTTATCACTCATTATGTCTAATATGTGGGCTAAGTTGTCACATACGCTGAATTCCATAAATATCTTAACAAGTCTTCAACCAAAATCTAAATTAAATCAGAGTCGAGGGCATCATATTGGGTTGAATTACATAACAAAGAGCAGAAACAGACGAAAATCAAGATTAATGTAATGGTAACCTCAACGTCTACAATATCATCCATTCCAGGCTAAATAGTAACCGACTTGATCTTCAATTCTTGGCAACAACAGGGGAATCGATCACTAGTTTCTGCAGGTACCTGGTTAGCTGAGAGAATCAAAAGCTGCACCTTCAACAAAGCTGCACCTGCATTGGATGGATCGATATATATAGCACTCCAAGTTATACATATAATATATAACTATTAATAGTTAGTTAGTACATTAATCCAAATATCAAATTAAGTGCAGTGTAGTTACTAGTACATGCCAACAATAAATTAAAACTCAGAGTGTCATCGATCATAAGTGGTGCACAAACATTTATTTAACAAATCTAACACAACTAATTAAGAAGCTAGCTAATGGAGTCAATAGTCATGTCTACTGTGGGTTGTCAATGTAATTTCTCAATAATCTTCATAAGCATTTCATTTTCTGGATTTAGTGGGTTGTTATTGTTGTGTGCATCTCTGATGTTGCGGACAAATGACACGATCTCATCAACGTCTCCGGAGGTACCTGAATTCGCATCTTCCCTTTCCACATCTGTTGATGTTCCACAAACGATTGAAGATTCAGAGCATCTGTCGTGTTATTAATTGTGATCTCTTTATTTTCGGAAGCAATCCGAGCGAATTCAGCAAGCTCGTCAATGCACTGCACTTTGATATTTAATTGTAACTACAAAGCACTTTGATATTTGGATTAATGTACTAACTAACTAACTATTAATAAAGAGACACAACCCGTGACGAGCTTGCTGAATTCGCTCGGATTGCTTCCGAAGATAAAGAGATCACAATTAATAACATGACAGATGCTCTGAATCTTCGATTGCTTGTGGAACAACAACAGACGTGAAAAGGGAAGGTGCGAATTCATGTACCTCCGCGAGACGCTGATGAGATCCTGTTATTTATCCGCAAAATCAGAGATTCACACATTAATAACAACCTATTAAATCCAAATAATGAAATGCTTATGAAGATTATTGAGAAATGACATGTACAATCCACGGTAGACATGACATGGACTCCATCGGCTTCTTAATTAGTTGTGTTTGATTTGTTAAATAAATGTTTTGTCTCTTTGTGCAGTCAAACGCGCCTCTTCATCTTCCAGCGCAATAACTCCCTCGAGTTGAGCGTCAACTGCTCCCTGCAGTGAATTAAGAAAATCAGGGCAAGATTTGTTTATATCTGCAATCAAGATTTGTGTGTGCTGTGGTTCAATATATTACTGACTGTTTGCTTATACAGTCGAATTTTGAAAATTGCAGATTGGAAGAACTCATATTTCTCGACTGGACTTGGTAGCTAGTTTGAGGATTACAAGAATGTCGATACATTACATACAATATGGAGAAATTAATGCTGCAAAATGGTAGTATTAAGAACGTTCATTCGTTTAACAATGGGCACGGATTAGATGTATATATTGTATCTATACTATATATAATTGAATTATAACAAAAACCTTAATTACCATATGCGTTATGACATCTCTTCTTAAACGCCGACCACCCCGACTCGACCCAGCAGCATCTCCTTGCCCAAGATTATCCATTTCACGATCGGATAGGATACCTAAGACGACTGTCTTAAACTGATTAATGCTTTATAACGAATGTTCTTCTTGAGTGAAAATGAATGAATGTAACAAGTCTCTATTTATAACATCACTTGCATGTGAATGAATGTGTGTGTGTGTGAGAGAGAGATAGAGGAGCGGGGGGGGGGGGGGGGGGGGGTGTTAAGCTAAAAAATGTGTGCAACAGGTTAAGTTTAAGGGTTAGTTTATTTATTTATTTTTTTGGTCAGTTTTTTTTTTAATGATTCGTTTTAATTGGTTTAATGCTCTGCTAATCTGCTTTCTGCTTTCTGTTTTCTTTCCCTTTTTGACATAGGAAGGATAATACGAATGAAACTAAGTTTGATTTTGTTTACAGAACTCTAATTTTGTTTGTTTGAGGAATATGTGATTATAAGGAATATAATGATTTAAATCGACTTATATCCAGATTATTTTGTTAATCATAAGTGTTCAACATATGAGTTATAGTGCAATTGTGTTTACATTTTGTCCATTAACTAGGAGTATTTTATTTTGTAGTGATTTAATATTAATTTAATTAGCATCCTATATAGGGATGGATAGTGTCCCTATTAATTTATGCATGTGAGTCTCTATTCGATTAAATATATCAACATCTACTCCATTGATTTGTTGTCATTCCTTACAATGTCACATTATATTGGCAAAAAGTAAATTCATATGCAAATTCATATGCGTTTTATGTTATCCTTTCGCTCACCCTCTTCCTAACTCCACATGAATTAGTGGTTGCTAGATCTGCAATCACACAATTTAAGTTTGAACCGTCAGTCCAACACATAACTCTCTTTACAAAGATAAACTCTCACTAACTCATGCACTCAATTACAATACTCTCAAAAAAGTATATGCATTCAAACAATAATACAATCGGCCGCCTAGCTCCTCACAATATTGATGTCGAATATATATAGGTGTGAAACCCTAGATCTCTTCGCCACCATGTATATCTTCTTCAATCTTCATTCCTTGTGAGGATGAAGCTTGGGGAACACGTCTGATATCTGCTTGGTAAATATCTTTTCCGCATCTATGATAAACATGGAAAAGATTCCGCAAAATCTGTGCAGATAAGGAAAATCTCTACCAGACTGTTCCAAGTTTCCTTCGCAGAGATTGAAGCACACTTCACAGAATTCGTCCTACGCAGCTGCTTGACACTTCAGATGTACTTTTGACTACATAAACTTTGGCAACATATTTGAGCAGCATCACCTCTTGAGTAGCAATGCCTCAAATCCAACACTATACATAATCATCATGATGATTAAATGTACTTGGTTTTGCTCTTGTCAGAGGCTAAACGTTATAAAAAATTAAATTAATGTGTATGAGACTATATTTGATTTGAGTAGACTCGCTTGTGCAATCTTCCAGCTACATTATTATTTTTAAGGTTATTAGCCTGTAAATTCTTCAACTTTTTATATATTTTGATTTTGCTCCCCACTCCACTTTCAATTTATTCTGATTTTGTCTCTATCGTTGAATTCCCTCAAATTGATTGCTTACATGACAGCCGAAATATTCTAGTTGGCATGTCATTTGATGAACAACATGACGTCGTTTGTCACTTAACCAAAAGACGTCGTTTTGGTGATATTAAAAGGTAAGGGATTAAAATATATTTTTGGGTGAAAATTTAAATTCAATTTAAGGTAAATTTATGAGCAACGCCGAGAGTTCTTCTATAGCTTCTTCTTCATCGAGTTCGTCTATATGCACGTCTTCTCAGCCAAGATTGTGCAACTATGATACCTTGCTGCTGGCGGTAAAGACGTCGCCAAGTTTTTCTCAAACGACACGATTTTAGTTTACTCAAAACAATGTCGTATAATTGATTCTCAAGCAAAGATGTTTTGTGTGTTTTAAGCTAGTATTCGTTTTAAATTATTTAAAACCACTTTGTAGTTAATGTTATAGAAAAGAAAATTAATTGGATTGATAATTGTCACAAGAAATTAAATGAACAGTCCGAATTCAAATTAGGAATTGAATTGTTGATGTGATAAAAGGGTCAAAGGATGGTGCAAGTTGGCATGACTAAAATAGAACTGATGCTATGGTAATCAAACTTCAACTAGCTAGCTAGTAATAGTACGTAGATATGTACTACTCCTACAAGAAATTAAATGAAATGAATTCATTGGTGGCAATGGTTATGGCATCATCGATAGTGTTGGTTGTGGGAGCTGTTTCACGGGCTCTCCCAATAATAATGACACATTTCCTAATATGGCAACTATTAATCCTTTATACTACTCTTATAAAGAGAATTTCACAAAATTGTAGTGTGTGTGTGTTAGTGCGTGTGTACAGAGCCTACACTTGGGGAAAACACGACCCCGCTGTCCTCTCGCTCTCAATTTCTTTGCAATTCCAATTACAAAATTACTTAGCAAGATAATCCACATTTTTTTTTATTTTTTCTTTAAGATCAAGAAAAATACTTCATCACTACCCTACTATGTTTTGTTAAAGTATATTGATCACATACCTTTACTATTTCATGATTCTCAGTTCTGTTTCTCTAGTAGTAGTTTATACCCAAAATAATAGTATATAATATCTTCAACCTCTTTACAAAATAATAATAATAATAATAATAATAATAATAATAATAATAATAATAATAATAATAATAATAATAATTTCTTCAAACCCCATCAAATTATTTTTTTCATGATTTTTTAAGTTTTAAGCAACAATACAAATTTACAAACATCACTCTTGAAAAGAGTAATGAGCTAAGAAAACTGAATTCCATACATTCTACGTGAACAGAGAGTTTGGGTACAAATCCTATATATAGGATAGTGAGCTGACTCAGCAGCTTATTCTACAAGCAAGAAATAAACACGACTGTCTAAACTGAGAAATGCGACTTCTAGTCTAAGAAAATAAGGTTAAGGAGAATAGAGGTCATGGCACGTGAACAGGAGCACACTCCCTTTATTCTTGATTCATAATACTCCCCCTCAAGATGGAGAGTAGATAGAACGAAAGTCCATCTTGCTCAAGAGAGATTTAAGAGCAGGAGAGGCCAATGGTTTCGTGAACAAATCTGCTAGCTGATGTGTGTTCTTGATGTGAAGAGGCTTGATCAATCCTGATAGATAGTGGTCTCGAATTGTGTGGCAATCGATCTCTATATGCTTGGTTCTCTCATGAAATGCTGGGTTGGACGTGATGTATACTGCAGCCTTGTTGTCACAAAACAAAGGCACTGGTTTGGATTGCACCACTCCAAAATTTGTCAGAATCTTCTTCATCCAAACTATCTCACAACTTGTTTGTGCCATTGAGCGATACTCTGCTTCTGCTGATGAGCGTGAGATAGTGTCTTGTTTCTTGCTTCTCCACGAGATGAGAGATGTGCCAATAAAGAAGCAATATCCAGTGATAGAGCGTCGAGTATCTGGGCATGCCGCCCAATCTGCATCTGCAAACATAGAAAGATCAAGTGAGGTATTACTGGAGTAGAACAAGCCATGCCCCAAAGTTTCCTTAAGATATCTCAGCACTCGTTCTGCTGCTTCCATGTGTCCTTGGCAAGGTTTTGCCAAAAACTGACTAAGTTTGTGAACTGCAAAAGTAATATCCGGCCTTGTGATACACAGATAAAGTAGTCTTCCAACTAGTCTTCTGTAAGGCCTTGAATCAGCAAGATACTCTCCATCTTCTTGTTTAAGTGTCTTGCCAGATTCCATGGGAGTGGAAGCTGGTTTACAGCCAATGAGGCCAGCATCATTCACCAAATCCATTGCATATTTTCTCTGACAAATGTATATGCCAGTGGAATTCCTTGCCAACTCAACTCCAAGGAAGTATTTTGGAACCCCAAGATCCTTATACTTGAAATGAGATCCCAAAAATTCTTTGAAGGCAGTAACAAGCTTGTCATCATTACTTGCAAGAAGAATGTCGTCCACATATACCACTAATCCCAAGAAGCTAGATCCCTGATGTTTATAGAAGAAGGAATGGTCTGAAGCAGACTGTTTTAGACCAAATTTGGCAAGAACTTCAGAGAACTTGAGATACCACTGTCTTGATGCCTGTTTTAAGCCATATAGAGATCTTTTCAACTTGCAAACAGATCCTGCAGGATAATGCTCCCCCTCAGGAGTGAGCAAGCCCTCAGGCAACTCCATGTAAATATCCTCATTAAGTTCACCATAAAGAAAGGCATTATTGATGTCTAGATGACACAATTTCCAGCCTCTGACAGCAGAAAGTGCAAGCATGATTTTGACAGTTATAAGTTTGGCAACAGGGGAAAAGGTGTCAACAAAGTCAATACCAGCAATCTGAGTGTAACCCTTAGCCACAAGACGAGCTTTGTATCTGTCCAAGGAACCATCAGCAAAGAATTTGATTCTGAAAAGCCATTTGCATCCAATGGCAGTTTTCCCCAAAGGAAGTTTTGTAATGATCCAAGTCTTGTTGCGAATGAGGGCATCAAGTTCCAGTTTAATAGCTTTCATCCATTCTGGATAAAGAGCAGCTTGAGCATAGCTTTTAGGTTCAGGTAAGGCAGAGATGCAGCATATGAAGAAAAGGTAGGCAAGAGTGAGTTTAGAGTAGGACAGGTATTGGTTAAGAGGATAAAGAGAGGTGGTAGAATTGATGGAGTTACAAACAAAGTCTGAAAGATAAGCAGGAGGTTTACTTACTCTGCCAGATTTTGTAGTAACTACAGGAAGAGAAGGTGCAGGAGGAGAGGAAGGAGAAGAAGTACAGGATGATGGAAAAGAAGGTGGAATAGAAGAAACACAGCCAGGTGAAGAAGAATGTGATGGAGCAGATTGTTGTGTAGGTGAAGTAGAAGAGGAAATAGATGAAGAATTAGAAGGGAAAGAAGAAGGTGGAAGATGAGAGAAAGGGAACACAGACTCATGAAAAACTACATTGCGGCTAACAATGATGGTGTTAGTATCCGCAAGCAGTAGTTTATAACCTTTGTACCCAGATGGATATCCCAGAAATACACCCTTTACAGCACGAGGGGAAAACTTATTCCTATCTTTGTCAAGTGTGGAAGCATAACACAGACAACCAAAGACTCTGAGATGAGCATAAGAAGGAGGTTTGGCAAACAACAACTCAAAAGGTGTAACATGGGATGGAAGAACAGAAGAAGGAATCCTATTTATTAGATAAGAAGCTGTGAGCACACATTCACCCCAAAACTTAACAGGAAGATGATATTGAAATAAGAGACTTCGTGCTACATTTAACAAATGTTGATGCTTCCTTTCTACCCTAGCATTTTGCTGAGGTGTAGAGACACAAGAATGTTGAACAACAGTGCCATATTGAGAGTAAAGAGAGGTCATGTTGAACTCAGGAGCATTGTCACTCCTAACACATTTGATATGTTTGTGGAATTGAGTGGACACTGTGTGGAAAAATTGGGCTAAGACTGGTCTGACATCAGACTTAGCTTTCAGCAAAAAAGTCCAAACAAATCTGGAAAAATCATCTACAATAGTCAAGAAGTAACAATAACCCTGTGGTGTAGGTGTTTGATAAGGTCCCCATACATCACAGTGCACAAGATCAAAAATAGATTCAGCATTATGAATGGAATCAGGAAATGGCAATCTCTTTTGTTTAGCCAAAGGACAAATCTCACAAAGAGAGTGTTTACAAGAATCAAGGTTCAATACAGGAGACATAAGTTGGAGTTTATTGAAAGACAAGTGGCCTAATCTAGAATGCCAAACATCTGCAGACACAACAGCTGCAACTGAGACACTTGAATTGACTGAAACAGAGTAGTTGGTATCCAAGATACAGAGATTTCCAACTCTTGTACCCTTCCCAATCTGGGTCCCGTGTGAAGCTTCCTGAACATGACACAAAAAAGGAGTGAACAAGACTGAGCAGTGTGAGTTGAAGGTGAGAGAACTAACTGAGATCAGATTGTAGCTAAAAGAAGGTATATATAGCACATTCTCAAGTTGAATAGAAGGAGTTAATTGAATTGTGCCTACTCTACTAACTTGTACAGAATTTCCATTAGGGAGATTGACACAAGACTGGGCTACGGGAGTGGAATGACTAAACATAGTCAAGTCACAACAAACATGATGTGTGGCACCAGTGTCAAGGAGCCACAAAGACTGAGGATGATTAACAGCATTAATGGAGGAATAGAGAGAGATATTACCACTGAAAGCTAGAGAAGTAGAGTGTTGTGTAGGTGAAGGAGCAGGGGAAGAAGTCACAGAGGTGTGGGAAGACTGCATCTGCGCCTGAAGAAATTGAAGTAACTGCATGCATTGCTCATTGCTCAAAACTGATCCAGCAGGAGGTGCTGAATTAGAAGCTCCAACAGATGAAGGAACATTTCCAGTGTTGACATTAACTTGATCTGATGTAATGTACCCCTCTTCAACTTGATTAACTGATCTATGGGGTGGAGGTGGTCTGCCATGACCTCTCCCCCTACCTCTAACAAATCCAGGAGGATATCCATGAAGATCAAAACATTTATCTATAGTGTGATTTGGTTTTCCACAATGACCACACACAACTGAGTCCTTACCTCTTCCTCTACCATAACTAGCCGTATTAGCATAAACAGTGGGTTGTTCGCTTACACTTTGACTTAATGGAACAGTAACACCAACTTCAATAGACCTCTGCCTTTCTTCTTGGATAGCTAACGCAAAAACCCTCGACAAAGACAACATAGGACTCACAGATAGAATATGAGATCTCAGCTGAGCAAATGATCCATTCAACCCTTGCAAAAATTGCATACAACATTCATGTTCCTGATGCTCATTCCATCTTCTAGCACTACAACATCGACAATTGGTGCACGTACACCATTTAACTGGTTGGAAATCCTTATACTCATCCCACAACACACGCAAATTAGTATAATTTTTTATGGAAAATTGGGATTTCCCATTTATTACTGAGGAACCAGCACAGAGAAACTCCAAGAACAGTTAGAAGGGTACCATAGAAATCAAGGCGCAATTCAAGCTATAACAAAAGCAGTAATGAAGGGCATTTTCATCAATCAGGTCAGTTTTTTAATCTTTTTCAGCACTATTAAAATATAATTTCATCATGTAGTGTATTTATAACCTACAAAATTGCAGTTGATTCCAACAATCAAAGCTAGGTGGCCAAAGGGTGCAAGCAAGCACATTTTCATACAACAAAATAATGTCAAATCACACATAAGGGGGGATGATCCAAATTTCATAAAGGCTGCCACATCTGATGAATTCAACATCCAATTAGTCTGTCAACCATCAAACTCTCCTGATATTAATGTTAATGATCTAGGATTCTTTAGGTCAATACAAACATTGAAGAATCAAAAGGCAGCTAATGATATTGAAGACTTGCTCAAGAATGTGAAAGCTGCATTTGATGAGTATCCAGCAGATAAGTTAAACAATATTTTTTTAACTCTACAAAGCTGCTATACAGAGATCATGAAAGTGAGGGGCAACAACAAGTATAAGATCCCACACATGAATAAGGAGAGGCTAAAGAGGCTAGGAATGTTGCCAGAAAACCTTGAAGTGGATGAGCAGCTAGTTGAGGAAAGCTTAGATTACCTATATTTGCATGAAATGGGTGAAGATACGAGCTGCACAAGTGATCAGCTAATTGATGGAGTCCAACAACTTCATTTAGCTGATTAGGTAACTAGAATTTCAGGTTTTTGAATAGGGTTTACAGTGACAAATAATGTAAGGGAAGTTTTGGATTGTTTGGGATGTAAACTAAAACCCTTGTGGCTATTTTTTTAATCAATAGTCTCAGCATTATCACATTTTGCATCATTGACAGCTTACAGAGTCTAATTTAAAGCATCACCATCTTATGTCAACCTCCAAAACTAGGAAACTAATTCCTAGTGGTGGCATTAATAAGAGGCAACACATTTACAGATTCAAATGCAGTATCATGTTCAAATCATACACTAAATCAACATCATGGAGGGTAGCATGAGTAATATTTTGTGCAGGAACATGAGTAAATACAGAAATCACCAGCAAAAAACCTCAATTCTGTACAAATCAAGTGCAATATCATGTTCAAATTAGACATGAATCAAGATCAAATAATCAAGATCAGGCAACACAGTGGCTACATTTTTTGAAAAAATCTCACACACCAATCACCAAGTGCAGTATCATGTTCAAATCAGACATGAATCAAGATCAAATAATCAAGATCATGCAACACAGTGGCTTCATTTTTTGAAAAAACCTCACACACCAATCACCAAGTGCAGTATCATGTTCAAATCAGACATGAATCAAGATCAAATAATCAATGTAGACAACATAGTGGCATCACCAGCCCAATAAACCTCACACACCAATCACCAAGTGCAAAATCATGTACGAATCAGACAATAATCAGATCAAATAATCAATCTAGGCAACCCAGTGGCATCACCAACCCAATTAACCCAGAAAGTAGAACGAAATAACTTGGTTTCAGAAGTTTCAACACACTACGGACAAAAAACCCTAGCATGCGCAGATACCAATCTTCGCGCATATACCATTCTCCCTCCCAAATCGATTCACATTTGAGTTGGGGGTCAGCCACCATGGATTCAATCTCAGCCACCATGGATTCAGTCTCAGGAACCATGAAATCAGATTCGAGAGGCGTCGAATCGAAGAGGGGAAGGCAAATCTCCGAGCCCACGGCGAGGCCAATAGATTCTGGCACCATTGACACCATGGATTCAGGGAAGACCGACGGTGCATCAGAGAGAGGATAGCAAATCTTGGATTCACATGCATCGAGTACGGATTCGGGCACTATCTCAGATAACTCCCACGAATACGTTGGAATAGGAGAGAAATGGGTCGCAATTGGGGTCGGAAAGGCATCGAGATTGAGAGAAGAATCTAAGAAATCAAGATTCTCAGACTCAATCGGTGAGTGAGAGGGGGTTGAGCGATTCTCAGACTCCATCGAAGAGTATAGAGAAATTGAGGAGACGATTCCAGAGAAAATGAGAAGGAGGCGGATGAAAGTAGGGTTTCAGTGTTAATCGAGAGTGGGTAGGTAGTGAGGGCAGATGAATTGGGTTGGGTTGTAAATGAGGGTAGGTTAGGTTAATTAAGGGCCTAATTAAATTTGATTTTGGATTTAATTAGTGGGTTTAAGTTTTTTAGTGGTGGGTCCAGTAGTGGCAATCCTGGTAAATAAATAGTGTAATAAAGGGTGTAAGGGTACAAAAAGTAAAACAAGGCACTTCTTTGTGGACAAGGAAAAGTGGGTAAGTAGGGCATTTTTTTGTGGATGAAGAGAGTATTAACTTATTTGTTACGCAGGCCAACTATACAACCGGTGCACCAAAATACATCTCATTAATTAATTGATCATATTAAATTGATTGTGCAAGGATGAGTATATACATATTAATTTTAGGTATTTATAAACTTTTTAATATGTGAAATTTCATTGTAAAACTAATGTGAGATAGAAATTTGTATTATACTAATATTTAAAATTATTATTTTATGTTCAACAATTTGAAATTTTGATAATTTAGATAAATAGGATTAGAGAAATAAAATGGTGCCACATTGGAAAGATTAAGACATGCTATGTGACTGAAGAGGTCAATAGCTCAATTCCCTCAGCCCTTTCCAATATTTAAAGAGAAGCATATTAATGTCTTCGTTGTTGTTTACATATAACTGACTATATAAGTTTCCCAATATCCATGGAATCAAGCCAGATCATAAAAAAAAAAATCCCAATATTCATGGAATCAAGCCAGATGAGAAAAAAAAAAGCTTGGACTTTGCAATTTATATAAGATCAATTAGTAATTCGGAGAAATAATTAATAAATTCGTCAAATTAAAATGATGGTGAAAAGGATGTGAGGGTACACAATAATTCTAAATATTTATAGGTTTTTCAATCGGTGAAGTTTGATTAAAAACTTATGTTGGATAGAAAATTTAATTATTAATATTTAAAATCTATTTTTTTGTTTAATTATTTAAAAATTGAAAAATTTAGATAAATAAGAATAGAAGAATTTGGGGGTACCACACATAAGATTCTTTAAAGCAGGAATCATTTTCTTTTTAATATTATACTAGCATATAACCCGTCGAAAATCAACGGGAATTATATTAATAAAAATTAATAAAACTATTAGATAGTACTAATATGTGATAAAGTAAAAAAAATATTATTTATTAATTATTTTAGGGTTAAATCATTCGATTATGTAATATACTAAACTCGCTTAGAATTTATATGCCCTTGAACACATCTAAAATTCAATTAAAATGTAATTTTACCACATGTTTATGTCTCAAACCTATATAATTATGGCTGTTAAAAATTATAATCTAATATATTCGCATTACTTTCGATAATTTTCAAAGCTCTATTTTTCTACAAAATCGATGTTGGCAAAAATATATTTGTCTCTCAAAGGAAAGCGGCTCTTAAGCTGAATCTTTTAGCTTTTTATGAAGAAAAAGAGGCAAGAGAAGGAGTGGGTAGTGAGAGAGAGAGAAGAGATATATAGATAGCGAATAATACTATAGATGTTAAAATTGTCTATAAGATGAAAGTGATCATAAATACCCCACATTATGAATTCAACACAAGCTTAAGAAAAAAAATAAGTTAAACCACCGCTTCAATATCATCCCGTCTACCCCGATTGTTCCGACCTGGAACCGGCCTATTGATTACAATACTGATTTTAAATTATATAAATAATCATCTTCCAAATATATCACAAAAAAATTAATGATGACATTTGTTTTCTTCTTACCTGAAATTAATATTTAATTATATACATAACTATATTCCAAAAATATTCACACAATATTTAATAAATAAAAATTTAATTATAAATTGTAGTGTTATATAAATAATCATCTTCCAAATATATTCATAAAGAAATAAATTATGACATTCATTTTCTTTTTTACCAGCTTCGAGAATAACTTTTTTAACTGAGAATAGAATTTCAAGAATTGTTTCACTATGTACTTGGTAGTTTTCCTTTTTACAAAACTTTATGTGGAATGATTGTGATTCATAAAATTATTTAGTCAATGATATAAGATAAAAGTTGACCATAAATATCCTTAATTTTATGAGTTAAAACTTATATAATATATTAAAAAAAAAAGTTGTCCCGCAAGTAGTGAATTTCCCCATCTACGCGCATGATTCTTGGTCGAAATTGGCTCTTTGATAAATCGTTAGTAATTTTTCTGCCAATTTTCCTACATATTCTACGTTTTCCAACAGAGACGATTAATTAAACAGTTTGAGATGGTCTGTTTAGAATTATTCAAACTTGTTGGAAATTTATATTTTCGTACTTGTTTAAAATCCGATTAAAAAATTAGACATTTGTATTCCTTTCTGAAAAAAATCCGTATATTAGTCTACCGCCACAGTTCTGCGTCGAAACTGGCCCGTTGACCACGACTCTAATTTATAAGTGTGTAATTTATATAGTTTGTTTAGAATTTATATAGATCCAAAAAATTAATAAAAATAATGATTGTACTATTCGTTATCGTCCTTAATCGTATCGTAATATTCGTTAATTAAAATTAAAGATTATGCAAAGTTGGAAACTCAACTACAAATAACGTAAAAATTATTTCATGGATGACGATTATAGATTTAAGAAAATACATGGAAAAAAGCATAAAATGAAAAATTTCTCAAGTTGAGGTAACCGTCGGTTGGGAATTGGCTCGTCTACCGCCACGGTTCGGGTCAGAATTGACCCGTTGGCCACGATTTTGATTTATACATGCATAATTTATGACGATTCTAGATTTTAGAAATACATGAAAAAAATAATATAAAATAATTTTTTTAAAATTAATAAGAATAAAGAATGAAAATGTGTCACATGGGATTCCGAGTTGAGGTACCTGTTAGTTGGAAATTGGCCCGTCTACCTAATTAATTGACAAATTAGAAATTACTTAGTATTTTTATCAAATTAAATAAAAAAATATTAGACTATTTCCAAATTTAATTCGGTCAACCAATAAATTATCCAAACTATTTTGAAACCATTTATTCTGTCAACTAATAAATTGGTTCTCTAATAAAAATAATTATCTATTCGGCCAATTAATAAATTAACCAAATTAAATTAAATTAAACTATAAAAATATAGCAGTTATTTATTCGCCGATTAATAAATAAATTGCCCAAATAAAACTTAATGGTCCCGATACGAGTTCTGGTGTATGGGGGGGGGAGGAATACACCAGATAGGAATTTTAAAAATAACCCCCAAAATTACCACAATTGAGTAAGAAGACTCAGCTGGAATCACAACTGAGTAAGAAAACTCAGCTGGAAGAGTGGTGCTGTGCGGAATGTGGTGGATACAAAAACAACTCGTATAAAACAACTCACGCTCAGATGCAAGGTCGGTCAACAACCAAATCAGTTGAAATGTAAAGATTAAGTTTTGAGTGTTGGTTAGTTGGACAGTTAGATATGCAGAAAGTAACTGAACAGAAAATACAAAAGCACAAAGGAATTACGTGGTTCGGAGAGAACTCCTACGTCCACGGGGAGTTGTGAGTCCACACAACTCAGTCCAAATTCTTTAGGACAGCTACCACAAAGCTTACGCGGGCTTTGCAACCGTACAGATAAGTTTGCGGGTACTTATCAACCTTTCTACTCAATTTCGGGAATAGCAGGATCCTAACAACCTTTTTAAGGGATGTGTATAAGGGTGGGTTTTCCAACTACTAGCTCTAACAAAGAAGTGAGCTAGGAAGCTTGAACAAATGAAGACTCAAACTAAGATCGAAAACACCAAGACAGATTCTAACTCTCTATGAACTCTCAGCTGGTGATGTTCTTAGAAAGAGAATAATTGCAGTTTAGCTTGTGCGCAGTATATCGTCGTTCTTTCGCTCTTCTGTCTCTTCTATCTCGTCTGTCTGATGTCTTGATCAATGAATGAATGCCTCTATTTATAGGCGGTGAGGATCAACTAGCCGTTGGATGAGCCGTTGATCTCTGTTCTGTGAAAGCGATGGCTTGTCTCTCATCTCTACAGATTTTCCCGATTTGGCAACTGTGAACTTCTGCTTTCCTTCTGAAACAACCTTGTGTTGGGCCAAATGAGGTAATGACAGAACGTCAAACCTTCACTTGACTTCCTATTTGAAATTCAAATTTCAACCTTTGTCTTTCAACATTGGTTAGTCGGTTGAGACTTTTGATCTTCATCCGAGTGGTCTTCAGCTGATGTTCCATCTGATTGCTTCCTTCATCTGACATTTGAAGAGGAACAGTTGAACCCTCAACTGTCTTGAACTTCATGTTGTCGATTTATCAGATTGAGTCCTGCAACTGATGTTCCATCTGATCAGGTGGATTGTCACATCTGACGAACAGTTGATTACTCAGATGTTTTCTTTCATCCGATGTTCTATATCCGAACAGTTGGCTTGAACGCTCAGTTGTCTTTCTTACATCTGATGTTCCACATTCGAGTTTCCATCTGAAGTTCTATCCGAGTATAGCCATGTTGCCGTCTTCAGCTGGAGTCCTGTAAAGATAAAATCTGAACATTGCTCAAACAACGAGCCTAAATACTAACATTAGGATATGGCAACATCTACTCGGTTGGGGTCAGTTGGTTTTGAAATCAATCAAAACTTTACTAACTTTCCCAACAAAACTCCTACAAAAATAATTATCTATTCGGCTAATTAATAAATTGACCAAATTAAATTAAATTAAACTATAAAATATAGTCATTTATTCGGCCGATTAATAAATAAATTTGCCAAATAAAACTGGTAAAGCAAAAGATGAGAAAATACACATTGATTCTAGGTATTTATAGGATTTTCAATAGGTGAAGTTTCATTGAGAAACCGATGTGGGACACAAGATTTTAGTATAGATATTTAAAATCTATATTATTTTACATTTAGAAATTCAAAAATTTGAGAATTTAGATAAATATGAATGGAGGAATATAAGGTGTGACGCGTAGGAAAAAATCACTTGAACTATCGGTTAGGAATTCACCCGTCTAACCCAACGGTTTTGTGTCAGAACTAACCCGTTCACCACGGTTTTCATCGGAATCGGCCCGTTTATCCCACGATTTGATCGGAGTCGAGCCGTCTACCCGACGATTCTAAGTCAGAACCACCCCGTAATATAAAAGATAAAATAAATAAATTCCAAGTATGAGTCACCACGGTTTTCATCGGAATCGGCCCGTTTACCCCACGATTTGATCGGAGTCGGGTCGTCTACCCGACGATTCTAAGTCAGAACCACCCCGTAATATAAAAGATAAAATAAATAAATTTCAAGTATGAGTCACCACGGTTTTCATCGGAATCGGCCCGTCTACTAAAAAATCAATTGAACTGTCAGTTAGGAATTCATTATTTTTTTGATAAACATATTTATTCTGTTAAATTAGAAATTATTTTGGCTAAGGAAATATATGCTTCATGATTTTGTAAGAACTAATTTTGCTTCTATATACACACGAAGCGTTAATTGATATATATATGATGAATTGAATAAGAATTTGATATATTTTTTTTAAAGAATTTAATTTGATTGTGAGATGATATGACATGAGAATTAACATAGATAGCGGTGGATGTGTATTTAGTTATTATTTGAGAATATATATATATATATATATATATGTATATTGTATATAATAATGCTGAAAATACAATAATTAAGATAAATAGAAATGGAGACTATAATGAATAAGGTTTTTGAAGATTTTATCTTTTTAAGATTTTGTTTTCATGTAATTTAGATAAATAGGAATAGAGGAATATAAGGGGTATCGACGGGTAATTTTTGTTTAGTAAAATTAGTAATAAATTATTAAATGTAATATATGATATCATAAGTTATATATTATATTTTTCTTAAACCATCTCAAGTCAAACAAACGTATCAAAATTCCAATTCAATGATATATTAATTTTTTTCTTTTCCAACACAAGACTCTCAAGAAAATATGTATTGATTATGGCTAGTATTGTGCTCTTAGATTAAACAGTAATTTTCATTATTGAGAATAAACTATAAACGTGTTCAATCAACAAATATTTAAACCATGTCAAAATTCCAATTCAATGATATATTAAATTTTTTCTTTTCCAACACAAGACTCTCAAGAAAAAATATAATAGATATTGATTATGGCTAGTATTGTGCTCTTAGATTCAACAGTAATTTTCATTATTGAGAATATACTATAGACTTGTTCAATCAACAAATATTTAAACGTTATTTAATTGAAGTGTAAGAAATTATACATCGATCCCTATTTTTAATATATTAAAATATAATAGATATTGATTTTGAAGATTTGATCTTGATAAGATTTTATTTTCATGTCTTATATAATATATATAGAATATAATAATAATAATAAATATGATAAATATTGATTTTAAATTTAGAAAATTTGACAATTTAGATAAATGAGAATGGAGGAATTTGAGATGTGCCACATAGGATAGAGTCGTTTTCGTTTATATAATAATAATAGATAGATTATGGAGTAATAAATTATGTACATTAATTAGATAGATAATTGTCAATAAAGGCCTATGATTAATGCAGCCCATATATAGTTAAGCCCAAATTCTCAGGAAGCGACAGCATAAAACCCTCGTGGTCGTTCTATTTTCATTATTGATTTTGTCATCTTCTTTAACGCTCCCCCCCCCCCCCCCCCCCCCCCCCCCCCCCCCGCCGCTCTCGCTCTCTCTCTCTCCAGTCGAAACCTTGTATTGATCAAAGGTATTGTTCTGATTTATTTCTCCAATTCTTTTTTTTTACTTTTTTTTTTATTTTGCAAATTATATTTTTGTTTCTTCTTTAGTCACAACAAGTCAATAAAATTCTAGAAAAGTTTAATATATATCTAAAGAGTAAAGAGCAACATCTAGGCGCACTCGAGACTTTAGTTCATTGAGCCTTTTTTTGTAATTCATGAGAGAATTGAGTAGCAATTCTAATTTCCTATTCGCGATTTTTGTAGTTTCTCTCTCATTACAGAATCCTTTACGTATAACCCTATATAGTCCAGCTAGGGTTCAGTTTAATAAGTACCATATGTAATATTTTTCTCTACTTTAGCTGCGTCAACTATATGTTTTGCTTTTTCTTTCCATGAACATTGAATAGAATTTGTTTTGGGATTAATATAGATCCCTCGGGATATTAACAACCGTAATTAAATATTACTGAACACTAATTATGGATTAGTAAGGATTAATAAATTTTGCTAGGGGATTAATTAATTTAATTTTGCACGCCCCCGCCGAAAGAAAAAAAGAAAGCTGGAACAGTACATATTTTGGTATAAGTATCTCTGTCTCTTTGTTTCTTCATTATGCTTGGGAAGTTACTCGATTCATTCTTAATTGACAACTTATCGTCATTATTCTGATGATAAAGTGGCTTATCGTGATTGATCGCTGAAATTTTGCACTTGTAATTTTGATCAAACTTAATTTTGTTAATATCTATAGGTATGAGGAAAGGAGAAGCTGCAATTAAAAGGAGGAGGAGGAATCGGCACGATGTGAGTATTATTATGTTCCACGAAATATGATTATCATTTCTTATTCTATGATTTTTTTTCCGTTAATTAAAATAATGTTTATTGTCGAATTGAGTACGTAATTATTACTATATTATGTTTCACAAAATATGGTTAAATATAATTTTTTTTCACGAAATTTGCTTTTTTTTTTCTGCTAAAATAATATAAGTGCTTAGCTAATTACTATATTAATGAATACTTGAGTTGCAGGGTAGTGGTATTGCGTGCAAGGCGCATGATGGTACTGATAGAATTAGCGAGTTGCCCCATGATATTCTAATATCGATTATCTCTAGACTGACATTGCGAGAAGCTATTGCCACTAGCGTTGTTTCTAGACGATGGCGATATCTTCATACCTATAACACTCACCTTGATTTTCCTACATTTAAACCACAAGTAGAGTCCTCTTCTCAATTGAAATTTCAAAAGAAAAGATTCCAGAATCACGTTAACATAATCAATCGTGTGTTGGATTCACATAGAGGCGGTCGGGCAGTGAAAGAAATGAGATTGTGTATGTATAGTATGGAGGGAGCTCCTATTGAGAAGTTGGTTGACTTTGCGTTGACTAAGGAAGTTGAAGTAATTGACATAAATATGCCTTTTATTCCTGGCTGTTGGCCGAGGTCTGCGAGTAGCCGTTACTTGTTTGGACTTTCAAACTTGGTCTTGACCAAATCATTACCTGCAATCAAATGCCTGAAACAGTTGAGTTTAGAAGGGGTTGAGGTGAATGCCCAAGACTTTGATATTCTGGTCTCCAATTTTCTCTCTCTTGAAACTCTGTTCATTCGGAGCTTGCGAAGATTGGAAAAGGTCGTGATTGCGGGTCATCCAAACTTGAAGCATTTGGAAATAACGTGTGGATCCCTTGAGATTCGCGACGTGATAAACCTTGTTTCCTTACGGATTAACTACATACCAAGCGAATGTGCCCTAGAGATGGAAAATATTCCCAAGCTCACTGAATTCTACAGCTGCGAGAGCGGCGGCGAAGCTTTTCTTCATCATACGAAGCTCTATTCCAAAATACCATCCAACATACGTGATCAACTACAATTAATTTACCTCTCAACTGATCCCTTTACCTGTAACTGGAAGGTACGTAATTTATAACATATTGATTGCATGCATACTTAATTAGTACTACTATAAGATAAGATAGATAATTCTTTGTTTTTTGCGGCTGCAGTTTGACTTCTCGGAGCTACCATTTCGATTTGTAAATTTAAAATATCTGGAGTTGGAAATGAGGCGAATGTATGCTACGTCTCTTTATCCATTCCGTAATTTGATTCATGCGTGTTCTTCATTAGAAAAACTTGTGATAAAGGTACGTATTTGTATACATATATATATATATATATATATAGCTGTAATCGTTTCTGTATCTTTTAATATATATATACATTATTGACTCTTACACACACGCACACAGTTGTTGTGGTGGCCGACGCACGCACGGTTGATAGAGTTCGAGGAAAGTAAAGCTCCAAAATGTTATCGCCACATTAAATTATCTCCAAAACTCAAAGTGTTTGAAATGGAAGGATATGCAGGATCTCCACAAGAATTCGCTCTTGCTTCACACATCATCTATTATGCAAAAAATCTTGAAAGAGTTTCAGTGGTGGCTTGTGATGCAAGCAAAGAAATACGACGAAGGGCATTAGGTCGTGCACAGGATGACTTTCGACTAATATCCCCGCCCTCACTTGATTTAGTATTTATCTAATTACCATGTCACTTGATTTAAATCTTGTGAATGTTATGTTCACCACAAATGTACAACCTAATCTTACTCCTTACATAAACTCGGAATTCAATCTCCATTTTCCTCCATATATACTAAGTAAACGTTGTTATATTCAAATTAGTTCGACCTTTGGCTTTGCCGAAGGTTGATGTGCCTACTTCTCTTTGTCCAATCAATTCTAAATTAATCCTCATCCTAGTAATCACACTAGCTACATCTAAAAAAACAAATACAGTCTTAATTGTAAAAAAAATTATTTATATCGTGAGAACCCCTAGTTGTTGTCTTTAATGCGAACTAGGTAACGTTTTATCCTTATGCAATAGCCTGCAAACTATACAAAATAGGTAAATCATACTTTTTAAGTATAAATATGACAAACTTGACCTACAGATTGAGACGTTAATAAGATTTAAACATGAGACCTTTCGATTGCAAACAACTCTACCACTAGTTCATTCCAAAAACAAAAGTTCTTAATCTTTTAAACTATGATATAACACTGGGAGGAGGACCGTTTTAGGCGGTGAAGCTGACCCCAATAGACATATTGCATGTTGTTGTGTGCTTGGAATCCTCTATCGCCAGGGGTGGACGTAGAAATTTTGGTTGGCAGGGGCTACGTATACGTCTAGTATACTTCATGATACGAGTGAAAATAATTGTTTACGATATTTTTCTTAACTGAACAACAAAATTTTGACATAAAATCATTCATTTTGTTTCATCACTAAATTAAATAAATAAAGTTTTTATTTGTGGAAAATTAAATAAATAAAGTTAAACACATTTTTTTCATCACAAAATTAATTTTTTAAAGCACAGTAATTTGAAATAATAAGTATATATATTGGTGAGTTATGAATTTTAAATTAAAATTAATACATATAAATATAACAAACTTTAATTTTCTATATATATATATATATATATATTAATTAAGTTAATACAAAAAATTAGGAAACTACACTGTATAATTATACATGATTTCACCTTTCTTAGCTACGAATGGCTCGATTTTACGACTACTAAAGAATTCACCGTTAAGAAAAGAATACGAAGAGAATTTATATATAAGTAACAGAGAAGAAAGAAAGTGTTAAATTCAAAGCTTTGACCATAAAGTTTTGACAACTTTTAATTTATTTGACACTTTTTTGGTAATGTATTTTATTTGAGAAAAGAATTTGTTTATCACTTCTACACCCACCCGTGTTTTTTCTTTTCTCTTTCTTATTTCATCTTGTCTTCTTTTTCCCCAAACCCATCTACAACTATTTATGCCTCATCTCTTCACTCTCAGAAATTCCAGCCCTTCCTTCTCTCCTAAATCTGTCCGTTTGAACTTTTCCGGTGTCACAGAGGTAATGGCTGAAGCTTATTAACACGATTTCAACCATAGCAATCATTAGAAAAATTAGGGAAAAAAAAATGGCAGGGAAGCCCCTTGTCCTCTCTTACTGCCTTGTCCTCTCTTACTGTGTCCGCCCGACTATTGCCAAATTTGGTGTCCCACCATGTTCCACAATATATATTAATTAATTTTTTGTCATTTTTTTTCTTCAATTTGATTTATAATGTTAAAGAATAATTTCACAAATATTGACTAAAGTTCATCCATCGAATTAGGATTTTATATACATTTTTTGTTTAAATTTACATTTTTCATAATTTTTAAATGATTATTAGGGTTCATTATTCCAAAAATAGAGGATGTCATCCGGTTTTTGTGTACCTGGCTCTAATTCTATTATCCATATCATTTTAGTACTCAAACGGTCAAATCTTGCAATTAAAATATCTCTCTATTCATAATTGTTACTATTTCATAAGATATGCCTTGTCACTTGTGACAAGTCTAAAGTATTTTTTCATGATGTCAAGTTGTCAACCTCCGTTTGATATGTCAATTTTCCAAATCCAAAATTTATTACACGAAAATTTTTAGTTGCAATATCCAAATATTGGATATTAGAATAATACTACTACTTTTCTAAATATTGGAATATTTCTAAAAAATGTTAACAAATATTGAGAAAGTCAATGTTGCATAACTTCCCTGGCTGAGTGTACTTGTATGCTCACCCCATTCCAAAAGTTGAGAAGGTCGAATATCGCTTTCGTGCATGAAAAAGCTTAGGTCATGTATTCTAGTTTATTTAAGAACTTGGTTTGACTTTGTTATATACTACTACTTATTTTCCTCTTTATCATGTTTAGAAAGTTAATTGGTTTATTATAATTCCATTTGTTGAACAATTTTCATTAAATTTTATTAATGGTTAAGAAAAAATACTTCGATGATGTTACATCCTATAATAGATGATGGTTGCACCACTTTTTCATCAATTTTTTCTTGCACCAAATCAGTACAATAGCTGGTGGGACTAGAAAGAGTAATTCGTTTTTCTTTTTCTTTCTTTTTTTCTTTTGTAGGCTTTTGATCCTAACAATACATGTTATTTGCACTTCTTTTTTAATCATATAGCGTAGAGGTGTACTGTAGTGTATACAAGAGGGGGAAAAATCACATTTTAGGAAATTCTGTTTTACTAATTTTTCGATGTGTTTGTAGGATCAAACGGCCTTGATCCCTCCAATTCTTCTGTAAGCACTTTCATTGAATCCGAGACCTCTGCCTTGTACACGTAGAATCTCACCACAACGAGAAAGAAGACAAAGTTGATGAGATTCAAGATTGCAAAAAATGCATAGTAATAGTCCAAATGAGACGCGTTGAGATTGTTCCGTATCCACCCCTCATGGCCGTCCCCCTTAGTGATCTTCGTCGCCATTGATAACAAGAAGCTACTAATGAAGTTTCCAGCTCCGAGACTAATCATAGACAACGCGGTTCCTAAACTTTTCATATTCTCCGGTGCCTGATCATAGAAGAACTCAATCTTGGCCACTTCCAAGAATGCATCTGCAGCTCCCATTAGAATGAACTGAGGCAGCAAAACAAAGATTGATAAAGGGACTTGTTTCCCATTCTCAACTAGGCCATTAGCACTTGCAACTTGAAGCCTATGCCTCTCTGTTAATGATGCAACAACCATGATGATGATGTGGAAGATCATGCCAATTCCCATTCTTTGGAGAAGAGTTATCCCCCTTGGATTGTTGGTCCATTTCTTCACTAGCTTCATGAAGAAACGGTCGTAGAGCACCACTGATATCAACATGGAGAGCGTTACAAATCCGGCTAGACTTGCCGGAGGGATCATGAAGGTGCCTAGCTTTCTGTTTAGAGTTGTGCCTTGCTTGACAAAGAGTGTGCCTATTTGAGCTATCATTGTGCTTGGCACAAATGTGGCTATCAGAATTGGAATCATTCTTAGCATTTGTTTGGTTTCTTCTACATGAGTGACTGGGCATAGCATCCAGGGGCTGGTTGACCCATTTTGAACACATGCTTTGTTGAGAAACCTGCATAAGTTATGGACTGAGAAGCATATATATATATATGTAGCAAATCAACATGACAGTCAGATCATCTATTGCAGCTTGTGCAATATATCTTCAGTTGCATTTACGTATTGATCGTTTCGTGCACATGAAATTTGAATTTTTTATCATACTTAATTTTAAATTCCATTGACACGCGACGAGCGTTCATATATAAATCATAAATGCAATAGAAGATGTTGCAGTGGACTGACTTGGCAAACATGAGTGATGGAGATTATAATGATTACATGAATTGAAGTCAAACTCGATCACATGGTTTAATTTTTTAAAATTAAATATTTAACCAGAATTTGTATTTTTAATAAAGTTCGTTCAATGTATCCTAAGAGCATCCACTACGGATGACGAACGGCGGAGGCGAAGGGCGGTGTCGAACGGCTCGACGCAACCTCCACTCGATCCCGGCGAAGTCGACGCCGTAGTGGCCGATCGACACACCCCTGTGTCGAAGGCGAGGTCGAAGCCTGTGTCGTTTTTTAGACACAGCGCTCGACTTCACCAAGCCGCAATATGGGGACACGTGGCGTGTCCCCATTGGTTCCATCCTATTTTTTTTTTCTGATAAAAAAAATTAAATTAATTATTCAGCAACGGTAGGCAGCAACGGATGTATCTCTCTCCAACGGTTAAATTCTAATTTTTTCACTATATATATCCCTTCATCCATACCACACCACCACACCAATTCATCCAATCCATTCATCATACAAATTCACTCTTTTTATCAAAAAAAAAAAAAATTATGAGTTAGCCGGGTACGAGCTACAATCATGAAGAGGTGGAGGAGCGCCGCTGCCGACGTATGCAGTTGGCTTAGCGAGCCAGGGAGCTTTTACCAAATAGTAGCCGAGTCTGATTCGTCACACGACGATGACCACTCGGATACGAGGACGTACCTGCACCGGAATCGTGAGGAGGCCGAACAACGCCTCCGACGAGATTATTTTGTCGACCACCCTATATGGGGTGATGTTGTCTTCCGCCGGCAGTTTCGAATGAGTAAGCTCCTATTCTTAAGAATTGCTCAAACTCTTGAGGCTCGGGAGCATTTTTTTTTTCAGCAACACCCGGATGCCACTGAAAGATTGGGGTTCCACGTGTGGGTGAAGTGCACCGTTGCTCTGAGGCAACTAGCCAATGGTGGAACAGCCGATCAATACGACGAATATCTGCACTGTGGAGATACAACGGGTCAATAACATCCTCAAGAATTTCTGTCAGGCCATCAGATCTGCTTTCGGCGACTACTATTTGAGGCGGCCAAACGACGCTGACATCGCCCGGATCACTGCATTGCACGAGAGGACGCATGGCTTTCCCGGAATGCTTGAAAGCATCGACTGTATGCACTAGCAATGGAAGAATTGTCCAATGGGTTGGAGAGGAATGTACACTGGACAAAAGGGTTATCCAACCCTCGTCCTTGAAGCTGTCGCCTCCCAAGATTTGTGGATTTGGCATGTTTTTTTCGGTGTCGCCGGCTCTCTGAACGACATCAACGTGCTCAATCAGTCCACTATCTTCAACGACGTCGTCAATGGTAGAGCGCCGTCAACTTCTTTCACTGCCAACGGCCGCCCGCACCGTATGGGATATTATCTCGCCGACGACATCTATCCGAAGTGGGCCTCTTTCGTGAAGACGCTCAATGCGCCAACAGATCCGAAGAGACAGCGATTCGCTCGGATGCAAGAAGCTGCGCGTAAAGACGTTGAAAGGGCTTTCGGCGTCCTGCAAGCTCGTTGGGCAATCATAAAGGGCTCTGCTCGGATGTGGTTTCGAGAACATTTATGTAATGTCATGTATGCCTGCATCATTCTGCATAACATGATTATTGAAGATGAAGGACCGAAAGCAACTGAATTCAATAGTGAATCGAGTGCAAGGGGCGATATAAACGTGAACAGGGCACCGGTCCATCAAGGGGCGCCAGTGCCACTCCGCCAAGTTATTGAGAGACAAGCTCAGATTCAGGATGCACGTGCCCACGACAGCCTTATGGAGGATATGATTGAAGAGATTTAGGCACGCTTTGGTCCACTCCGCGAGTAGTTGTTGTATTTTTATTTATTTCTTAATTATTGTATTTTTTTAGTTATTGTCTTTTTTTTAAATTGAATAAAGTTGTCATGTATTAATTTCTGAATTTAATTAAGTTATTTTTTATAATATTTATTACAACTAAAAAAAATAACAATAAAATAAAATATATTCAATCATTAAAATCACGCTTTCCAGTACTTCAACCTAGGTCTTACTCAATCTCATTGTAGTGGAAAAATCAACCTAGGTCTAATTCAACACCACCAATCATTAAAATCACGCTTTTCAGTGTTTCAACTTAGATCTAACTCAACCCCTGTAGTGGATGCTCTAAAGGACATGGTTTCCCTTATGTAACTACCCAAGTTTTATAACTGAAACAACAAAAGATATTGTAGTGGTTGAAAAATCAAAGATGAAAGCAAACGACATGAAATAAGAGCACAAACCTCAAAGTAGGCGTGGAATCAATTCGATACACCCCTTTCTTAGCATAAACTTGGGAAGGAAGCTCAAAGAGATCTTTGGAGTCGGAGGGGACGGGCAGCCTCCATTTCCTTAGGGCAGCCACGATTACCTTAGCCATCTTAGTAAAAGGGCTGCCCGTGGGCAGCTTGTGCCTATAGAAGGGAGTTCCCGCCAAAAATATAAGGATGGAAATCGCAAGCCCGATTGTAGGAAGCCCGTAACCAAGAGCCCAGCCCACATTATCCTGAATATAAACCAACACCGTATTTGCAAATAAGGTGCCGAAAAATATGCTGAACATCCACCAATTGAAGAAGGAGAGCTTGTGGGCTTTCTCTTTCGGGTGGAACTCGTCAAACTGATCGGCGCCGATGGTCGAGATATTGGGCTTGGTGCCGCCGGTGCCCAATGCTAATGTGTAGAGGGCCACGAAAAATACGACGAGTTGGACCGTTGTGGGCTTCTTGCAGCTCAGCCCGGTTGGGTCTGAACATGGGCTGGGCTTTAGTGGGTGGATTGATACTGACAGAGTCAGGAGGGACATCCCCTGTTTAAAAGGGAAAAAAACAATAAAACAATAAAGAAATAGCGATAATAGAATAATTGGAGCTAAAATCATGATTAAATCGTTTCAATTACAGCATAGAGTAATATACTTTGAAGGAGTATATATTTTCTCTCAATTAAGTTAAAACTATGATTAGTTGTAAGTGGAGCTATTCTGACATGGTCAACAAGATGCACATGTATGTACAAATTACAATCTACAATTAACCCAAGTAAATTTCTATTTTAGTGATGATGAAATCTGACAGTTAAATATCAGAAAAAGACAATCCGCAATGGAAAATGATTAAATATGTGTATGAATAAGATATGTATTCTGAAGATATATAAAAATAAATGGAATGATTAAATATGTGTATGAATAAGATATGTATTCTGAAGATATATAAAAATAAATGGTCAAGTGGGAAGGGCAAATTTCGTCGATTACTGCTTTCGGTCCTGAAATAAATTCCGAGGATGGAGTGATATATGAATTAAGAAAAAAATTGTTGTGAGTAAAGAAAAAATAAAGATAAGAGAAAATATTTTATTGTATGTGTGTGACAAAAATAAATAGGAAATTATTTGGGATCGTTCCATAATAGAAAAATAGGAAATTATTTGAGAACTTGAGGTAGTATATTTTGTCTAAAATGCGTTCTTGACACCCTCAAGTAGAGCAAATGAAATCCTCTATTGCATTTCGGTGTTTCATCGTCTATTGCATTAACGAGAGGACGACATGTAGCATAACTAGAGAGCAGTGGTCTGATTGCCGCTTGAAATCCGTTTACTCCAAAGTCCAAAGCCTTAATTTTGTAACTTAGTATAATATAATCCTAATTTGTCAGCAATTTTTCCTTTTTCTTTTTTGACATGGGGAGAAAAGCGGTGGGGTTCAAACCCGAGACTTTACTGTGTACAGAAGTCCACACTGCTTGGGTGTTCCCTTAGGGGCAATTTGTCAAAACTGAAAGCACCAGTTTTCTCAGACTTTAATAGATAAATATTTTGTTTTTTTTTTTGGAAGGTTAATGCTCGGGCCAAAGGTCACGGATTCGAGTCCTCCGTCACACGGTATTTAAATTTTCTTGTAATGTTATTCAAAAAAAAAAAAATACATACAACGCCTTGTGTACAGGCTCCCTGTCTAAATTTTATTCTCCTTACAAATTTTTATACCATGCCATTAATTTTTCCATTAACTAATTCACTGGATCCTCCTTAAAAAACTCGAACACCCCCTAATCCTATATCTCATAATAGCGGTTGAGGATACATAAATTATCTAACTACTAAAATTTAAGTAATTTATGTTGCATTACGTAATTATTGCACCATAATGATAATTGATATAGAGCAAATTATTGCACATAATATTGAAACTATTATTGGATGAGCAACTGACATTGATAAATTCGAGATACCAAGTTTTGACTCCATTCAACATTATTATATAATTTGGTGTATCTAACCTAGATCTAACTATAGTCCAAATACGACTGTAAATTAAAATTTCCTTATCGAAACCTATCTGCACCGGACTAAACTCGACAAAGCTTCCAAAATAAGTTGTTCATATTTATAACACGTTAAGATAAATATCATGTATAGTCATCGGAGATAACTACGTGACATCATTCCTATGTCAAAAATAAATTTTAAGCAACCAAAAAAATATGACTTACTATATTCTTTCTTTTTTTAGATCAATATGACTTATATTCTAGATATCGTGTAACAATTACGAAAATCAATATAATTATACTGTCAAATAAAGATGAAATTTCATATCGCGAAGGTTTTTTTTTTTTTTTTGTAGTAGACGTTTGAGAAAACATACCGAGAGGTATATTGCACATGCAATGAGAAAAGTCCAATAACGGCCCAAGAGCGCGTCAGCAACATATGCTCCGAGGACCGGAGTCATCCAAATGGTCCCCACCCAATTGGTAACATTATTGGCGGATTGAACCGTGCCTTGATGCAGTTCCTTTGTTAAATATATGAATAGATTTGTGGATATACCATAGTATGCCATTCGCTCGAATACTTCATACACTGCATATATATCAAAAAAAAAAAAAATTAAAATTAGATTTTATTGTAATATTTGATAAAAAAAATAAAGATATTTGAACAACTGTTATTCGGACAACGGTATCATATTCTTTTAATTTTTTTAATAATTAATATAATTAGTGTTTTGTCTATAATACACTTTCCCACCTATTTATATGTTAATCTTTAAATTTAATTAATATTTGAATTTTCAAAAAATTGTGCATGATATTAATTTAATTTAATTAAAATTAGAAATTAGCATACAATTAAGTGGAAAAGGTGTTATAGACAAAACATTAATTATATTAATTATTTAAAAAAATTGAAAGAGTATTTAATTACGAATATGTCACTGTTGTCCAAATATCAATACTCTTGATAAAATTACTGGGCAACAAGTTGTAACATTTCTATGATCCGTTGATATCTGTATTTTATAATTGCATGTTGGTTGGATTGACTATAATTGTTACTATTATTAGCACGGTTCGGACCTTTAATATTAAAATTTGTTAGTTACTCTCTTTTCTATCCTTTTATTTATCATATACAAGTAAAATTTATTTGAATATAGAGAATTGTGATCAACATTTATTTCGATGTGTGGACATCATTTATATGTATTTGGTTGCAGATCAGAGTCTAGAAATTAAATGAAAAAAAAAAAGCTAATTAATTATATGTATAGTTGTGGTAGATATGATGCATATAAAAGGAGTGGTGGGTGCATGGTAAATGATGGTTGACTTGTGAGAAATGAAGAACCAACCATAATCAAATTGACCGATCAAAAAATCTGATTCAGACACATCTTATCAACTAATTGGAATTGAAAAACAAAACAAGATTCAGTTTCAAACCTCCCTAACTAATAACCCTGCACACATATATGCATGTTTTCTAACTTAAATTTACTAATTACTTCAAACATACATATATATTGTACAGGGATAGGTTGATATAAAATTAAAATAAATTAAATTAAATATGTGAAAATTTGGTATACAGCAAAAAAATTAAATGCACGATTTCTTGATGATCAGCCTACTCCAATCACACAACACAACAACTTCAAAACCTAGAATGCATGCTTGTAAAATATTCCTAAACAACATAAGGCTTAAAAAATGCAGAAATTAAAGACACAAAGATATATGATCTCAATATAATCACATAGATGGAATACAAGACGAGATGATATCTAGAATAAACGAATTAGAGGGTGTTTGGCTGAGCTTAAAAGCTCCTGAAAACAGCTTATAAGTACCTAAATCCTTAATAGTGAACAGCTTATAAGCTGTTTTAAGAAGCTTAAAAGCTCATCAAAACGGCCTCTTAATCGACACCATTAGCTCCTTGAGAAAGAAAAAACAAACGAACATGGCCCTCAAGAAACAAGAAGAAGGAAAAGACAATCTAGGAAGAAGTAGATCAAATTGTAACTAATAATAAAGATTAAGTTTTTGCAAGAGTGATGAGTTGGGATAGATTAAGGATTCCATACCGACGATGAAGGAACAAGCAGTCCATCCACCTCTCTTGGATCTAAGAACTGGATTGCCTTTGAGATCAACTGTTCCATCCTCTGTGTATCCCTTGTCGTTTTTTTCTTCCATTTCCATTTCCATTTCCATACTCATATTTTTCTTTGCTCTCTTGAGAAATGTGTCTAACTTTTCGAGGCTACCACCCTTTTATTGACTTGTAGCCCTCACAATTCTACTTCGATCAGTAGCAGGACAATTGTTATATACTATTACTATTCGAGGCAGCTTTTATTGAAATAAAATAAAATAAAACTAATGTGAATCTTACTCAAGCGAAAATAGTAGTGAATTAAATTGAAGAAATATTGGAATACTGGTATAAGACAAAAAAAACGAAGATATATAGTCAAAGTGAAAGAAATTTGAAATGGAGATGCCAATATTCATGCCATGCCTTTGACTATCATACTGATCACTACTGATATACGCCGTTTTACTTAGAAAATTAGTATTTTTCAATGATAAGATTCTACTTGATTTGATGGGATCCGTCTATCCTACTTTAATTGAGCTTAGTTTTAGAGGGAAAATAAAATTTGTAGTAGATGTCTCAATAATTGTCGTCTGAGAGAGGAGAGAGACTATTATTGAAAAAAAATGGGAATTTTTTATTTTATTTTAATTAAATACATTTTTTTTGAATTTGTGGGCCCACTACCATTATCTTTGGTGTACACTATAATCTCTTGTCCTTGTACACTAGCCTGTAAATCATACAAACGAAAATACTGTAGTAGTCCTTATTTACATGTCTTTTTGTCTCAGTTATTAAAAGACGATTCATTTTGTTTGAGCGAAAGTAAAACCTCGAAATAGTTCATAGATTTCGCAAGAGAATAAAGGGGGGAAATTACAATTTGGTCTTTTGTATATTCGATATATCTCGATCTAGTGGACATAATTAGAGAGATTCTTTAATTACATATTCGGTTAAGTATATTGGACTTTGTAGAGCTTCACAGACACCGAGATATAGGGGTGGTAATTGATTTGGTTATGGAATAACTGCACTGATAGCTAATTAATCAATAACCGATTAAGGTTAAATATTGTTACCATATATCAAATCAATTAACTATTTCGGTTAACCGATAACCAATTTTGTTATTCGGTTTGGTTATAAGTTAATCCAAATAACCAAATATTATTTAAAAATTGGGCAGCAATTTTGTACAATATTAATTGTTCATGTTCGTTCATACGTCACATTTTCAAATACCTAATGATAAAATCACAAACATTATCCAAACTCCAAACTACTAATAACATAATAAAAATTAAATCCTAATAACCAATTCAAAAATAATTTTACACTATATATGTTTTCGGTGCTATCAGACATTGTATTAGTAGTCGTCCCTTCCAAGTTGTGGTTTTTAGCTCCAACTCCCATAGTCATAGTGCAAAAATAAGAATTACGTAGATGTAGGTAGGGGTGAGCATCGGTCGAACCAAAAACACCAAAACCGACAAACCAACCGAACTCACGCATTTTCAACCGTACAAACCGATTTTAGTTATTTGGACCGAACCGAGCCGACCCGAAACCTTCAAAATATTTAACCCTTCAAAATTGATAGGGCTTATCAGTTTCTGTTGGGAAATTTATTAAAGTTTTGATTGATTCCAAAACCAACTGACCCCAACCGAGTAGATGTTGCCATAACCTAATGTTAGTAGTTAAGCTCGCTGTTTGAGCAATGTTAAGATTTTATCTTTACAGGTCTCGAGCTGAAGACGGCAACATGGCTTCACTCGAATAGAACATCAGTTGTAAGAACGACAACTGAGCGTTCAAAGGAGAAGATGTAAGAGAGCATCAGATGGAAGAAAGTCATGTGAGCGTTCGAGCCAACTGATCAGATTCAGAACATCAGAAAGACAACTGAGCGTTCAAGATTCAGAACATCAGAAAGACAGCTGAGCGTCAAGATTCAGAACATCAGTTGAAGGACTCGAACTGATAAGACCGACAACATGAAATTCAAAGCAGCTGAGAGTTCAACTGTTCCTATTCAGACGGAAGGTCAGATGAAGATATCGATCAGATAGAACATCAGCTGAAGACCACTCAGATGAAGATTAAACGACTCAACCGACTAACCAAAGTTGAGAGTCAAAGGTTGAAATTTGAATTTCAAATAAGGAAGTCACGTGAAGGTTTGACTCTCTGTCATTACCTCATTTGGCCCAACACAAGGCTGTCTCAGATGGAAAGCAGAAGTTCACAGTTGCCAAATACGGAAAGTCTGCAGAGATGAGAGACAAGCCATCGCTTTCACAGAACAGAGATCAACCGCTCATCCAACGGCTAGTTGATTCTCTCCGCCTATAAATAGAGGCTTTCATTCATTCACTAAGAACACACACGAGAAGACAGAGCAAAGAGATAGACGAACGAACATCACCAGTTGAGAGTTCATATCACAAACGAACTAAACTGAATTCAATCTCTAAGAACATCACTAGTTGAGAGTTCTAGAGTGTTAGATTCTGTCTTGGTGTTTTTAGATCTTAGTTTGAGTCTTCATTTGTTCAAGCTTAGATCCTAGCTCACTTCCTTGTTCGAGCTAGTAGTTGGAAAACCCACCCTTCATACACACACCCTTAAAAAGGTTGTTAGGACCCTACTTTTCCCGGAATTGAGTAGATAGGTTGATAAGTACCCGTAAACTTATCTGTAAGGTTGATAAGTACCCGTAAACTTATCTTAACGGTTGCAAAGCCCGCGTAAGCTTTGTGGTTTTTGTCCATAAGAACTTGGACTGAGTTGTGTGGACTCACAACTCCCCGTGGACGTAGGAGTTATCTCCGAACCACGTAAATCCTTGTGTGTTTGTGTTTTCAGTTCAGTTATTTCTTATTGCATATTCAACTGACCAACTAACCAGCATACAAAACTGCATCTTTGCATATCAACTGTCTTGGTTATTGACCGATCGTGCATCTGAGCGTGAGTTATCTTTATACGAGTTGTTATTTTCCACCACATTCCGCACAGCACTACACTTCCAGCTGAGTATCATTACTCAGTTGAGATTCCAGCTGAGTCGTATTACTCGGTTGTGATAATTTTTCACGGGGTTGATTTTAAAATTCTTAACTGGTGTATTCCCCCCCCCCCCCCCATACACCAGAACTCGTATCGGGACCATCAAGTGGTATCAGAGCAGTGGTTCAAAAGACTGCTGACTCTGCTTGACGAGGTGTGAATCGAGGTGTTTTTCTTCAGTGGTCAACTGAACAGATCTCTTTTTCACGCTAGTGCATATCTGCTTGCATCTGTCTTTTGTTTGTGTATGCAGATGGATGTTAAAGACAAGATCGTTGTCATGTTCTCGATTGTGAATTATACATCCTGGAGAACTCGGATGAAGAAGATTTTACTGTCTAAGCATCATCGTATGCTACAAGTACTTACATTTGGACCGATCATCATTAGAGAAAAAGTCACTCGCACTCCTACAAATCCCAATGATGGAGATGCAACTGAGGAATTAGTTGAGAAGAAGCCAGAAGACTTCACGCCAGAGGAAGCTAAAGTGAGCCAGCTGGATATCTGGGCTCAGAGCACTATCATGTCCACAGTTGGACAAGACTATCTTCCTTGGATAGAAGAGTGCGACACCGCTAAAGAGATGTGGGACATTTTGGCATCTCTTAGTGAATGGAGTGATGAAACTAAGGAGAACAAATTCTCCCATGCATGTCAAGATTTCGACAACTTCTGTCTAAGAGCCGATGAAATCATTGATCAGTTAGAGCTTCGGTTCATGGATATCATCCGAAGGATTCAGTCCATCCGAAGAGGAAAATATACTTTGAGAGAGATCAACCTCAAAGTATTACAAGCCCTACCAGCTGAGTGGGACACCTTCACCAACATCCATGAGAGCCGAGCTGATCTTGGAGAGATGGGAACAGAAAGACTGTTCTCAATTCTGAAAGGAAACGAGTATAAGGTGAACCGACGAAAATCTCAGTCCTCGGTTCATACGAGTCGACATGAGGATGTTGGTTCAGCAACAAAGACAGTAGCACTTCGAGCTGATTACTCCAAGCCGCGAACATCAAGGGCAACAAGATCTGCGGACACAGCTACGAAGGAGCCAAGCAGAGAAGAGCTGCAACAGAGTATAGCCGCCTTGTCAAAGAAGCTAGCTGACATGGATACTCGGTTCGGAAAATATAAGCGGTTCTATAAATCCAACCGAACTCGAGATAACTCAAAGTATGTGACCAATAGTTGCTTTGAATGCGGCAAAGAGGGACATTTCAAAGCTGACTGTCCAGATTTTTCGAAGAAAGAAAGAGAAGCGTTGAGGGCCAAGCAAAGTGCAAAGAACAAGGCCATGGTTGCAGAAGAAGCAGCTGATGACATGGACATCTTCACCGACACCGAAGATGAGGACGAGCTGACTTCCACCAACAACGCTATCAGATAGGATCAATGTCTCATAGCATTTGGAACTGACCAGAATGAAACTGAGGTACTTTCTAACCCAGTTAATTTAAATTCTTCAAATGCTACTAACATGCAGGAATCAGTAGAGGAAGAGTTGGAACCCTCCTGGGGTGATTTCCTAGAACTCAGTGAGGAATTGCATCAGCAATCGGTTGAGTTTAAGAGTCTTCAAGAACAATTTGCCAGACTTGAAGAATCCTTAACCGAAAAGGACGATCTGATTAAAAGTCAAACCGAAGAGATTGATAATCTCAAAAGTCAACTGAATGAGGCCAGCCGAACTAATGCTCCAACCGATGAGAAGTTGAAGGAGCAGATCAAGGAGCAGCATGATCAGTTGGAAAAGCAAGAGGCTCAGATCGACCAGCTGATGAAGAAGTCAGACGCACAAACCGAGCATATAGCTGTTCTTCTCAAGGATCTACAAACTGAGAAGGATAACCTGATAAAGCTATATCAGTCATCCAAAATCATCGAGAATCTCATCAGTTACCAAAGACAAATGGATGACGTGTCTGGACTCGGTTACGACGTGGTCAAAGATACTGGAATTCCTCCCGCAACCTTCATCAAAGTTGTGGATGAATCGGTTGCCAAATCAAATCCGGTTGAGTCTGCAACTCCCCAACTTAATCCAACCTCCTCGTCACAGCAAGCACAACCAGCTAAGGAAACTGCAGCTGACAAAGGAAAGGGAGCTGTGACTGGAGAACTGAAGAATCCATCAGTTGGGACAACAACTGAGGGGGAATGTTCCAAGACTCAGAAGAGGAATCAGAGACATCGGAGATATAATCAGAACAGACTTCAGAACCGACCTCTGAACCGACCTCAGAAGAGATGGAATCAACCGAACCAATAGGAATTCAACCATCAGAATCAATATCGGTTCCATCATCAAAACAACCAGAGGTTCCATCAGAGTCAACCTATGTGGAACAATTCCAACAGCTGCGGATATTCATGCCAGAACATGAATCAACAACAGGGCATGAACAGCTGTCGTCAACAGTCAGGAAGATGGAATCAAACTCAGCCACATAGATTCCAACATGGCGTCCGACCTCATCGACAAAACCAACATGATAAGAAACGCCATCAAAACAGGGGGAATGTCTCTCATCCTAAAGCTCACAATGGGAGAAATCCTTCACCTCCCAAGAAACAGAACATCAACAATAACAACAAGCCTAAGGATAATCGAGGTGTTGTTATAGTTGATGGAGAAGGAAAAGTGATTTGGAATGATAAATCTATCCGAGTATACAGGAAAAAGCGACTCACAGTTCAAGGGATAACTGGTTCTAACCCTCCAGGACCCAACTAAAATTGGGGACCTAAGCGAGTTTCTCTGTGCAGGAGCAGGAGGAACAACTGAGGAAGAATAAAGCTTCACATACCATGTGGGTGATGGATAGTGGATGCTCGAAACACATGACAAATCTGAGAGATTTGCTTTGGTAACAACTCAAAAGGTCGCACTAAAGGCTACGGTACCCTTGAAACCAATCTCGTGTCTATTCCTAATGTTTCATATGTTGATGGATTGAAGCATAACTTGCTCTCCATCAGTCAATTCTGTGATAATGGTTTCTCTGTCAAGTTTGATGCACAGGGTTAAAAATGTTGGAACAAAACAGGTCATATTGTTGGGAAATCGTTCCCCAACCGGGAATGTCTACTATGCAGATTGTAATAGTAGTCCTCCTGACACCTGTCTGATATCAAAGAGCAGTTCAGATGTGAGCTGGTTATGGCATAAAAGGCTCAACCATCTGAATTTCAAGACTATGAATCGATTTGCAAGACAGGAACATGCAAAGGGCATTCCAAACCAAGTGTTTTCAACAACACATATCTGTAGTGCATGTTAGTTGGGAAAGCTCGCTAGATCCTCCTTTCGGTTGAAAATAATTCCCTCAATCGACCGAGTATTACAGCTGATCCATATGGATCTCTTCGGGCCAGTTACACCAAAAAGCATGAATGGTAACGAGTATACCCTTGTTGTTACTGATGATTTTTCTAGGTACACGTGGACCATTTTCATGCGTCACAAGAGTGAAATCCGAGATGAGCTACCCAAGCTGATGGATCGGATATCGAACCAACAAGAGATGAAAATCATTTCCATCCGATCAGACCGTGGAACCGAGTTCCTAAATGAAACCATCATCGAGTACTGCGAGAAGCATGGAATTACTCATCAGACATCAGCTGCGCGTACTCCGCAACAGAATGGAGTAGCCGAGTGAAGGAACCGAACGCTGAAGGATGCTGCTACATCCATGTTGACAAGCTCAGCTCTGCCAAAAAGATTTTGGGCTGAGGCAATCAACACAACCTGCTACACCCAGAACCGGTCTCTTCTAACCAAGCGGTTGGGAAAGACGCCATATGAGCTTTGGAGACGCAGGAAGCCAGATATTTCATATTTTTGCGTTTTTGGTTCAAAGTGTTATATTCACAACAATTGGAAGACTCAGTTGAAAACTTTTGACGCCAAGGCTTCGAAGGATATATTTCTTGGATATGCCGCTCGGATCAAGGCTTATAGAGTTTTCAACAACAGCTCTCGTGTTGTGGAGATAACACCTCATGTTAGTTTTGATGAATCTACTTTGAGTGCAGGGAACAGGCCAAAGGACAACAAGCTGATCCACATGTTCCACCAGCTCTCACCAGATCACAGGTTCTAAGGCAGAAGAATCTAGCTGAACCATTGGTATGGGCAACCGAGGATGATGATCCTTGTTCTTCTGAAGATGAATGTGAGGACCCCAGCTCATCTCAAGGGGGAACTTCAGCTGATGTCACTCTAACTGCATCAGCATCTGAAGCCCAACCGAGTCCGGTTCGAGACAATATCCATGTTGAGGATCCAGAATCAACAGTTGATAAATCACCAGTTCTGAAGATCCCAGCATCTCCTACAACTCAGGTTACCCCCCCCCCCCCCCATCAGTTGAAATCACAGAACAACCATTGTTGGAAGAAGAAGGAAGACGAAACAAGAGATGGTATGAAGATCATTCCACGGACAATATCATCGGAGATCCAGCCGAAGGTGTGCGTACAAGGAGCAGAGTTGCAAATCCAGATTCAACCGAGGAAGATTCCAACACTTACGCTCAATATGCTGAGGAGCTGGCAGTTCTTGAGGAGTTCGAGCTAGCAGGAGATGTTGCCATGATTTCTTGGTTTGTAGCTGATGTGCCAGAACCGAAGAATGTTGTGGAAGCTCTCAACTGTGTTCACTGGACAACAGCTATGCAAGAAGAGCTGAATGAATTTCTACGCAACTGTGTATGGGAGTTGGTAGAAAGACCAAATGGTGTCAAAGTTATTGGATTGAAGTGGATTTTCAAGAACAAGAGAGACGCCATTTGATTCATCGTGAGGAATAAGGCAAGGTTGGTAGCTTAGGGATATTGCCAACAAGAAGGAATCGATTTCGAGGACTCCTTCGCGCCTGTTGCAAGGTTGGAAGCCATCCGAATTTTTCTAGCCTATGCCGCATTTCACAAATTCAAGGTCTATCAGATGGATGTGAAGTGTGCCTTCCTCAACGGTGATATTAAGGAAGATGTATTTGTTGAACAACCTCCAGGTTTTGAAACTGGAGATGGAAGAGTGTACAAGTTGAAGAAAGCAATCTATGGATTGAAGCAAGCACCTAGGGCTTGGTATGACACTCTCTGTGGTTTTCTTCTGAACTCGGGGTTCAAACGAGGGTCAGTTGACAAAACACTGTTCACCATAAAAGTTGGAGAAGACATACTTGTTGTGCAAATCTATGTTGACGACATAATATTCGGTTCCAAATCAGAGGAGCTGTGCGAGAAATTTTCAACTCTCATGAAGGAGAAATTCGAGATGTCGATGATGGGCGAGATGAACTATTTTCTTGGGCTACAGGTGAAGCAGTCATTAACAGGGATTTTCATCAATCAGTCCAAATATACAAAGGAGCTCATCGCAAAATTCGGATTGCAGACAAGTAAAACCACAAGGATCCCAATAAATACTAACTGGAAGATTGAACCCGGATCTGAAGGAAAACTCGTGGATGCCAATAAGTATAGAGGGATTATCGGTTCTTTGCTATATCTAACCGCCAGTCAGCCAGACATATCTTACGCGGTTGGAGTGTGTGCTCGGTTCCAAGTTCAACCAAGGGAAGCACACATGTTGGCAGTAAAGAACATCATTAAGTATCTGAAGGGCACTATTAATGTTGGGTTGTGGTATCCAACCGACGACAATATTCAACTGTCCGGATACTCAGATGCAGATCTAGCCGGAGATCGGTTGGACAGGAAGTCCACATCTGGACACTGTCAGTTCATGGGAAGCAAGCTAGTTTCGTGGTTTTCCAAGAAACAAGCATGTGTTGCCACTTCTACAACCAAGTCAGAGTATATGATTGCCGGTAGTTGTTGCATGAAGTGTTGTGGCTCAAGCAACAACTGAGAGATTATGAAGTAGCAACTGGACAGGTTCTCATTCATTGTGATAGCTCAAGTGCCATTGCTATCTCTTTGAATCCTGTTCATCATTCTCGGACGAAGCACATTGACATCCGACATCATTTTATCCGAGATCATATTGAGAAGAAGGACGTATCTGTGGAGAAGATTCCAACTGAGATTCAGCGAGCTGATATCTTCACCAAACCTCTAGCCGAAGCACGGTTCAAGATGTTATGTGATCTCATTGGATTGTTGGATCCATCAGATGAGGAGTCAGCTGAGGTGAAGAGATAGATATCCATCTGAGGGGGAAGCTCAAATGAAGTGGGAATCTCAGATGCGGATTGCCAACCGAAGACATCAGATGCTGATCGCCAACCGAAGACATTAGACGTCAGCTGAACAGACGAACTCGAGTCAGCTGATGGTATGCCGCAACATTGGAACACAGCTGATTCCGACATCAGCTGGCAGGTATCACAGCTGATTCCGACATCAGCTGGAAGGTAACATTTATGGCTGAAGGTGTCAGTTAGACTAAAATAGCCATCATAGCGCATTTAATGTAAAGTGTGGCTGAACATCAATAGCCTACTTTATAGCGCCACTGGGCTGACATGAAAAACAGTTCACCTTCTCACGCGCTGGTTGGAACTCGGAATTCAACGTCAAGTCAAAGCTAGTCAACAGTCGCGAGATCTCAGCCGTTGATGGATTCGCCCCATTCAACCCTAGCCGTCGATTTCAACCGAGTCACTAACCTATAAAAGGCGAAAAATCAGGGAGTGATCTCTTACCTTCTACATTTGTGATTATCTGCAGTAACTGTTCATCATCGTCTTTAATTCTGTCTCACCTTTTTCTGCAAAGTTTTACATCTCTTCTTATATAAACCTCTCTGCATTCCTAAATGGCACCTAAAGCACCAAAAGGAAAGAAGATGGCATCCTCTAGACCTTCCCTAGTCCCTACATCATACGAGGAATCTCTCGACATGCTGATCTCCAAGATCCACTTCGAGCATATTCTATCAGAGGATGAATTTGAATCTCCAGTATTGTCTCCCCTTGCCGAACTTCTCAGGGAGAACGGTCTTCTAGACTGGGCGACACTCTTCCCCTCCCACCTTCTCAGGCGTCAAGTCGGAGAGTTTTACTTGAACCTGAAGTCGCCCATTGACAGTAGAGATGGGCTCATTACAGAGGTTTCTTGTCGACAACGAGAAATTCCGGCCAGAACCATCCGTCGTGTCACCATCCCCATTCAAGTTTCCGATCTTCTACGCCAAGTCATTCCGCCGAACCTGACCGCCACAAACACCATCGAGAACATCACCGATGCGGAAGCCGATGAGTTTCTGGAGAGTGCTCTCATCACTCCAGAAAAACTGAGGAGCAATATGCAGTGAACCAAGTTGAAGCCAGAACATCGACTTCTGTTCGATGTTGTATCCAATGTGGCCTTCGGATACAGTGGAGCTTTCGGAGACATCAGTCGACCGAAGCTCAAGCAGATGATTGCTTTGGAGCACAAACACAAGCACAACGTCGACTGGTTCAAGTATTTCGAACACCAGTTGACTCTGAAGAGGCATAAGATTTTCGAAACCACAACCGACTCTGGAGAGAAGTTGTTGAGTGTCAAGGGAACTCTCAACTTCGGTTGTAAAATTTCTGCCCTGATCCTGTTCGCCACTAAGGATCAGAACATGGTCTGGGAAGACTGTGAGGAGACTCCTGTGAAGAGGCAGATGCTCTTCCCAACCGCCAAGAAGGCTCAGGATGTGGTTAGGAGTGTTTATATTCCCAAGGAGAAGAGGGAAACTGTGAAAACAGCTGAAGAACAAGACACAGCTGAGGAGCTGCCCCCAGCTGTCGGCCGCAAAGCAAAATCAACAGCTGCACGCCGACAAAGAGCTGAGTCGGAGAAGGAGAAGGCTAAGCCAGCTAAGAAGAAGATGAGGCTGCGCATCAAGAAGAAGTCAGTTGCCAAGCCAGCTGAGGAGGTTCCAGCTGAGGATGTTCCAACTGAGGAGGCTCCAGCTGAGGATGTGACAACTGAGGATGTACCAGCTGAGGAGACACCAGCTGAGGAGCCATCTGAGTCTAGTCACTCAGTTGACGCGGCTGCCTTCAAGGTTGTTCCTCACAAAGATGTGATGGAAGGGGTGGAGACCGAACTGGAAGACGAATCGACCATCTCCTCGGATGCATCTTCTTCATTTGAGGAAATCGAAGATATTCCAACCTCCCCCACGGCAGGAGCTGATGCCGTACAGCCCGAACAGGTTATCCCAACCGACTCTCAGCCAAATATTTCGAGCTCCCCGCTCGATGCCAACATTGAGACCACTCTTTCGGCCAATATTGATGAACCTATTGATACCAACCTCCCCACAGAATCCGAAATTCCGAGCTGCCCGCTCGATGCCAACGTTGAAACCACTTCTTTGGTCAACGTTGATGAAACCCTTGAACCGATACCATATGAAAATCTATCTCCCTCCCCCATCGATGACGAAGCTGATCGTCAAGCCGTCGCGTTGGAGCATGAAGGCAAGGTGGCCTACTGCTTCCAGAAGCTGATCGGGATGTTCCCTGAAGCGCGCGACATGCCGATTTTTGCTACGCTTGGAACCGAGCTGCTGTATCAGTTCAACCTCATCTTCAGTCACTGGTATGTGAAGGAAGATACCATAAGGGTACACAGCTGGAACCAACTGAAGGCAGATGAATCGCGCATCAGAGACTACTTCAACTACACCAACCTTGAGGTTGCCTACAACAATAAGTTTGCACTGCTGACGCGTCGTCTGAACCTCAGCAAGGCAGAAGGCAGAGACACGAGGGAAACAGCTAAACAAGATTGCATCAATTTCCTAGACAACATGCTAACAAAATCTGTTGATTTTATAATTGATCTTGATGCAGCCGCCGCAGCCGCTAAGCAAGAAGAGGAAGAACTCCAACAGTACATGGCAAATCGCCAAGCCATGGTCACTGTTGAGCAGCCTACAACTTCTGACCAACCAGCTCCCGCTGATCAGCCAGCACCCTCAACTGAAGAAATTTGTGAGCTGATAGCTGAGAGGGTCAATCAGCTAAGGACGGAGATGCTTGCCACCATCCAGCGCAACAAAGAAGATCAGCTGAGGATGATGGAAGCACGGGAGGATAAGCACAAGCAGCTGCAGGAAGACAATGAAGAGCTGAAGATGAAGTTGGACGAATTCTCAACATCCACTAGCCAGGACATCAACGCACTGAGGACAACCGTTGATGGAATCAAATCCGATCTGAACGTGTTCAAGTCCATATCTGATTCCAACCTCGTCAAATCCCAACAGACTCAAGATAAAGAATGAGATTCTCGGTTCGAGTCACGATGGGCTGAATTCGTTGCTTTCCAAACCGAAGTCATTGAGACACTCGCTACACTGAAGAAAGCCGAACAAGAGCGCCTTGACTCTGAACTGGCGAAGAAGGTTGAAGTAGAGTGCGCGGTTGATGAGCTCTTCAACAGAATTCAACAAGCTGAACAGCAACTCACCTCTATTGATGGCTCAGTCGCAAGCCTTGTTGCTGATGCCAAAAAGGGGGAAGTTGAGACTGGTAAAGGTGAAGATGTGCAGGGGGAAGATGAGAACCAAGAAGCTGAAGCCGAAAAATCTCAGCCGAAGAAGACTCCGAAGAAGAAGTCCGCCACGAAGCCAACCGATGTCGGCGGAGCTGAAATGGCAAAGGACATGAAGCGAGCAGAAGAATATGGAGTTTCTCACAACTCCATAGCCGAGATCGCAGCCGAGCTTGATGCGGAACTCGGCGGTATTACAACCGAAGAGTGTATTGCTGCTGCTAAGGCTATGGATGTTGCAGAGAAAGACTACATGAATCCCGACTGGATAAAGAAATTCGCTGCCAGCCAAGCTAAGGAGTCAACCAGTTCGAGGAGGAGCTTGACAAGGTCACCAAGAACCTGGACAGGAATGTTGCCTCCCGCAGCCGACGACGAATAGACACTACAAAAAAATAGGTAATTACCGAGGCTAAATACCGTCGGTAATTTACTAAATCCCGTCGGTAATTAAATTACCGACGGCAATAGACCGCCGTTGATCACCCGGTCGGTGAGCACATTACCGACGGCAAGTTGACCATCGGTAACTACCGATCGGTAAACAAAGGCACACAGTAGGTTTTTTTCCGGCTAGATCACCGACGGAAACGCCCTCGGTAATCACCGAGGGAAGTGCTGCCATCGGTGATTTCACTATTTGCTGCGAAGAGATCACCGACGGTAAACGCCCTCGGTAATTACCGAGGGGATTATTTGCCGTCGGTAAATTTTTTTTTTTATAATTTTTTATTTATTTTTTGTAACCCCTGCTTCACGATTCAATTACACGGCACACACTATAACAAAGCAAATATCAAAACAGGGTATCACAATATCCCAAATCATATAAACAAATGTAATATACTAAGATAAATGTAAAATACGAGTGTAATAATGTACGAAGTGTATAAGTAACTACAGGATAAAACGAACGAACGACCTAATCAACTAGGGGGAGGACGAGGAGGTAGATGGCCCGACTGCATCAATAATTGCTCGAACTGAGCAAAGCGCGCCTCCAACGCTATACGTGCTGCTCGCTCCTCCTCGATGGCTGCACGTTTTGCTGCTCGTTGCGCCTCCAGGGCTGCACGTTCTGCAGCACGTTCCGCCTCAGACTGCTGCAGTCGCTCCTCCAACGTGGAGATCCGAGTCTCGTACATCTCCTGTGTCATGGCTGAAGTGTCAGTGCTACTAGTAGACCCTCTACTGATCTGGTTAGCACTGGCACTTCCAGTGTCGTAATGCCGTGACCTTTCGAGATGTACGAGCTCCAAGTAGATCTCGTTCAGGTCCGTTCGTTGTGACTCCCGAGCAATGCAATGAATTTTAGCCTAATTGATACATAACATTGCATATTTGTTAGAAATTAAATACATTACAATATATTTAACCAATACTTAAATAAATTTAAATACTTACATCAAGATGTTCATCCCTCTGTGTCGCATAAGTGCTGTCTTCTTTTGTGTGGATGCTCAGGAAAGTCTCATAGTTCAAGGCAGTCACCGGCAGTCCACTCTGCAAGCTCTGTTAATATGTGTATATAAGATAAATAAATTATTAACAAAGATATAATATATATATATACTTAAGAAATGAATTGATAATTACAAACCAAACTCTGCTGCAGGATACGAGTGGACTGAGACCCTCCAACGTGCTTTGCTATCCCTGTACCTGGTCCGTCGGGCTCAGACAGACGATTTTGCCTGTGTCGCTGGGAAACCGCCTCAACATCCTCCCGCTGCCAGTACGCCTAGATCCCTGTCCAGTACTCGTCAGTGAAGCCGTCGGGTCTGGCCATCGTCTGGCCCGCAGCAGTCTTCTTCTTCCACTTCTGCTTCACGATGCTCAAGTTGTCACTGAACCTGGTACGGGCCTTGGCCTCCCACATCTTCTTCACATCGGCCTCATCCTCAGGCTCCCAACAATATTATTTCTGTTGAATAAAAATGATTAAATCAGTAGATAACAGAATAACAATAATAATTATAATAATTATTTGTAATAAAAATTTAATTACCCCAAATTCGGCCCAGTATGCAGCCTTCACCTCCTCGGAAGTCGACTTCCAATTGTACCCAGGGTTAGGAATCCTCTTAAAAGCTTGAAAGGCATTGCTTGCGATGCCCGGTGTCTCTATCAACTCTCTATAAACAATAATAATAACAATAATAAACAATAATAATAACATTAATAATAATAATAACAATAACATTGATAATAAAAATAATATTGATAATAAAAATAACAATAACAATAATAATAATAATAATAATAATAATAACAATAATAATAACATTAATAATAATAACAATAATAATAATAATAATAATAATAATAATAATAACATTGATAATAAAAATAACAATAACAATAACAATAATAATAATAATAACAATAATAATAATAATAATAATAATAATAATAATAATAATAATAATAATAACATTGATAATAAAAATAACATTGATAATAAAAATAACAATAACAATAATAATAACCACTACAGAGACTGAAACAACAGAGACTGCCAGGGAAGATCAAGCTGCAAAGTCGCTTCAGGCATGTGGATAAGTGGATGCCAGCTGAGTGGAACGAAGACTGAGAATCATTCAAGCAGGAGTTTGTGAATGATTTCTACTACAGAAAGGTATACTCAACTGAGGATGGAAGAAGAGCCTTCAAGGAAGCGCTGACCGAGCTGCACTCTGGGGACCCGGGCATGTTCAGCCAGTTCAGGCGAGCAATGATAGATGCAAAACTGGATATGAACATTGTCCCCGTTCCTCAGAAAGTCACATATCTTCCTCCATTCCTCCCGGACTCAAGAAACCCCAACCGTCAGAAGATTGCAGCTGAAGCAAGGCAAGTTTATCGAGAGCATGGGGTTGACATTTCAAAGGAGTCGGATGCTAAGAGAGAAATCTTTGTTAGAATTTTTGGGAAGTATGGGCTAAAATTTTAGCCAAGTTAAAGTTTTTTAGCAACTGATGTAATTTTGATTTTTGTGCATTTTGCTGTTACCATCAGTTGTAATGAAAACTTTTATCAGTTATACGATTCATCTTGACGTACAATATCTCGTTGTCCAAGCTCTGAATCGCAAAGTTATTTCAATACCATGTTATAACTGTGCTAACCTTTTGATGTTTTAATCTTATAGACTGTCTAGAATTTCAGCTGAGATTTTAGATAGGTCAGTAGGATTTAGATCAGTTTAATCAATAAGGGTTTTGGCATCATCAAAAAGGGGGAAATTGTTGGGAAATTTATTAAAGTTTTGATTGATTCCAAAACCAACTGACCCCAACCGAGTAGATGTTGTCATAACCTAATGTTAGTAGTTAGGCTCGCTGTTTGAGCAATGTTAAGATTTTATCTTTACAGGTCTCCAGCTGAAGACGACAACATAGCTTCACTCGGATAGAACATCAGTTGTAAGAAAGACAACTGAGCGTTCAAAGGAGAAGATGTAAGAGAGCATCAGATGGAAGAAAGTCATCTGAGCGTTCGAGCCAACTGATCAGATTCAGAACATCAGAAAAACAACTGAGCGTTCAAGATTCAGAACATCAGAAAGACAGCTGAGCGTTCAAGATTCAGAACATCAGTTGAAGGACTCGAACTGATAAGACCGACAACATGAAATTCAAAGCAGCTGAGAGTTCAACTGTTTCTATTCAGACAGAAGGTCAGATGAAGATATTGATCAGATAGAACATCAGCTGAAGACCACTCAGATGAAGATTAAACGACTCAATCGACTAACCAAAGTTGAGAGTCAAAGGTTGAAATTTGAATTTCAAATAAGGAAGTCACGTGAAGGTTTGACTCTCTGTCATTACCTCATTTGACCCAACACAAAGCTGTCTCAGATGGAAAGCAGAAGTTCACAGTTGCCAAATCCGGAAAGTCTGTAGAGATGAGAGACAAGCCATCGCTTTCACAGAACAGAGATCAACGGCTCATCTAACGGCTAGTTGATTCTCTCCGCCTATAAATAGAGGCCTTCATTCATTCACTAAGAACACACACGAGAAGACAGAGCAAAGAGATAGACGAACGAACATCACCAGTTGAGAGTTCATATCGCAAACGAACTAAACTGAATTCAATCTCTAAGAATATCATTAGTTGAGAGTTCTAGAGTGTTAGATTATGTCTTGGTGTTTTTAGATCTTAGTTTGAGTCTCCATTTGTTCGAGCTTAGATCCTAGCTCACTTCCTTGTTCGAGCTAGTAGTTGGAAAACCCACCCTTCATACACACACCCTTAAAAAGGTTGTTAGGACTTTACTCTTCCTGGAATTGAGTAGATAGGTTGATAAGTACCCGTAAACTTATCTGTAAGGTTGATAAGTACCCGTAAACTTATCTTAACGGTTGCAAAGCCCACGTAAGCTTTGTGGTTTTTGTCCAGAAGAACTTGGACTGAGTTGTGTGGACTCACAACTCCCCGTGGACGTAGGAGTTATCTCCGAACCACGTAAATTCTTGTGTGTTTGTGTTTTCAGTTCAGTTATTTCTTATTGCATATTCAACTGACCAACTAACCAGCATACAAAACTGCATCTTTGCATATCAACTGTCTTGGTTATTGACCGACCGTGCATCTGAGCGTGAGTTATCTTTATACGAGTTTTGTTTTCCACCACATTCCGCACAACACTACACTTCCAGCTGAGTATCATTACTCAGTTGAGATTCCAGCTGAGTCGTATTACTCGGTTGTGATAATTTTTCACGGGGTTGATTTTAAAATTCTTAACTGGTGTATTTCCCCCCCCCCATACACCAGAACTCGTATCGGGACCATCAGTTTCTATCTTTTTACCCTTGTTACTTGATAATCGTAGCAAAAAAATATCAAACATCATCAACGGGAGAGAGTGAATATCATTTTACTTCAATGTCATTTTATGGTGTATTTGCTTTTTATAACTCAATTTATAAGTAAATCGAAACATAAATAAAAAATTCACCAATATTCTTTCTTTCTTAAATCTCTAATTTCCAAATCACACGGATGCGACTTCCCTCACGTATTAAATACCAAACCCAACCCAACCTATGACTAAAATGCTCTCTATTCATAAATGAGAAAAATGTCAAATAAAACCTTAATATTTACCCTAAAGTACAAATACATCCTTCATGTTTTTTAAGTACAAACAAATCATTAATGTTATTTTTTATGTACAAACACACCCTTGATGTTAACTAATACTCCCTCCATCCTATTGAAGTTGTCCCATTTAAAATCGGTACGGAGACTAAGAAAAAGAGTATTAGATGATAAAGGATGTGTTTAGTGTAGTTAATAAAGTGATATAAAATATTTTTTAATTGATAAAGTGCTATAAAGTGTTTTTTGAAGTGACATAAAGTGATGTAAAGTTGTTTGGAAGTTATATAAAGTGAATAAAGTGCTTTCTTAATTATTTCCTTAAAAGGAAATGAGACAAGTTGAATGAAACACCAAAAATAGTAAAATGGGACAAGTTGAACGGGACAGAGAGTACTATATTGATATTCATGCCCCTTCTAACCATAATCAAGTTAATATTTAGATTTTGTTTTTTAAATTGAATATTGTGAGACTAATATAATATTTATTTACAATTATTTTATCACTAATTTACCTATATAAAATTTTAAATAATCAAAATAACAATAATTTTTATAGTAATGCGTAAAAATTATAACATACTATATGCTTGCAATTGACTCTAATTGTGAAAATACGATATAAAAAGATAGTGAATATCAATATTAATTAAACTCTTAAATCAAATTACTCACTGTTTTATTGGTAATATATTTTTATATCAATTTTTCTAACTCAAGAAATAGCATTACAATAAAAATAGATAAAAACAAATAATAAACGATATCACAATATTAACTTATTATCATTGAACTGTTGTAATTTATAAATGAATTATAAAATTTAAATTTTTATGTTTGTGTATAAACGGTTGGCTTAGTTTCAATTAAAAATTATTTTCAATTGATTTGATGTTATAAAAATTAGAACAAAAGGATATAGCTAAATTATTTAGCAGCAACATTATTATTAATAAAAATTATATTAATCTCACAATATTCAATTTATCAAAATATTTAAATATTAATTTAATTATAATTAAAAGGACATAAATATCAATATTAATTAACATTAAGTATGTGTTTAAAAAAAACTATTTTATACTTTAAAATAAACATTAAGAATTTATTTGATCATTTTTCCTTCATAAATTTTTACTTAAAAAAATTGCGTCATCGCAAGTCCACCACTTACCATGTAGTAGAACTTTTTAAAGATGTGTCAACCCTCCTCCGTTTGATATGTCGATTTTGTCGAAACCAAAATTCATTACTCTATAATCTTTTTAAAAAATTATGCAATAAACTTCATAAACAAACTGCAGATCAACTTTAAAGGTTTATAATAAGCAAGTAGCAACTTCTCCCTGCTGTAGTTTTCTGCAAGCTTCAAACGGTAAGTTTTCAGAACAAACTCGAGTCATATATTTACATTTCCTCTGTTTTATGCTTCCAAAATTTCTTTCAATTATCTGAAAACCAATTATTTGAATAAGCTTCATAGCAAGTTATTTTCAATCAAATTTCTTGTGCAAACTCAGAAATTCAAAATCACAATTTCACATTTTACAATTTAAATAGGAAGAACTTCGATATAATTAGAGATAGAATAAGTTGAGGGAGAAGAGTTGAGGATTCAGCAGGGGTTTTGGGTCGTTGTTGTTGTTGTTGTTGTTGTTGTTGTTGTTGAGTTTAGGCGTATGAGGTACTGTGGCAAGTCGCCGGATAGTTGGGAGGCAGAATAGAGGAGGAGAAGAAAAATTAGGGCTTTTCTGTTCCGACGAATTGAGAATTTGAGAGGGAGAGGAATTCACTTTGCTGGTATTCGATTTTTAAGTCATTTTATTTTATTGGATTTTTGTTTTTAATAATTAGAGGATGGGCTAAAAGTAACGAAGTTTAATTTAATAAGTTGGGCTGTTTCATGGGCCTTTTTTGCGGACTATTGGGCTTCATGTGTGCGATTTCATTTTATGTCATTGATTTATTGTTGCCCACTTTTAAGAAGTACTTTGACTGTTTTAGAAATTACTCTGTATTCTCTTTTATCATGTTTAATTACAAAGTTCAGTCCAGTTTAAATTCCAAATTTCATTTGGTCTAGTATTTTCAATTAGAAGTTTGTTTTCATTAAGGATTTAAACAAGGAAAAATACTTAAGATTTCCGCATTTATTTGAATTTAGTTTTAATGCTTTAACTAGATTAGAGTGTCACATGATGCTATGGAGCATCAGGACTCTCATAATCTCAGGTACCTAAGCTTCACTGATTTCCTATGGCTTTAGACAGCTCTGATTAATTTGTAAATGATCTTGTTACAGCCCTCAGCTTCCTGCAGTCGACATTCTGTAGTTTTAACGGCTGTAATACAACAGGAAGGAATAATCTTGTACATTTGCACATAGGAAAAACTAGAGCAAGTAAAGTTCTTGTGATCTAAGTCGTGCATGGGGTTGTCTTGATTAATTTCTGATGACTTCTCGATGCGTTCTGCTTCTTCCTGCCTGAGGTTGCCTTGTAGTGCTTTCTAAAAATTGGTCTCGTATCTTTTTGAGAGAAACCACCATCTCTATCATGTTAGTTCTCTCGCGTGGTGAGAAGGTAAGACATCCCATGGCCACCCGAAGAATGCACGAGATACATTGCTCCTTTGCTGAAAATTGCTCATCTTCTTCTGTAGGTAGCAAACCAGGAGCCACTACTTCAATCTCTGCATTTTCTTGAATTGCTTCACTCACCCACTCTTTCAAGCTCATTTCTTCGTTAAACATATCATCTGTTGGCTTCTTTCTTGTTAACATCTCCAGCAACATAATGCCATAGCTGTAGACATCTCCGTTTGTGGACACTTTTCCCTCCGATCCATATTCTGTTTCATTATTGGCTCATACATTCATCCGGAGTGAACAAAAAAAAAAAAATTGTTAAAAACTAAGCTTGACTGTTACCTGGTGCCATATATCCGACTGTTGCCAATGTGATGGTGTGTCGTATAACCTCCCCTTGTTCGAAGAGTTTGGAAACTCCTAAATCAGCTACATGTGCAGTCATGTCTTCGTCGAGCAGGACATTACTCGGCTTTAAATCACAATGGATGATAGGATTTGTACTGCCATGATGAAGATATTCTAGTGCAACGGCAACATCAATAGCGATGTTCAATCTGTGTTGCAAATCCAAGCAGTAGTTGTGGGAATATAGCCATTTCTCGAGGCTGCCATTGGGCATATATTCTAGAACCAGAGCTTTGAATTCTATGTTGCTGCAACAGCTGATGACTCGAACCAGATTCCTATGGCGAATGCTGCTCAGTACTTTACATTCGATATCAAAACTACTGATGGCGTTTTCCAACTGTAAATTGAAAACCTTCACAGCTACAGTTAGGCCATCTGAGAGCATCCCTTTATATACTGAACCAAAGCTTCCGCTCCCAAGTAAATTGACACCGTTGAAGTCCTCTGTTGCTCGCATGAGCTCTTGGTAAGAAACTCGTCTCCAAGCTAAAACTGTCGACATCTCAGGATGTTGTCTTCTTCTTGCTACCCGCCTTTGTATCAACCAAACGGCAAATGCCATTGCAAATATAGAAGATATAATGGGCACCATAACATATTTAATTAGTGAAATATGTTTTGATCTCGAACTTCTTACTCTTTGGGCTTTGCATGCAGGCACTTGAAATCGGGATACACCACAGAGTGCATAGTTCTGCACGAACGACTGTGCTGAAAAGTTAGCAAAAGGCCCTCGTGTTGGAATCTCCCCTTCCAGTCTGTTATGGGACACATCAAAATATTCGAGATCTCTGAGTCCCTCTAGTGACGTTGGGATCAATCCTGACAGATTATTATTCGAAAGATTTAGAGATACCAAGCCTCGTAGATTGCCTAATGCCAAAGGAATACTTCCTTTAAGTCTATTGCGAGCTAAAGATAATCTCTCTAACGACTCTGTGTCACCAATTGAGGTCGGAATATCTCCTGAAAATTGATTCCACGACAAATCAAGATCTCTAAGGACCTTCAAGTTCTTGATCTCCGACGGTATCTGTCCCGTTAGCATGTTGTTGGACAAGTTAAGACCCCAAAGATCAGCGAGGTCCCATAGATGTGGAACGACTGAAGTCAGTCTGTTGGAATCTAAGAAGATTCTTCGTAGCGATTTCATCTTTCCCAAGCATGAAGGTATTTCACCAGTAAGCATGTTGCCACTGAAGTACAAGTCTCCCAATCTACTTATCTGGCAAATTTGAGTCGGTATTCGCCCTTTCATTCTGTTGTATTCCATATATATTGCTTGAAGATTCTCTAGTTTTCCGATTTCTGCTGGGACAAAGCCTCTCAACTCATTACTATCCAATTCTATATCTTCCAGGCTGCTCAAGTTTCCGAATCCAGCTGGAATAGAGCCCTTAATGCCGCATCCGGATGCTCTGAAATATTGAAGGGAGGTGGATAGATTCCCAACAGAATGTGGAAGGATGCCGTTTAGTTGGTTTAAAGAGAAGTCCAGCCTCTCCAGATATCGGCAATTCTGCAACGAAGTGAGAAATCTCAGTTCCTGATCAGGAGATTCTCCTCTCAGATTATTTGCTGCGAAGAAAAGCGTCGTGAGGAGTCTCAGATTACCAAAATCTGGCACAAGACCTGTAAACCAGTTGCTGCCTATCTCAATGAGGGATAGTTTAGAAGCATTGCCTATGTAGCTGGGGAACGCCCCAGTGAAGGAGTTGTTATTTAGATATAGCAATTGAAGATTAGGAAGTGAAGATCCCATGGTTTCTTGAAGCTGGCCACTCAACTGATTGAATGCAAGATTCAGCTCGACCATTGTGGAGATATTGAAGATTGAAAAAGGGACAGAACCAGAGAAGCCATTATAAGCCATCGTAAGCCTCTGAAGATTAAGATTACCAAGCTCAGATGGTATTTGACCTGAAGCATGCATGCAGTTAACAGAAATATACACAGTGTGGCTAATTAGGTCTGCAACTGTTATTTAGTAAAGATACCTGTCATATTGTTCTCATTTAGAAATAGAAATCTAAGTTGACTCATGTTTCCAACTTTTTTAGGTATGGCACCAGTTACTATGTTCTCGGAGAGCTGCAGAAGCCAAACCTTGTCGCAGTCGAGAAGACTGGACAAGCTTTCGCCAGTTAGGTGATTAGAATTAAAGAAAATCACCTCAAGATTGGGGAGATTTATTCTTGGTGGAAGTCTTCCTGAGAGGCTATTGTAACTAAGGTCTATCTCTTTGAGAGAAGAAATGTTGAAGAAAAACGAAGGAATCTCCCCCGTCAGCGAGCTTTGCTGCACGCTGAATATCTCTAATCTGGAGAGATTGCCTATCTCGGGTGGAATACCTCCTGCAGGTGAAGCAAGATTTAATCATTGTTTTGCATTCTTAAAACCTAATTGTTTACTAATATTGCATACTGAAATGCTAAATTTGTACCTTGAAAGCTATTTGTCCCGAGGTACAAGTTTTTCAGCATCGTCAGCTCGCCAATCTCTCTCGGTATGCTTCCATTGAACTGATTACGCGACAGGGATAGACGTTGCAGAGATCTGCAGTTGTGCACGCTTGGTGGTATTGGACCAGAGAGTTGATTCAGAGAGAGAAAGAGGCCTTCAAGCCTGGGAAGATCATCACACATGTTGATCGGGAGTGTGCCCGACAGATTGTTTGAGGAAAGATCAAGCATTTCCAGAGATGAAACGTTGAAAATGGAAGACGGTATTGGTCCCGTCAGGTGGTTATACTTGGAGTCGAAGGATTTCAATTTGGAAAGATTACCAATCTCTGCCGGAATACTCCCACTGATCAAATTGTAAGAAATATCGAACCTCCCAAGCTTTGAAAAGTTGAACAGATTCGGTATAGCACCTGTAAAACTGTTGTTTTGCAGAGTGGCTTCTTCTAGTTGCGTCAATGCGCCAAGCCACTGAGGTGCGTCTCCGGTGAAGTTGTTGAAGTCGAGGTTTAGAATCTGTAGGCGGCGTAGGTTAGACAGTTCATGGGGGAGGAGCCCTGTGAATCTGTTGAGGCCGAGGTCCAGAGATCTCAGGAACGACAAGTTCCCGAGATGTGGAGCTACGGTGCCTCCGAGGCTCACATTGTAGAGCCTCAAGGCTGTGACCCGACGTTTGGCACCGCAGGAAACGCCAAACCAACTGCAAACGGAAGTGGCAGAGGCGGCGGCGGTGGTGGACCAATTCTTTGCTAATATGTTAGAAGGGTCTGAAGTAATTCTTGATTTGAAGGCAAGAAGTGCTTCTGCATCTGTTGATAAGTTGAGTGCTGCATTGCTTAAGCAGAAAAATGGATAAAAGTTGAGTAAACTCACAACTGAAATAGCAATGTGAATGAAAGTTGGTTTTCCCATTAGCACTGAGAAATATATTGATGTTGTGCGTCTTTAAATATAGTGTATTAAGCAGCAACTTGGTATATTTGAATATGATTTGATATATATGCATTATTATTGCATTAAACTCATTTTGTCTACTCACAGTTGGGAGAGAGAGAGTCCTTGATCAGCCATGGTTTTAAATCCATTGGAATGTCATTATCTGAAAACAGAAACTACTATGCTCTTATGAAAAATGGCATAACGACGAGATTGTTGGTTGAGTATCATAATTATGAAGAAAATCGATGGTATTATTCTAGATTGTAGATGATAGCTCGCTTGTCATTATAGTAAAACCTCTATAAATTAATACAGTCGGGACCGAAGAAAATTATTAACTTATAGAGATTATTAATTTATCTAGTTAAAAGTTAAAGGATAGTTTTATAATGGGAATTGTAAAAAAGTATTATCTCAAAGAGGTTATTAATTTATCAAAAACTAATTTAAGGTTGTTATAATGGCAAGTTCCATCCTACCTTACATGTATTAAAATAATGTTCAGATGTATTTACAACACCAATATTTTATCATAGCCGTTTTTTTTCATATTCATGGAAAAATTAGTTTGATATGCAAATAGTGTACTGTTCTTCAATTGATTAATTTTTACAGTAGAGGAAATTGAACAAATGATAATATTTAAATAAAATATAATTACTGAAATTTTTTTTAATTATTAAATGTGATCAACTTATAGAAAATTATCAACTTTATGTTTTGCATTTCCATTTGAATGTAGTGGAAATGGACCATTGCTCCAATTCATGTCAAATATGATGGAACGTGTTGTAGTTAGTATATTGTAGATGAGTATCCAAATTACATTAAATTACTAAACTATCTTCAAATTTTAAGATAAGTTATAGATTGAGAAAATCCCTCAAAATAACATTTATTGGATAATTTTTTATAATTTTAGTACTTGTTTTAAATCATTTAAAATCTAGCACTCTATGACATTTTTACTCCTACTTCATCTTTCTATTTTCTATTTTGTTATCTTTCTTTTTTGTTACTCTAATGCTTTCATTCCATCTCCTCATCTCTCTCTACTCCCTCTGCCCTTCTCTCTCCTCCTCCCCTCTCATCCTCCCCTTGTCCCACTCCCTCTCCTCCACCCTCTTCAACTCCACCCCTCATCTCCTCAAGGCCACCTCCTCCTGCTTCCGCCACTTTCGCCGCCGCGTCTCTCTCCCCCTTTCCCCCAGCGCCGATTACACCCTTTCCTTCTCCCTCGACCTCACCTCCGCCGCCCCCGTGGCCCAGCCCCGTGCAGATCCCCTTCAACTTCATCGACTTCTCACCGGCGACGGAAAGTCTCGCATCCTCCTCTTTTGTCGACTTCATTCTCTCTCTGCAAATCGATGCACCCCCCCCCCCCCCTTCTTCTCCATTCTTCCTCAAATCTCCATCACCGACGAGCTTTCGACGAAGAAAATTTTTCTATTTCTGGTCATCTTCTCCGACAAGGTAAGCCATTCTCATTTTCGGCAACGTCCACCTTCTTCGGCCTCCATCACCGACGAGCTTTTGTAGGTCTGAAACTTTTCTTCATTTTTGTTTCGTAATTTCTTTTTTTTTTTTTGGTAGATCTGTATGTGTAAATCTATATGTTCTATTCCTGAAATCACACATGTAACTCTGTGAAATCACAAAAACTGCTTCTCAACAAAAAATTGATACTTCTCAAATTGTGAGTCAGTGAACAAATTATAGCAAATAAAACTATGTAATTGTTCTGATGACATGTTCAGTGAATTTAAAAAAAAAAACTATGTATACTAGTATTGATTTTTTATTTGTGAAGTCACAAAACTATGTAATTGTGCTGATGGTTTGTTGTTTTACTTTTTATGGAGAAACGTGGATGATTGTTGGTACATATAATATTTTGTGAATTCACTATTTGTTTTAGTTGTTCAGAGAGTTTACATAATTTTTTTTTTGTTGACTTTACAAACTTTTCCATTGTTTTTTTTTTACGAGTCACAAATTTACCGGCGACAGTGATAGAAATGTGTTGGCGGATTTTTTTTTAGTGCGTTCACAATTTTTTATTTGGTTGGTCACAAAAAAAATATTGTGATTACTGGCGACAGCGGAAGAATTCTTTTTGATGAGTCACAAAGTGGTGGCGATTTTTTTTTTTTATCACCGGCGGACGGCGGCGACAGAATAGTAGTGGCGGAATGTTCTTTTTTTGGTAAGTCATAAAATTCTTTTTGCGAGGCGGCGGTGGTGGCATGACTATGGCAGAGAGGTGGTGGAAGTGAATGTAATATTTTTTTTTTGTTATTAGAGGCTAAATTCATAGTAAGGGTAAAAATATCTTTCTACGTGTCAAAATGTGCTAAAATTTAAAAGAATTAAAACAAGTGCTAAAATTTTAAAAAACTGATACATTTGATTCTCAAGTTTCTTCCTATCTTTTCTTTTTTAGAAAGTTTCCAAATTTTTTTTATATTACTCCACAACAAATTATTAGTATCTTTTATCCTTCCTTTATCAACTTATTTACCTAAAATACCATATATGACCCACCACTATCTCAATTAATTAATACTATCACTACCCTCAATGTGAAACTCTTTATCTACTCACAACAAATTCAATCATTTGTCCTCTACTTACAACTAACTTAACAACTTTTCTATTAATGCCCATATCATTTCCTTTTAGGAAAAGACCTGAGAGCCGGAGGTAGTATATCTTAAGTGCTAGTCTCAAAATCCTCTCGCTTATAAGTTTATAAAATTTTGTAATAGTTAGCCACTTTTATAACCGTAATAGATTTGTTAGTATAAATAAATTAAGTTTATATTCAAATTAAAGGTTTAAAAAATTAATTTGAAAATATAGAATTATTAATTTCACATTTATATATTTTATACTTTAATAAGTAGCATAGGAGTATTAATTATTTGGTTAGTTTATTATTGTTTTGAGAAATAATTGATATTTCAGTTAAATTATACTATATTTGTAAAGATTTGAGTTAAATTCGAATAAGCTTGAACAAATTCATCAATCTTAAATTAGTTATTTTCAAGATCAATTTAATAATAAATAAGCAAAAATGAAACTTGATAATTGTTAATTTAGCGGTTATTGCACGCCACTAGCCGGCTTAGTCTAGTTGGACATTTATTATTCTTGGCGGTGGCAAAATCCAATTATTTCACGAAAATGCGTGATTTTATGCATAGTGCCCGTTCTTGTTTATTTAAGGTCTTATGCTCTTGCTAATCGGGTATGTGACAAAATAATAGGAAATTTATTTATTGTGAGACAAAATGAAAGGAACAGGGAGTAATATCTGAACCAATCATAGTATTATTACTATTAATAATGTACAACTACGATGAGTTTATTTCACAAGTTCAATAGATATAAATTCGACATTGCATGCTACACAAGAATATACAATCGTTGTTCATTTTCAATTTAAACTTACAAAACAATGTCATTTTATCATATGTAACCGACGCGTGTCAAGTAGAGCTGGCAAAACTCCGGGTCAGGCCTAAAATTATGCAGTCCAAGCCCGTCCGAAAAAGTGTTCTATAGTATAAATTTTCCAGGTCGAGACGGGCTGGCTTGAGCCCATCGGGCTTTTACACTTTTTGGGCTAACTTGGCCCTGCTCGAAATCACTAGGGCCTAATATTCTTGAGCTCAAGCCCGCCCAAAATCAGGCCAGCCCGTCGGGCCGGGTCGGACCGAGCTCATTTTGCCACCTTTAGTGTCAAGTAATATTATTAACACGAGTTTTCAGCGCGGAAGATAAATTGATGGAAAATTGTATTTACCAAGTTAAAAATTAGTATGCATTAAGATCAAATTAAATTTGTCATGTTATGAATTTATCAGACTAAATTTATGCATTTGGTCTTCTATTCCTTATGATTTACGAATGTATTGAAGCACACCAAATAAAACTATAAATTGCAAATAAATTTTCGTCGACTTTATATTAAGCTACGTATATACCCCCTCCTACCTTTTCTTTTAGGGCAAAGGAAATCGTAATCACTTCTCAATAAATACGTTACGAATATATATATTACAATATTTCATTTCATTCTTTTGTAATAATAATATAAAAGAAATCTTGTCCAAACTCCAAAGTTGCACACGTTAATATACATAGTTTTTTTTTTTAAATATTGAAACATTGTATACTAATTAAAAAAATGTTACTCCATATTATTGAAAAAAAGTTAAATATCACAAAAATATGGTACTAAATCATAATGTGGTACAACAAATCAACACCGTAAAATTAAAAAGTCCGTAATGTAAAATTTAGTAAAGGAAGGAATCAAAGTGAGAAAAACCTTAAAATTGAGGGATTAAAGTGAGAAAAACATAAAAATGTGGAGTCAAAGTGAGAAAGTCCAACAGTGAGAGGACCAAAATGAAAAACATAATTTTCCATTATCCACACCATTTTTCCCGCACCGCAGCACGACCTTTAAACTCACTCTTATCTTTTCTTCAAACAATTTCTGGGCAAAAGGAAGCGAAAGAAGATCTGATTTGGAACGATGACTTCAGTAACAGCTACTATAAGACCGGCAATGCTGGGTGTGCCGGCGGCAAAGCCCCAACACTTTGGCAGAATTTCTCTAAAAGCAAGTTCAGAGATTGGTTTCATGTCATCCCAATTGAGCGGCATCAAAATTTCAACCATTGCCTTCGAGAGAAGTGCTCCATCTACGATTTCTGCTCCTTTTAGGCCTTCTCTTCAGCCTGTTGCTCGTAAGTTCTCCTTCTGTGCGTGTCTTTCTGCGAAATTCGACGTTTCAGTTGTTCTGTTACACACACTTGTTTATGTGTTGTCTAGGGTTCGAGTTATGAGGATTCTATCATAACGGGGAGGATAATTTTGTGAATTTTTCTGTTGTGATGGGAATCAGTGAACTGCATTTGGAGCAGAAATTATTAATTGGTCTGTTCTTGTTGCTGAATGCTGATGTTTCCGTTAAAATTATTTTTGTTTCTGAAATTAAGAGGTTCTGATTTAAAATCACTGATATGACGAAACAGGACGAATTGGAATTAAATAAATTCATTTATTGTTTAGGATTTTCTTTGAATTCCCTAGGGAACAATCTTGTGTTTCACTCAGCTACCTGTAGTCATGTTGTTATAGAATGTCCACATCCGACCCCATCTCCTTGTGCATATAATCGTGGTAGAGTGATTAGAGTTATCAAAATATGTAAATTGAAGTGGCTGAGATTCATAGTCAGTGATGAAATCGGGGTAGTTCTAATTTCGGAACTAGAAGTTCTTTAGGCTATTCACTGAGTAAAATATGGACTGGAACGGTCGAATAGCCAGTGGCATGTCTTGGATACTGTGCTATTGTTCCGATTATCATATATTCATATAGCATGAAAGGAGGCTGCAATTCCTGAATGTAGATTTTTAAGTTCTTAAGACTTACATTTTTCGTGGTGCAAATGTAAAAATATAGCACGATACTATATAATCCTTGTACTCCCCTTCAAGCAATCATCAATGAGCCTCTACTTTAACTAAGGTGTAATTTAACTATGCATTGACTTTTAGACTGTTCCTGGTAATTTATTTGGAACAGCTTGAATTCTCTTTCTAATGCTCTTGTCTTGGTGAACTGTGAGCTTTTATTGGAACTAGGAAGGAAAAAAGGCTCAAATCCATTATTGGTTGATTACTTTATTTTCATGATGCTAATATCTGATAGGGTATGATCTGAGAGACTATTTTCATCGTCTTATCTATCTGATAGGATATGAGTAGTAGATATGGCGTTTCATTAAATATTGAACACTTTAATCAATGGAATCTGTCGCCATACATCTCGTTTACCACTAATTTTTCATGAAAGAAGCAACAATCCCTGCTATTAGCAATCAAAGAAAATGGTGGGGGTTATCATTAAGGATTTGAAAATTTTATTTTGGAAAGATTATCAGTTGCAATATTCCATGATTTGAAATTTGAATTAAAAGGAAGCCATAGGTTTTCATTCAGTCATATGATATTAGTCTTTTTACAGCTATGTTTTCAAATTGTTGAGTTTGTATTACAGGAAGAATCTGCCCTTTCACTGGGAAAAAACCAAACAAGGCAAACAGGGTTTCCCACTCAAACCACAGGACGATAAGACGGCAGTTTGTGAATCTGCAGTATAAGAAAATCTGGTGGGAGGCTGGCAAGCGCTATGTGAAGTTGCGATTGTCAACCAAGGCCATAAAAACCATCGAGAAGAATGGACTCGATGCAGTGGCTAAGAAGGCTGGAATTGATCTCCACAAAATGTGATCTCAAAGAAGAAAAATCTCTCTCAAAGAAGAGGTGACAGCTTCTAATCTCCTTTTGTTCCAAACTATGTATAATGTATTATTTCATGTCATGTAGTTCCTTTCTTCTCTATATTTGAAATGTCATTGCCTTAGAGTTCCCTTGTTACACCCCTCGGCACTTGAGTTAAAAAAAAAAAAGTGGATCTCGTAATCTAATTTATATTTCGGGTTATGAGGAGATATTATAATATGCAAGCTCTGTATGAGGGGTTCAATCTAGAAAACGTTGGTGGGATTTGGTTTTGTTTGGACATAATATTCAGCAGGAACTGTTAATGTAGTTAGACTGCATGATAAAATCTGGAAAATAGATATTGTAGGCAATTTGTTGGACGAAATTATATGGCATTTGACGTATAACTTCTATACTTTCTCTTATGATAAAATTAGACATGTATAACTAGACTTATTTCCTATAAGAAAATAGTATTTCCTTGAAAAGTGTGGTCTGGTGGGTGTGGGCCGTGTGGCACGAGTTTTAAGAAGAATTAAGCATATGTTTGTTGCGGGAAAAAATGGAACCATTGTAAGGTTTAAAGTATTAGAAAGATAGTGGAATCATTTTCATCTATGAAAAAACTACACTTTTCGTGTACGGTTCAAAGAGATAATAAAACCGTATTTTTCGTGGACGGGGGAGTACATTTCAAGAGTAAAATCAATTCAAAGCGTGAAAGATAACGGAGCTATTTAATTTAGTTTTAAAACATGAATTCTAGTAATTTAAGAATTGAAAATTTTAAACTACCAACTTCGGATTTGAATATTTAAAAGACCATCTGATAGAAGCATGTGTGAATATCCACACCATGTCATGTGTGACACACAATTAAATAATTATTTTAACTCAATTAAATTAAACCAAAAAATTTATTATCGATTGAACAAAATTACACTTCATTAAATCAGAGAAGAAAAGTGGTACCAAAAGAATAAAGAACTGAACATTGGATTGGACAACATCGCAAGGTTTCAAGTTCCGTGATTGCTTTTTTATGTGCCTTCAATTCTATTTGTAAATGCAAGGAACTTGTAATTCCGAATTTCTCCTAAAATATCCCACGTTAAACCAAATATGTCTCATAATCAATAGAATTATGACATGGGTAACCTAGGGATAAAACTGGCAACTCCGTCCAAAATATTAGACAATTTGCGATTTTCACCAATAATATTATTGCTTGATTCGACAGCTTTCTTTTTCATACCTTAGTTAGACACCACCTAGCTTCTTTAAATTGAAAATATATATATTAAGATAGACCAATATCCGACTGGTTTTGTAGGAAACAACTTTTTTTTCTTGTTTTTTTGTACTCGATAAATATGAGTCATTAAAATAGATAGTAAAGTAGTGATAGTTCTAAACTTTATCGAGAACCTTAAAAAATTGAACTAATTTGCACTTTTTGAGAAGTCTAGTCAGAATTCTCAAATTATGGGCGAAGTTATATTTTAAGCCCAAAACCTTACCCTAATCACCACCACCTAAATTTCCTTCTCCCCTTGTGGCTACTCGGGTCTTGTTTTTGTTTTTTGTTGAACCGCACCGAAATTAACAATTTAGTTCAATTTATTGAATCGATTTGATTTGGGTTAATTGCCTATAAAGATATAATCTTTTTATAAATTTGTAATTTTAGCATAATCTTTTTTTATTGCCAATTCAGGGCATGATCTTTCAACTCATTGCAATTTAAGGCATATTTTCAAGTTTTGGTGATCGGAAAGATGACGTGTAATTTTTTAGTGACGTGGCATTTACTTGTTTTTTATGTGACATTTAAATTGAGTTTAAATTTAAATTATTGAGAAAAAGGGTATAATATAAGAAGAAACAAAATTATTTAGTAAAAATAAATATAAATGCACATCAGCAATGAGTCAAATGCCACATCAAAAATAGTTAAATGTCACGTCACTAAAAAATTACACATTATCGTTCCGATCACTGGAAGTTGAAAATACTCTGAATTGCAATGAGTTGAAAGATCATGCCTTGAATTACCAATAAAAAATGTCATGCTAAAATTATAAATTTATGAAAAGGTTGTGCCCTTTAATTTTGTTCACCCCTAAACCCTAAAGTCCTGTCCTAAGCATAGTATTTATTATCCAAGGTATGCAAATTGTTCACACACTAATGGATTCTAATAAACCTCCTAAACTAAACGTGTCTATTATTATAGACTTTATAGTACGTAGAAATAAATGAAGTTATTATCACAATAAAAATCCACTTTCTTTGCAGCCTTTCAAAAAAAAAAAAGGTAAAATAAGTGGTAATATTCATGATCAATTGAACGATAAAGGTAAGTGAGGTCAACTTTTTATAAATTTTGATCGAGCTAATAAATGTGTAGATATGTCCCAATTGACAAAATAAAGTGTTACCTACCAACACAATATTTGCTATTGAGAATTCAAATTGATATGGCTAAAACAATTATACAATAGCTGGCCTTTGGTACAATATAATGACAATGTATCGCGCTGTATGGGACCTCTGATTAAGATGGATAACTGGAATGTTTTCATTTTGTGCCAAATTAATTTAATTAACAGAATAAACTAGTAGTTGTGTATATATGAATTTTATTGTATTAAAAAGCACAACAATTTTGCAATTACAACATCTGAATTTTCATAATTGGACTCTTTACTCTTTCAATTTAGATTAATGATATTCGGACACACTGTGATCATCCACACGCGTTAAAAATGGAAAGTTGACTGTAAAAATGCAAATAATCATATTTCCCCCCTAGGGTTTATAATTATGCTTCCCAATTATGGTATATTTCCATTTTCAAAACCTATATTGTATCATTTTTGTTGGGGAAAATATGAATGAAACAAACAATAAACTGGATTCTCTGAAAGACGTGAGAACACTTTCAGATCGAATCAATTTGACGGTTCTATCAAATTATTCAATCGATACAATTCATAGCATATCAAACTTTAGTATGGATTGTTTGAGAATGCAGAACCAGAAAACGAAAATTGATCAGCAACACGAAACTGATTCGAATCAGTTTTATGCAGTCTTTGCAACTTTCCAAAAATTGCAAAATAGTCCCTCGAAATTCCGGAAATTAAATTTCCGATAAATTCCAAAAAATCACCCAGGGGCTCTGCCCCTTGGACCCCGCCAGAGGCTGCCGCCCCTTGGACCCCGCTATCGGGGGCGCTGCCCTCAAACCCCCGTCCTTTAAGCCCCTAAAATCATAATAAATTCATATAAACGTGCACTCCACACCACCAAATTTATATGATGTATTATTATGACGATACTGATCAAACAAGTCAATCCAATTACACTAAAATATCCAACAATTTTTAGCACGTGTGACTGGCCACAGTGTGTCCGAATATCATTACTCTTTCTATTATACCATAATTTCACTGCATACATGTACACTGTATATTAAAAGAGATACATACTCTTATTTGCCAGACATACGAAATAAAATTTCATATGTTTGACTGTAATAATTTGTATGTATAATGTATCAATATTTTGTTTGGTTAGAAGTATTAATCTGCAGTATATATTAATTATGGTATAAGGGGGAATTTATAGTAATTTAGTCTAATAATAAATAAACTAATAAATGCATATAATTATATACAGTTATATGTATCCCAAGAGCTAATACGCTACTCACCTCCCGTGAGCATCGTTTGCCAGCACCACTCCCGATTTAACCATATTAACATTACTTTATTTTATTTTTGATATTTCATTTTAATGTAATGCCTTAAAAATTGTTATTGAAATCACTAATTGAAAATTACATAAAAAACAATACTTGATTTGTTTTTTCCCCTTTAACTTCAAAGAAATGAATAAATAAACAAATTGAGTATTGTTTTTTATCTAATTTTTCAATATAATGATCTCAATAACATTTTTAAGATATTAGATTAAAATGCAATAGAAAATGTTAAATAAAATAATTTAATATGGACAAATCAGAATAGTATTCACGTATGGTGTTCACGGAAAACGAGTAGCACATCGGTTTTTTATGTATCCCTCGTACGAAGAATATATTTTTAAAAAGAATATATGGACGTACTTTGTAAATAGTCCGTATATATATTATAATACCAAACAAAGATAACATAAATTTCTTAACACATCAATTTCCCCAATCAAACGAATTGTATATTTTAGAGAGTATGGAAGAGAATACTTCCCTTCGTCCCGTAAATATTACCGCCTTCTTTTCTCGCACAAATAAATAAGACGTTCCTTTAATAGAAAGGCTTGCACATACACTATTAATCAATAGCACGAACATAAAAGACAAATAACATTAAATAATTGTTTATATTATTTATTTTGATAATTATCATTGAGTGTGCAGATTGATAATAAAACTAACTAATAAATTCAGAGCATATTCTTGTTGGTTAGACATTTAGGCCAGGCCTAATTATCCTACTTTTCTCTGTTGTTCACCCTTTAGTTAAAACAAAAAAAAAAAATGTGATTTAATTTTTCCATTTTCATAAATTAAGAGTATCAAATGGTCAAAGTCATTTTAGTAATAAATCAAAATTATATTTGCTGAAATTCTAAATTTGGTATATTAATAACACTGGCATTGAACTGATTATTAGATTTTATAACAACTATTTTCCGAATTTTAAGAAAATGAATGTTTATTTCCGAATCGGATTTCCTACTCTCATTTCATGTTTCATTCTCTACTTCTTTCATTGATTGAACGACATGTGGCATTGACTAGGGTTTATTCCACCCAAATAGAGTATATAATTATCTTCAAATCGCCAAATGTCAAAACTCCGACGGATGAAATAGATGATGAAACATCATAGGGAGTAGAAGATCCAAGTTGGTTTATTTCGATTTACCAATATATCGTTCTGGTACTCCCTCCATTTTAAATTAAGTGTCACCTGTCATAAAAAAAAATTATATATATACCTAGAAAATTAATAATTTACTCTTTCTACCCATATGTAATTTTAAAATTAAATAATTTGTATCGATGATAAGAATAAGATGATAAATTTCACACTATTTTACCCTAGAATTATGGGAACGCTTTAAGGGACATGATAAAAATGAAAATACAATTTGTGTCTCATTCATCTTGACGTAAAGGAGAGGAAGCATAAATTATATGATACAAGCAAACTCATAAACCATATTACCTTCAATCCTTAAGTTTCTTCCTAGCAGGGAATGACACGAAGATTAAGGATCATGAAGTCTATTACTAGGAGAGAATGACACAAGAATTAAGGAAAAAAGTTGTAATTTAGTTGTGAATGGAGAAAATGTGATTGGATTTATTGTGAGTGCAGAAAGGGTCCTACATAATAGGGTAATGATATATTAATTTAGATAGTTGTAGGTCATGAGTGATATTTTAGGTTAATAAGTTAATAAAGTAAAAGTACAAAAAAATAGCAATTTGTTATGTATAGTGTTCAAAATAGCTTAGAAAAAACTTGGGACCAAATGCAGTATTACATTCGAAGATCAACTTGAGAACATGTATTTATTGGATTGCATGCATTCAAAACTTATTGGTGAAATTTCAATAATATATCGAATTATTATCAAATATGTAGGCACTTACTATTAAACTATCAAATATCGTATAAGTATAGATCCATTCATTAGCAACACTCAAAAATCAAATGCATGTGAGAATATCAAACGCTGTCTGAGGAAATAATTCTAAAATAAAGAAAATGATTATACATCGAATTTACCCAAAAATCCCTACTTTAATCCTCAAATGCCCGAAAAAAGTCCTCGCATGCGTACCGATAGAGGGGTATTATAGACATTCTTCCAACTAGTGGATGAGAACATCATCTGATGGCATTTGAGTAAAAAACTCATAAATTCGAGGGCAATAAAGATCGGCCTCTTGCTATATATCGTCCGGAAGCACGCTGCCCACAACCCTCCCCCACCCCTTCTTCCAATCTCTCTCTCTCGCTCTCTTTCTCTCTCTCTATATAACCTCCTCTCTCATCTTCATCGCCCCTCTCTCCTCTCTCTCTCTCTCTCTCTCTCTCTGTGCCCACCGCCACGCGCGGCGGAGAAAGTCATCGTTCCGGCATCTTTTCACTCCAGATCCGCCGTCTACAATCCAGATTTATAATTTTCCGTTAATCCCGTCTCCCCATCCCTATGTAACTGTTCATTAGCATTTCCCTGGGATTAAATATTCTCCGTTTCATTATTAATAAAATCCAACTCTCCTTTTATTCTTCCCTTTTTATATTTTTTTAAAGTCAAAATGCACAAATTTTTTTCTAGTTCTCTTTCTTCATTCACTGTAGTTGTGATTTCCTGAAATTTAACTCTTTACACTCTTTTTCTTTTTCTCTCTTGAAAACCGTTTTGGCCGTTTTATTCAATCCAATTAAATTGTCTTTGTTGTTTTCACCCCGAACTGACGCTTTTGCCCTTCGAGAATCTCGCTGACGTGGCACCCAAAACTTTATTTCCCCGATTAAACGATAGACGGTCAGGATGAGTTACCACTCGCGCAGAATATTGACGCCTAGCGCCTCACGGAAGCGGAAAGAGATGGAGTCCCTTCATCCTTCCACGTTATCCAAACCGTTAGTACCACTAACGTCCGTTAATCGCGCCGTTAGTGGGACCAACCAGACAACAACTTCCTTGAAGGGAGCCGAGCCGCAACCAGTTTCATCTAACCGGCTCTTAGCCGGCTACATGGCCTACGAGTTCCTAAGTAAGGGAACACTGTTCGGGCAGAAGTTCGACCCGGGCCGAGCCGAGGCTATGCCTGTAACATTAGCCGAGCCGAAGAGGAACAGGCAGAGCCAGCCGAGTAAGGAAGCCGAGCCGAGCGGGAAGTCGAAGCCGCAGAGCTATGCTGAGGTGGCAAACTTAATGAAAAGCGACGCGGTCCACATTCCTGGAGTAGTCAACCCCACGCAATTAGCTCGGTGGATTCAAATGTAGTCCCTGGACACGTGGAAGCATCTGGCCGCGCGGTCCACGTGATCTTAATGTAGAAAATCATATCTCCTCGTCGTTGTGTAAACGATGACGCACATACGTGGAGATTAAATTCTGCGCTTTCGTCCTGCAATATGAAACCGCTCATCTTCTCCTTGATATGTCTGTTTATGAATCTCTCCAATGCTGCAAAACTAATGATGTATGCCATTATTCTTCACTCTCTCTCTCTCTCTCTCTCTCTCTCTCTCTATATATATATATATATATATATAGTATATGTGATCTCTCTCTCTCTCTCTCTATATATATATCATTTTGCTCAAGTGGAATTTGTTGTTATAAAGTAGAATCTGCATGCAATTGGTGGGGATATTATTTTCTGGATGAGAAAATAGAAAATACTATACGACTCATGAGCGAAATATATAGCAGTGTTTGTTTGATTTTGGATTGAGTTGCATTCACGCGTGCATGGTTTTGCATGCAGAAAGAGCCGTAGAAGAGTTGCACGTGATTTGTTATGCTTGCAGTTTCAATGCAAACTATGTGAGCGTTTTACGTATGGGTTTGTTTGCAATGCGAGTATAATTTATGGGTTTTTTTTTGTTTAATTTTTTTTCCGATATGCATGGTTTCAATTATTTTATCTTGTTCGGACAATCTGTGCAAACCTCAAAGGCGGCTAACTTAATAATCAAATTCTTATCGCATTTGATTTGCTTTGCTCAAACTGCTTATATTTAAAGGACCACGCTTATCCCTTAGTGTCATTGCCCCGTCCTCGAGTTTTGTGGATAAGATAAATCGCAATCACATTCGATTTTGATCCGAGAAATCGATTTTCAACAAATTTAATTAGTCCCTATCACGCATAGGCGTTGATGAATCTGATGATGATTTCTAGAACTGGCATTGGATGTTTTTGCTGCTAGCAAGTATATATATGTATTCAAAAATAATATGTTAGTATTTATATTTCCACATCTTTAACCTCATAATTTGTTGGCAAATATATTTTCTATGACATTCCCCATTCACTTGTGTGTGTGTGTGTGTGTGGGTGTGTGTGTGTATACCGGATGCTAGGCTGCTATATTTTGTTAGAGAAATTGTTGGTGATTTTTGAATTTCTTGTATTACAGTAGTGAAAAAAAGGCTTTAAAACTAATCCATATCCAATAGTGCCTATTCCATTCTTATTTTGTTGATGTATGCACGCCTAATGATTTGTTAAATATCATTCTGCATTTTCATGAGTAAATAAAGGATTCAGTAGAAAATTTGAGTCGATTTTTTAATTTACAATAAATATACTAATCGGCAGAGTAATTGGAATGAAATTTGTGGAAAATTTTGAGATTACGAAGGAGTAGAAACGTCCAATTTAAACGATGAGCATTAATGTTAACTAGTGTGCGAAACCCGTTGAATCTAGACGGGAAATTATTTTATATTACTATAATTTATAAATAAATTTAAAAATAATTTAATACTTTATTTTGAAGTGATATATTTTGACCTATTATCACAAATAAGTGTACATTTATAATCTCGTTTGTGCAACCAAAATAGCTTTCATTAAAAAGTTTTGCTACTTTACGTTCTAATTTATACATGAAAATAAAAAATAATTCTATACTTTATTTTGAAGTGATATATTTCGACAGATCATTACAAATAAGTACTCCCTCCGTCCCACCGAATACGGTCTGTTTTCCATTTTTGGACGTCCCACTATACTTGGCATATTTCCTTTAAAAGAAACAATTAGTGTATATTTAGCATTATAAAATATTTGCATTCATACTACATGACCTCAACATCCATCTAAACCCTACTAATCTACTCCCACTACACACTATCCATCATCCTATTTATAACTTTATTAACATTATAAAAATATTGCATTTACACTATACTAAATATTCTTTTTACCTAATACCTATTTTTTTAGTCTCCATGTTCATATGAACTAGGCCGTATTCGGCGGTATAGAGGGAGTATTATATAAAAAATTATCTCGATGTTGAGACCAAAATAACTCTAACCTCAAAAAGATTTGGCACTTTCCGTTTTATACATAAATGTTAGTTTGGTGTGGGCTGGGCCGCCCAAACGTAAAGCGTAATGGACCGGAAACGGTGGGTTATGGCGAGCTGTGTTAGTCGACTCACCTTACTTGCCATTGACATTTAGTCATTTACACGAATGATAGATTAAATTAATAACATGACTGTTTTCCTTTCATGAAAAATTTGGGAATATAAAAATAGTTTTTTATTTTTTTCCCCCACCATTTACATATGTTTCGTATGGTGGATAATTTCCGTCGGGCATGATGGAAAATTTTCCTGGAACATGTATTTTTCCTCATATTTTTTATTCAATCATGATAATATTATTATAAAGTGTGATAATATTTGTTCATGAGATAAATGAACAAATAAGGGGGGACCATGGGATACAAACTACAAGGGATAAATAAGGGAAGAAGACTATGTAATAAAATTTTAGTTTTCACGCCTATATTAAACATGGTATAGGAAATGTGGCGACTGGATCACTATTTTGTGATAAATTATCTCCATCTTTTCGTATTGCTCTATGATAAATTTACAACTAAAGAGAACTGCATATATAATTGAGTATATGAGGGATTAAACAATAAAATGAGTTCAAAATTATCAAATCCATCCGGTAGATTTGCATGTAGTATTGTTAATTTTCATGTATAAGTTGTCATCAATACTTTTTTCATCGGACACAATTTTCTTTTTGGACTGTCCACCATATTTATATCACTTTTCCTTTCAAGACAGTACCCCCGTACACATTCACCTATTACTTACAACAACTCATTGTAGTGAATTCATTTACCTATACAACGTTTAAACACTACATGTCTAACATTTATTAAAACTTGTGCCGCGCTCTATGTGATTTATATTTTCGTGGACGGAGAGAGTAACAAATATGCATAGTAGTGAATTTTAGATCTGACTAAAATGGTCAGCATCGAGAGTAGAGGATGCAAGAGAAATGCCTTCAAGCCCAAAAATGAGATAAGTTGTCGTTTGCAGCCCTTGAAAAATTGGATGGATGCGAAGATGAATACGAAATTTGGGACATATGTGTGTGTTAAGTTAGTGATAGAGTGGTTCATGATCGGGCCAAAGGTCACGGGTTCAAATCCACCGTTACGTTGTCTTTAAAATTTCTTGTTAATATTGTTAGAAAAATAAAAATGGGATATTTGCAGAGAGAAACAAGTAGAAACTGATGTTTTCAATCTACCCAGAAAATGAAATAAATTAAATTTGCATAAAGATGAAATATGTCATCAAGACATATCAATCAATAGTGCCATTTTATGAATAATTTCAAATTTAACTCACAAGATCGCGTGTAAAAATTGTCTTAGTAAATTGGGCCATTATCGTACAAGTGCAGCCCAATACAGAAAAATGTATCTTTGAAGAGTCCGGCCCGCTATTAATCAGTTTGAGAAAACTTCAGTTAATCTCTTGACCATAGCAAAAACATTCTAAATTATCAATAATTATAATAAAACATAAAACTTATTAATTATTATCTAATAAAAATACGAAACGATTCAAAATTTTGGTCTTCGAGAGCTGAGGTGGATGGTGAGAACTGGGACGCTTTGCGTGAAATTATTTTACCTCATTTTTCAAAAAGATGTGGAGAGTAGAGCGATGTTATTTTACCCTACGTCACCAAAATATATATTCTGCGAAATTCCAACCTCAGCTTTTCGAGGTAATTTTCCGCGATCCACCTTAGACTGCAAAAATTAATTTTAGGATATTTTTATATCAGATAAAGTTGAATTGAAAAATATCGCTAGACAATTTCAAATGGATAAGTGCTACTTGTACATTTAAGTTTCTTTGATGTTGATAACTACATCAAAATACTACTTACCCTCCCCGTCCACTAAAAATTGTCTTACTTACCATTTATATTTATCCATAAAAAAGTGTTTTACCTTACTTTTTCCAATAACATCACATCACATTCATAACAATTTCACTCAAATTTTACTCTTTCCATTCAAAATAAATGGACTCTTATTACACTCGCAACAACTTTAACTTTATTTCATCTTTTTTCACTCACAACAAATGTAATCCTTATTCCACTCACAATTTAACTTTCATTCTACTTCTTTCAATTACAACAAATGGGACTCTAACTACATTCACAACAATTTTACCAGATTTCTTAAAACACGTGTTGACACCCAAATGAGACACTTTTTTATGGACGGAGGGAGTATACTTTTAGCAAAAAAATGATGAATTTAAATGGTCATGCACCCGGGCCATTAAGAAGCAATTTTATTAAACTTTTACATCAGAGAAGAAAAAAAGTTAGCTTGTCTAAAAATTCACCATTTAATTAAGTCGGGTAAAGTTTGAGTAAAACTACGAGCCAATAATGGTACAAGATCGCACGAATAAAAAACGAGACCAAGGAAAAGGAGAATTAAATAGAAATGGCGTGTTTAATGTATTTTGTAAAGAATATTCTATTTTTGATAATTAAGTGATTTTTTAAATGAGGTAGTGTTTTTTTACTATACCATTTAATTAGATGGTAAGTAATATTTGCCAAAAAAAAAAGAAAAGAAATAAGTTAAGTTGAGTGAGACGTCCAAAAGAAAATACTACATGTCAAGTTGAATGGATGGAGGGAATATATTTTTCATTAATTAAGATGGTTGCCAATATTATTTACGAATATACACAAGATCTTACTTTACCAAATTGATCAAAAATATGAAATTTCTTAGTATTATTTTGATTCGAGTTTCAATCCTCGTCTTTGACTCATCTCACCATAAGACTATTTCACACAAGTTTTTGTGATGAAATTAAGGACTCACTACTCAGTATTTCATTTGAGGGATAAAATCTTATACTGGACGCTTAGTCATGATAACATTCGCGTATTGTAAATGCAAAGAAGCAATTTCAACTTTCGATCCGCATTTTCTACCTTTTTCTCTAAATACTCATCAACTTGTAGAAACCACATTATGCAAATGCAAAATAAGTAAATAAACAAATAGTGGTATAGTCATAAATCATAATGCTTATCTTGATTGGCATTACATAATTCGGTTTGGTACAAAAGTACTGTCATTGTTGACGACTTTACATTTTTTATTTTCTTTTTTGATCGAATGATTTATGATATATGTGTGGCACACTATTACAATGGCCTTGTAATGGAAAATATAGTTGGATCATTAGAAAGTGCTATGACTTCAATATATATGGTTTCCATTACACGCCTCATAAATGGTCAAGCATGGCATGTTTTCGACAAAAAACCCCATTAAAGATTTACACAAAAGTCATTTTGCATTTATATTTATTACATTACATATATGTGTCATGTCGCACAACTACGTGAGTTTAACAATTGCGCATTATAACTAGCGAATTTGAGTCTCCAATGATATAAGAACAATTGCATCCATTCTACAAGGAGAAATCACATAAAAGGGACCCTAAACTTGAGAAATAAAAACAATTTGATCTTTGTACAATTTATGGTTCAAATTAACGGGTGCATCAAAATAATGCATACAATGATCAAGTTTTACAGTAATGCATAGAATGTATCAACGATTCAACATGTTTATAAACAAAAATTAGAATTTTAAACAATTAAATACCTAATTGTGGAATAATGAACCCTAACGATCAATTAAAAATTCAAAAAAGTGCAAATTAAATATAAAAAGTATATATATAAACCTTATTCGGATGGATGCTCCTATGTCAATAATTATAAAATTATACTAAAACATTATTGAGGAAAAATAGACAAAAATCTAATTAAATATGAATCGTAGGACAAAGAAGTGCTAGATAGCATATAGGGACAACAAAGTTGGGGACAAGCAATCCAAGATATAGATTGATTTGGTTGTATATTCAAAGTGAACTGATAATATCATTTATACAATTATATTCACTTTCTTCCCTCAGTTTAATACTCCATATTTTTAGTTTAGTTTTTTCTTTTTTCCATATTTTTTGGAACATGTAAAAGGAGAAGCAATGAGGTTTGAACCATATACCTTGACTGTAGTCTAAAATCACATCGCATGAATGTTCCCCTTGAGTGCAGTTTTTGGTAGGTGATAGAAGCTTTAAGAAGAAATAAATTAGATATTTGAGGGAAGAAATGGACCCACCAATTTGAATTTATGTGATTTAAAATATACTCCCTCTGTCCCGTTTAAGAAGTCTTATTTTGCTATTTCAGGTGGCCCATTCAAGAAGTCTTATTTCCTTTTTTGGCAAAAATTAACACACTAATCCAACCCATTTCCTTTATTTAAGTCTCATTTTCTTTTTTGGCAAAAATTAACACACTAATCCGACCCATTTCCTTTATTTTGTTCATTTCGTACCTAGGTGAATAGTGTAGTAACTTTAGTCTACAGTGTTTTTCCACTCAACCTACTTTACATCAATAATAAAATACTACCCTAATTACACTTTTTATCATCTAACTCTTTTTTTTTTAATCTACGTGCGATTCTCATATGGGACTTCTTCACTTGGACGGAGGGAGTAAGAGAAATATGTGGGGTCATTTTCGTGAATGAAAAAATCACACTCTTGTTGAATGAATCAAAACGTAAATCTGATTACATTGTTCGTGGAAGGATGGGGTATTATCACAAAGCATGTAAAATAATTGGGTATATTATTACTAGTTAGGAAACCCTAAATTTATATAGAGAGACGATTTTGAAAGTTTTTAAAAGCAAGAAAATCGTGGAACCTTTTTATTTTGGATCTCTCCTGATGACCTTCTTTCTTTTTTGCCTTTTTTGTCTTGGGCAAAGTAATATAGATAGCATTAAAAATAGCAGACATTTTTGTTCTCATTCTAAAAAATTTGGGCCCTGACTCTTTTGTCTGTCTCTCCACTTCAATATACCCCAACTATCCAAGTCGATTTTTCTATAAAATTACCATTCATTTTCTTATAAATTTCAATTTGCAATAAGCCTGCTTTCAATTTTTCTTCTTTTAAGATGCCGTAGTTAATCTTTCGTAAGATAATGTTATAAGTTAAATTCGTATACAGCTAACATCACTACAATTTGCATATACATAAGATATGTATTCTCTTCACAAACTACCTGATTTTTTTTCCAAAAATAGAATCACAAATACTCAGGAGGAAATTAAAATTTGATAATATATAATTAAGAATTTTATTAATTCAGGGTTAATTAATGGCCCTCACCATGTGGGACTGGGAGGCGGCATGGAAGTCCAATCCAATAAAAAATAATTTGGCAATCCTTCCATTCTAAAAAATAATAACCCTTCAAGATTATATAGTTCATATATGAGATGTTTAGTCATTATTAGATCGATTCATCACAAACTAATCCTTCAAAATCATTGTAGCAAAAGAATATAAATACTAAAGAAGAATTTATGATATTGGTAATAATGTTCTTAACACAAATCAAATAGAAATAAGTAATTTTTTTATTTTTGCTAACAGGAACCCCAAATTTGGCAACACTTTTAGTATTTAATAAAAAATAATCCTATCTTATGGGTCGTCACCAAACCACAAAATTAATAAAGTAAATCTCACTTTTACGTTAACCAGAATATTGATGCATCTCCTCGTCATCAACTACATATTGCTCTCTCTTTTTCTTTCCACTTCATGTCGTATTTCACTAATCCTTTTTTGGCAAAAATTGATTCCATAATTAATTATTCTTCTGACAAAACAACCGCCCTCTACACAAATTCTTGATCAAACGAATTTATCTGGTCGAATTTCACCTTCTATTTTTATACAATAAGATACGTACGTAAAGTGACTGTAATTGTAGTTATATACTAGTATGCGGTTAGGATTAAATGAATCCCATTACTTTATACATAATGAGGAAAAGCAAAATATGATTCGTGTTTTCTGTATCACTCCAAATCCCGAAATTTAGCCGTAGACAATTAAAATTATGCCTAATCAATACATTAATCCCGATTTAGCGATTTATTTTGATTTTACTCTTAAAGTAAACAATGCAATATTTCATACTCTCCCCCCGTCCACGAAATGGTTGCCACACATTATGGACGACACGGATTTTAAAAAAATGGTAAGTAGTACTCCCTCCGTTCACGAATAATGTCATGTTTCATCTTTTATTTGTGTTCACCAAATGATGTCCTGTTTCGTTATTTTTACCAATATACCCTCGTTACTTTATTAAAATCACTAAACCTTGTCATTGATAACTCCACCTCACATCAACTTTATTTCTACTTTTTTTATCATCTCAACAACTTTATTCTTATTTTTTTGTCAATACCACCTCTTTATTGTCATTTCCACTATTTTTTTGTCATTATCTCACTACCCCTACTTTTTAACTTTTACCCCACTCAAAACAACTTTATCAGTTTTCTTAATCTCCGTGCCGGACATCAAATGGGGCATCATTTCGTGAACGGAGGGAGTAGTAAATTATAGTGAGTATTATTGTGAGTGGGGTAAGGGTCCCACAATAAATGTGAGTGGAGTAGACCATTTCGTGTACAAACTTAAGTAGCAAAAGTTGCAACCATTTCGTGTACAAACTTAAGTAGCAAAAATAACAATCATTTCGTGTACAAACTTAAGTGAGGAGAGTATTTTTTTTAGCCAATTACTACATATTACCACATCCCTTAGTAGTCAAATCAAAATGTATATTGTTATGCGAAGAAAAAGAAACTCCAATATCCTGTGGCTATGTAAAAAGGGTCTCTAGTTTCTAGTTAATTTAAAGATTATACATATTTAAATCCACACATCCATTGCTTCTTTTGATTTGATAAAAATTGATTAATTATATTATGGAAATGTTGTTCCAACCAATCAATCAATTGCTCGGACCAAATCATTTCTTTTCCGGTACTAGTAAATATTCAATAAATTTACTATGGATAATATATACTCCATAAATCATACTAATATATTAGGGGGGGGGGGGGGGGTGGTGAAACTGAAACACAAATGTTCAAATATCGGCCAGAAACAAAAGCGACATAATAATAACGAAGCAGGAAACATTACTTGGTTCGAATTTGATGAAATACTTTTCAGTCAAAACCCACTTTTTCGCTCTTTAAATATTTTAATTTATCTCGAAGGAACTTTTGGCAGAGCAAAAACAAATTAATTAACTCTAAATTCTAGAGCCCCTAAATTAAGAGAAGGTCTCTCATGCGACTTGTTGCACCTGAAATGCGATTGGATTTGGGTCCGTTTTCGCTCCAATTACTAATATAAGGATAATCGTAGGGCAACAATTTGGACTTTTTCGGCTTGTTTCGAGGCTTTCGGCTCCCCTCATTCGAATCTTGATCAAAGAAGAAGCAACAAACAACAAAACGAAGAGACAAATAAAAAAAAAAAAGGTGGAAAAAAATGTGGAATTTAAAAAAAAAAATGAAATAAAAAAAATTAAAAGAAAAAACTGAAATAAAAGAAAATGAAATTGAAAAATCGAAATTAAAAAAAATCGGAAGAAAAAAAAAATCTGGCGTGTGCACAACACGCGATGCACGTGGGAAGCCGGCGCGTGGCGTGCATGCCATGCGAATCGCATTCAAGTTATTGCCTTAAATCAATATTATAGATTTACAGTTGGCAAATTGAAAAGAGAATTCATAATTCGACAATTGATTTGTACCTGCAAGTTTAAAATTATTCATCATCACTATTATTATTTTGGAAGGTTACCATTTTTTTTTAAGTTATCGATCGAGTTATTAGCACATGTTATTGACTTGTTGTTCAACATGTTATTTTTTTTCCTTGTCGTGGTTCAACATAGTTTCTTGTCGTCGTCATGTCAACAAATATAAGCATAGTAAATATTTTTACGATAGTTTTGGACCATTGTAGTGGAGTGTGAATAAATAAAGTTAATTGGAAGCACGTATTAGTGGGGCGGGACACAATTGGTCTCAATTACTATCACAATTCACACACACACCCCACACTAAACAAGCATCATTATTGTTTCAATTTCATGAAATTGGTGTGTGTCCAAACATATATATCCCAACACAAATTGCATGTGTCATTTATTTATTTGATTCATTTTCTTTATTTTGAGCCACTTTTGTTAAAGTAGATCCCAACACTAAACAAATATTCCAACTTCTCCGGCCATTAAATAATATTTCTGGCTTTAAAGTAAAATCTTAAATTTTGTTACTAATGCTAGTATTATTTGCTTGTAACTCGTACTTTAAATCTAATATTTGGCTAGTTTGTCATTTTTTATCAATTTATTTTTGCAGAACAAGTGTGCTCTATATTTGTACTCTATATGTAAGGATCTTCAACCTCGTAAGTTTCTTTAACATTACGTCCATTTAAATCGAGTTTCAATATTTTCATTACATTTTCTATACATGAATTTATTTGTTTTGCCCGCGGCTCCTCTCTTACTTCCGTCTACTTAGTACAAACCAGAGAACTAAACATTAATTTCAAGTTCTTCCACAAATTCCCACATTCATCATAATCCATTGTATGTTTTGAAGTTTGAACTCCTCGTCTTATTACTTAAAATCTTCAATTTATGTTGATAGTACTCTACTCTAATCTTCATTTTGATTGTGCTATTTTCTTTGTTATTGTTTTCGTGTACTTGGAACTGAAGAGAACTTTTAAGTAATTTTATTTCTTAACTAATTAGGGATTTATGGTTCATTTGTTAGAGAATGTTTCTCATTAAATAATTGTTATATAATGTTAAAAAATTTAATGGGTAAGAGAGAAAAATTTCTCAAAGCTTTAATGGTGAATCAGTTATACATTAAGTTCATCTCATGATAACCCACATGTAACAATATAAAATTGTCAACTATTTTGTAGTCTTTTACCACATCAATGTGTCAAAAGTAGTTTTCAACATCTACTTCTATTATTTATTTTATATAATTGAATGGTTTTGAGATACTTCTATAATTAAAGTTGGGTTTTTTCCCCCTTTTCATTGTGTAAAAGATTCGACCCGATTTCTTAACTATTATAAAAGATTATCAACTAACCGTTGAAATCTCTTACGGGTAGGGTTAAATTCTTGGCTCCACTCCTGCCTCTAATTATTGTAGTAAAAATGGGAGAAGCTACAAAATTTAGCATTAAGGATAAGTGTAAAATGAAAAATTATACTCCCTCCGTCCCGTTCAACTTGTCCTATTTTATTATTTTGGGTGTCCCGTTCAATTTGTCTCATTTCCTTTTAAGGAAAATAATTAAGAAATCACTTTATTCATTTATATCAGTTCAAAACCATTTTATATCACTTTATTCATTATATTAAACACACCCTTATTCTTAATTTCCGTGTCGATTCCAAATGGGACAAGTTCAACGGAAAAGAGGGAGTATCATCCTTCAATCTAATATTTTTACTCAGAAACTTATTATTTTTACGAAATAAGATATTTATTTGAGACGCTGTCGGTGCATATTCTCAGTCTGTACACGCATTGTGTGCATGTGTGATTTGTAAACACACGTTTAGAGTTAAATCCCATATTTAATACTTATGATTAGATTATTGGCACGCAATATTCGACTTAATATTCATATTATACTCCTTACGCTCCATTTAAGATGACTACACACTTTTCATTTTTAAATTTCTTATTTAAAATAACATATATTCAAAATAAGTACTTTTTTGTGGTTGAAAAATCTGATTATTTTTCTTTTTCGGTCGTTCTTCAATAGTATGATTTATATTTTGCATCATGATCTTACCAGCTATGTTATTTTATTTTATTCATTTCTCCACTTATAAAAGATGGCCCCCTTCTCCACTAATTTAACAATTACAATATGTTTTATCTTTTTCTTCACTAACAAACCTAATTTTTATTAAAACTCGTATCGATCCCGAGATTGTCAACTATTCAGGAATGAAGGGAATGTTTCACAAAAATTATGGTCTCTACTGCTTTAACCACTTTATTACATTCTCTTTAATCAGTGGCGGAATCATATAGTAATTTGGTGGGGCCAAAAAAAATTAACTACCCTTAATTAGGTGCAAACCTGCAAAAAAAAGTGTATAAATTTGTTAAATTATTTATTATTGCCTCACAGTTTGAAAAAAATAGGGATAATAAAGTTTGCCCCTACAAAATATACTTACCATTTTCGTAAATAAATGGGATAGAGAATATATTTTAGATCTGAAATCATTCTCTTTAGGAAAAGATAATTAATACTAGTTGTAGAGTAGTAAATGTACTAGTATAGTTGCAGTGCGATTCGCGGCACTGACACAGCGGCCGGAATATTCCGCCGCGCCACCTACTCCGCCGTGTGGATCTTCTAAACCACCACGTTATCATTACGTGTTAATTTTTTGTCTTTTTGCACCACTAATTAATTTCCTTTTTCCTTTTTTTTGGACTTTACCATTTGATGGTTTAGGTTAATTAATGCGGTTATTTTCTTTTCTTTTTTTATTAATGCAAATGTCATCATCATCTTGATTCCACTTCTTATCCTATTTTAAAAATAAAAAAACGTACCTTAAAATGTTTTGACATTTTGAATCGGGCAATAACTTGGTTCAAGATTAGTCACAATAATTTTTTTCTTAACGACTATCTGGCTAAAGAAGTTATACGATCGAGCGATGATGTTCTTTTTTAACATCATACTATATCATTTACTATATATTATATAATACAGTAAAATTCCCATAGATAAATATTCTATTTCGGCAATAAATTCATGATCCTAACTTGAGACCAATTATAAATAAGAATAATTCATAGTAGTATTTTTTTCAGATCGATCCCACCTTAAGAAAATACACATTCATCTAGGAATAATTAATAATATATATCGTTACCGTATCTTTTTAACTGATTTAAATACTAGTATAAGGTTTCATGTGATAATCAACGACCTAATCTTTTGTGTTGTTACCACATCTGTTAATTTGTGTGTGCCCAATAGCTCACCAACATGATCATCTTCTTATTGAACCTAAAATATTTTAACTTATCAAGCATGCTTAAAGCTTCTTCACATGAACTTTAATTTTGCTATCACCCAAATTTATGCTATATGTTTGTTAGAATCTCCTAGATACATATTCAGTATAACTTTTATATATTTTGCATGCATTTTAAAATTAGAAAAAAAATCATCTTACACCTCTATCTATCCTCAATTTAGGAATAGTTTTTGTATCCCAAAAATATGACTTAATAGATCTTTTACGATGATTCTTTATATATATATATATATATATTGACAAGTTCTTTTTATATATTATAATTGTACCTTTTTTTCATGATAAACGTAGATCATGCAAAAAAGCAATTGTACAAATTTATTTGTACCCGGACCACGATTTGTTCTGTATAAATCATGTTATAAATATATGTGCTCATATAACATGTTTTTAGGATTAATAATTAAAATAATTATACTACATCAACCGAAGTTTGATTCATTATGAAAAAACTTAAAAGTATACTAATCTACGACACCTTGCATGAAGTCGAGCAGGGATGAGTTAGAAAGCTTGGGCATGTTGTCAACTCGATTTTTATGTCCATGGGTGATTGATTCATGACATTAAGAAACAAATAATGTTCACATAGGGAGGGGTGGTGGTGGTTCTTCAGTTGGGACAACTAAATCGCACATAAGTGGAATCATTACACCACCACATGGGAATATATACTATACCACATTAAATGCAATGTATTTTTAATTTAAAGATATCGTCGCATGTAGATTGTATTATAAGTTTTGCAAAATAATTTCCGACCTTTTTTCAAATTCTAGTTTAAAATCAAACTTTTTAATTTTTGTTAAAAAAATCTCCACCCTTCAATTTTGCTTAATGTTCTCATGCATTCATTTTGTCCCCCAAATTGAAGCTGAATTGGACACCAAACATGTTTACAAGGCAAATTGTGAATGATTTCTCAAGTTACCGACGCTAGAAGGAGGGAAAAAATATGGTAAAAGATTGAAAATTTATAGTTTGGAATTGATTTTTCCCTAATCGTATACATATAATTGTTAGTTTGTCATGTAAGCATTTTCAGCATTCAATTAAGCTTCATTTGAAAAACTTGAACGCAGGAGAATATTAAGCAAAATTAAAATGTGGAGATTTTTTTCAAAAGTTTAAAAATTTAGCTTTAAACTAGAATTTTAAAAAAAGGTACAAAATTATTTTGCAATTTGTGCTATAGTTTTTGTATCTATTTTTAATTTTACTTTTAATTTCTTTTCTTACAAATTCAAAAAATTACAACTAGTTAGACCCGAAAAAATATTTGGCTACCCTCATAATATCTTATTATATCTTCTCGAACATTTTAAATTTTATTTTCGTCGGTCGTGAATCAGCCAACATCAACTTTATATTAATTTAATAAATAAACTAGCGTATAACCAGTCGAAAATCGACGGGAAATTACTCACTATTCCATAAATTCTTCTCAAAATCGACGTAGGATAATGAGGTAGATCGTTCTGATAGAAAATATCCTCTATCTCACATTGATTTAGAGAAGAAAAGTAATTTTGAAGAATGCCAAGGTGACCCAAATCCTACATTATGAATTCAAGAGAAAATAAATAAAAAATCACTTGAACTAACGGTTAGGAATTGACCCGTCTAACCCCACCTTTCTGTGTCTGAATTGACTCGTTCACCACGGTTTTCATCGGAACCGGCTCGTTTACCCCACAATTTTGATCGGAGTCGAACCGTCTACCCGACGGTTCTAAGTCAGAACCACCCCGTAATATAAAAGATAAAATAAATAAACACCACAGTTTTTATCGGAATCGGTCCGTCTACTAAAAAAATCAATTGAACTGTCAGTTTTTTAAAGATTTTGTTACCATATAATATATATAATAAATATAGAATATAATATGATAAATATTGATTTTAATTCAGAAAAAATGAGAATTTAGATAAATAGAAATAGAGGAATATGAGGGGTGCCACATAGCATTTTTTTTACGTTTTTGTTTATATATAAATAAAGAAATAGGAATAGAGGAATATGAGGGGTGCCACATAGGATTTTTTTTACGTAGAGTCGTTTTCGTTTATCTAATAAATAGATAGATAAATTGATAGATTTGTATTTTTTTACTTGGATTTTTTCCTTGCACAAAAATATATTAATTGTATTTAGTTAACTGCTTTTAATTATTATATTTTGGTTATCTGATTAATTCGTGTTATAATTATATTCTCAAAATTCTAAGACATCAACGTCATAGACAATTGTATGAATCGTTATTAAAATTTGTTACGAAAACTTAGATTTAGAAAAATATATACCCTATTTATGGAACATCTAACAATAAATTATTAGCTTAAAAATTGCACATTAAAATAAAAATATCTATAAATTATAATTGAACAAATGAAATTTAATTAAGAACTACTGGATTAAATTAAATCATAAGAGAATGAAAATAAAGATTTTCAGTACATTTTAGGATAAATTTTCAAGCTTCATGACAAAATGCGAAATGAATTAAATCAACTACCTAAGATTGAAAGAATTATATTTCAATCATAGATTCATAGACCAAATAATCGTTATAGTTATAATAGTATCCATACTTTTATTTGCAATAATGGCTACTGTATTTTAAAAACTACGTTCATTCATTTTAATTTGCTCTTGTAGGCTAGTTTGGTAGTGAATTATATTCTATAACTATAAATAGAATATTTTAGAATATTGAAAAATTAGATTTAGAAAAATATATACCCTATTTATGGAACATCTAATAATAAATTATTAACTTAAAAATTGCACATTAAAATAAAAATGTCTATAAATCCTAATTGAACTAATGAAATTTAATTAAGAACTATTGGATTAAATTAAATTATAAGAGAATGAAAATAAAGATTTTCAATACATTTTAGGATAAATTTTCAAGCTTCAAGACAAAATGCGAAATGAATTAAATCAACTACCTAAGATTGAAAGAACTATATTTCAATCATAGATTCATAGACCAAATAACCGTTACAGTTATAATAGTATCCATACTTTTATCTGCAATAATAGCCACTGTATTTTTCAAAGCTACGTTCATTCATTTTAATTTGCTCTTATAGGCTGGTTTGGTAGTGAAAATTATATTCTATAACTATAAATAGAATATTTTAAAATATTGATAGATATTGGTTTTGAAGATTTGATCTTGTTAAGATTTTATTTCTATATCATATACTCCCTCCGTCCCGTTCAACGTATCTTGTTTCTTTTCGGCACGGAGATTAAGAAAAAAAAAGATTAGATGTAAATTGTATGGTTAGTATAATGAATAAAGTGATATAAAATATTTTTTAATTGAAAAAGTGATATAAAGTATTTTTGATATGACATAAAGTGGTTTTGAAGTGATATAAAGTGAATAGAGTGATTTCTTAATTATTTCCTTAAAAGGAAATGAGACATGTTGAACGGGACGCCCAAAAAGAAAGAAAGACATGTTGAACGAGACGGAGGGAGTATAATATAAAATATAAATATGATAATTATTGATTTTATATTCAGAAAATTTGAGAATTTAGATAAATAGGAATGGAGGTATATAAGGGGTGACACATAAATTTTTTTTTTTTATGTAGAATCGTTTTCGTTTATATAATAAAATAATAGATGATAATGTACGTTGACATCGTTATTTGTCAAGAGAGAGCGCCGACTCTATTCGTCGGTGGAAAATCTGCATTAACCATTGCCAAATTTCAACAAAAATTTTTTTAGAAGAGATTAGAACTTCATTAATCAAACTAAATTTGAGAAACCGATATTTATGAGCCACAAAAATCAATTATCATGCCATAAGATAATTGGATTTATATATTCCACAGCTAGATTAATTAAATTAGGGATCATCATATTAGTTTCACAACGAACATGTATATGTATATCTATATATATCAAAAGTTGTTTCTCATAAAAAAAAAAAATAAGCTCCTTTTGCACTTATATTTACTCAATCAAAATTGTATACCCTTCAATATTCAATTTTAAAAAAAAAAAATTGTATGCAGCTAATTATCATTAAATAATTATTCGTATACTTCATTAGAATGCACATTGATCTTTAATGCAACCACAAATCCTTCTACAGATTAGAGGAAATGTATAAATATATAATTGTGTTCTTGACTTCTTGGTACTAACAAGTGAAAAGAAACTCATTCTTATCCTCTGACTAAGTTAAAAACTGAACTCAGACGACATTAACTACATTAAGTAGTAACTACCGTGTGTGTGTTAGCCTAGTGATAGTGAGGTTAATGTTCGGGGCAAAGGTCACGGGTTCGAGTCCTCCGTCACGCGGTATTTAAATTTTCTTGTAATGTTGTTCACAAGTAGTAACTACCGCCGACGTGAAACGATTGAATTTTAATCTAATTGTGCTATTTTCTCTATGATGTTTCATCATCTATTTCATTCGTTGAATTTTTGACATTTGGCAATTTGAAGATAACTATATATTCTATTTAGGTGGAATAAACTCTAATCAGTGTCACATGTCACTCAACTAATGAAAAGAGTAGAAAATGAAATACGAAATGAAAGGGTGAATAATGAAACATGAAATGGAAGTAGGAAATCTGATTTGACTCGTATCCATATCCGACAGATCATCATCTCCGTGAATAGTGTTACACAATCGGCTAGTTATATATATATAGCTACGCCAACTATCAAAATGGATGTTCGTATCCAACAAGCATTCATTATATGTAACGCGCTAAACTTGACGCCGCCACTAAATCTTTTCTTAAGAAATAATTAAGCAAACCCCGAATTAAAATCAACCTTTTTATGGTAAATATTTTATACTATACTAGTCCCATTTTCTTTCCATTTAGTCACGTTGCACTTGCACCACCTTACTCATTATAAATACTTCCTCTCTCTTTCCACGACTCTCATCTCATACATGCCTCCACAACACAACAATATTAATTATTCTCCTTCTTCTTCTTCTTCTCCGCCACCCTCTCCGCCGCCGTCCCTCCGCCGCCCGACGAGATGGTAAAGTTCTCGAAAGAGCTCGAAGCGCAGCTCATCCCGGAATGGAAAGACGCATTTCTAAACTATTGGCAGCTAAAGAAACAAATCAAAAGGATTAAGTTGGCGACGAAACCCAACCATGCTCAAGACTCCAACGGCGATTTCGGACGGTCCGTTTTCGACCCGATTCGTTTTCTTGCCCGTAAAATCACCACCAATGCCGGCGTCGACAGATTGCCGGAAAATAATCAGGTAAAATAAAATGGAATAAGTTTTGTCCTCATTAATTATTCTCAGTTTATTGAGATTTTTATTTTTATTTTTGATTAATATGCAATAGTTTTTTTCTCAAATATTTTTTTTTATTGATTAGTGGCGATATGTTTGGCTGTCTTGCGCACACAATCTCAAAAGGATGGCAGAAAGTGTGAAAGTGTGAAGAATTTTGCACGAGAAATATAATTGTATTTTTTTTCACTAAAAATAGGAAGAGAATGCAATTACGATACGTTTTCGAGAAAAATTCTGTTCACCTTTTTAACGAAAGCGAGTGTGTTAAAACTGTACTGAAAATAAAATCACGTCATCATAATATTTTTAGAATAGTATCTTTTTATTTGTTACGAAATTTGATTTTAATTTGTAAAGTTAATAATGAGTTTCTTTTTATAAAATATTTTTTTCAGCCAAAGTGGCTCCTTTTCTGTTCTTTATTGTCTTTATCGATGCGTTAAAGAAGGAAACAGGTTTTAGTTCACTTTTCATGAAGAAATCGTGAAAGGGAAACCAATTTTTAACAACCCGAAAAGGATATAAACCAATAAATTAAAGTCGCATTGCTTATATTTCGGGAAATAATGTTCGTGTTTTGATTTTAAATATTTCTAATATTTTTTTTATCAAAATGGTTACTTTTGCAGATGAAGAGCAAAATTAGTACAGATGGTGAAGACGAAGAAGAAGTTGATGAAACTGAGCATGCTCAGCTCTTTTCTCAAGAATACGAGGTTATTTTAATTCGTTTCAAATAGCTGTAGTCTTGTTTTATTTTGTTTATATTAGTAGGAATCGAAATTTGTCCGAATTGTCACATTTGCAACATTTCAATTAGGATTTATTAAGCTTAATTATAATTTATTAATCTCAATTAAAATTTATTAAGTCCTAATTATTAGGGTTGATTAAGAAGCCTTACATTGGAGTTAACTAAACAATAATAATAGCATAATGAATCGCACCAACCGTAAGATACAGTTCCAACGTAATGGAGTATTGTTGATACGACCTTGTTTTAAGAATCGTATTGGCGCACAACTTCAAGTATGCGCCCACTTATTTTCCCTCGAATTTCGAGTAAAAACTAATTCATATTTTTATTGATTGATTAATCTATGCGCCAATAAATATCGCAACCCATCTACATTAATTAATAATAAACTAAACAATTAAATATAAATACAAGAGGTAATAATGAAATAACATACGTAACAATTGCTCTTTATTAAGGGAAATTCTTACATAGGTGTACATGTAGTACATCCATCCCTCACACGGAATTATTTTAATAATATAAAATAAATTATTAAAATAATACCATGTGAGGAGTGGGTGTACTACATGTACACTCATTTAAGAATTTCTCTTTTATAAATTCATAATAATAATCGTTATCGTTTAGGCTAGATAAATGTTGCACGAGACTAGACCTAGAAAAATATAAATGACTGGAAGAGAAAGTGAAGATAGGGACAAATTCATAGTTAGCTACGAAACTTGAGCGTACGTGGTAATAATATTTATTTATGCATCTAACTTTTTTTGGCTTTTATTTCAATGAATGAACCAGGTTAAGATATTTTTTGAGATTTTAGACGATGAGCTGGAAAAAGTAAATCAATTCTATACGGATAAAGAAAGTGAATTTCTTGAGAGAGGAGAATTACTGAATAAGCAGCTTCAGATATTGTTGAACCTCAAGCGTGTTCTAAGCGCTCGCCGCCACCGGAAAATACGGAGCGGCGGCGGTGACGACTCGGAGGTTCCCTCTACGCCTGACTCGCGGCGGAACTCGGACTTTTCCGGTTAGTTACTACTTTGCATGTGACGTATAGTGATCTACATATTATATATAGTGTAGATATATAGATTTTGCTAGCTCTATTTATAATAGCAATTAATAACGTGTCTCATGATTTTAATTATGTGAACTTATTAATAAATTACGTGTCCTTAAAAAATGGTGTTTGGTTTGATATTTGCTAAGAGTGCGGCAGTCCGACGACGACGACGTCGGATGGAGAAACCGACAACGTGATAGCTGCACTAGAGAAAAATGGCGTGAAATTGGACTATTCATCAAAACCAAAGCAAGGGGTGAAGCCTAAGACGACGATGAGAATAGATATTCCGGCCACGACGCCGGTGCGGACTATATCCGCCGTTATGTCAGTGCTGCGGGAGGATCTGGCCAACAACCCCAAGAAAAAAGGAAAAGGAAAAGGAAAAGGAAAAGGAGGAAGAGGAGAATGCAACCGAAACAAGATTCAGTCTGCTGAAAAGATGATAAGAGGGGCATTTGTGGAACTTTACAAAGGCCTTGGATTGCTTAAAACATACAGGTATATATATAATCTGTAATATATATTATGGAGTCTCTCATGCAGTACAACCTATTTTTATTATTAATATTAATACTAGTTAAGTCTTAATTAACCATGATTGGGACTTAATTAAATTGGATTGAGATTAATTAACAATCATAATAATTTTCTTATATTGCTGTAATGAGAGTTTGATGGTTTTTTGACAGCTCACTGAATATGGTTGCCTTCACAAAAATACTCAAGAAATTCGACAAGGTAGGATAATATTTTTATTTTTATGAGACTAAAAACTAAAAAGGGAGTTTTAAGTCTTGATTTGCATTTTATTTATTTTATATTTTCCCATGCATGAACAGGTATCGAATCAGCAGGCATCAGCAGATTACCTTAAAAGAGTAAAAAGGTCTCATTTCATCAGTTCAGATAAGGTAATTAAATGTAACAAGAAAAACTTGACTTAATTAATTACGATATGTAATAAGCTAGCTGCATTTTTCTTGCAACTACATTTTATATTCAGCAATTGTTGATCCCTAGTAATTAATTGATGATGAATGTAATAACACTATATTTAATTTGTGGGAATGAAGGTGGTAACATTAATGGATGAAGTGGAGTCCTTATTCACAGAGCACTACACCAACAATGACAGGAAGAAGGCCATGATTTTCTTGAGACCATTACATCACAAAGACTCTCATGTTGTCACCTTTTTCGTTGGTACGATTTTTAATTTTCTAATTATTTAAATTTATTAAAATTTTGAATATTTTGGCATAATCCAAAATTAATTTTCTGCACTATTGTGACAGGTTTATTCACAGGTAGTTTTGTGTCATTATTTTGTGTCTATGCAATATTGGCACATATAACTCGAATGTTTTCACCAGCAACACAGACTGCTTATATGGAAACAGTCTATCCTATTTTCAGGTGAAATGTTGCATTTTTTTAAATATCAGAAATTCTGCTTATTCAATTTTGAACAAGCTGCTAATGTTTATGGCAATTTGCAGCATGTTTGCATTGCTAAGCCTGCATATGTTCATGTATGGTTGCAATCTGTTTCTCTGGAAGAACACCAGGATCAACTACAACTTCATCTTCGAGTTCCAACCGAGCAACGCCCTCAAGTACAGGGACGCCTTCCTCATCTGCACTTCTTTGATGACTGCAGTTGTTGGTGCTTTGGTATTACACCTCGTCTTGCTCTCCATGGGCTTCTTCCCTCGTGAGGTCGACTTCATCCCGGGGATCTTGCTTCTGGTCAGTCATGTTTGGGCAAAAAATCTAGTGTTATTAGGCCTTTTTGTGCACAAGTTTTGTTAAACGTCGGTGTTGTGTGGTTTTGCTATAGTGTTCTTTGCTGCTGTTGATATGCCCTTTCAATGTGTTTTACCGGCCAACGCGCTTCTGCTTCCTTAGAGTCATGCGGAACATTATCTGCTCTCCGTTTTACAAGGTACAAACGCGTCTCTGAAAAGATATGTATTGCATGCTGAGTATTGTCGAGTTCAAGATTGACAGATTTTGACGTCTCGTCTAAAATCCACTGCAGGTTTTGCTGGTGGACTTTTTCATGGCTGATCAGCTCACTAGTCAGGTAGTCATTGTAATGTAGCTAAAATACGCGAAGCAACGACCCAAGACACCCGAGCTAATAGTGAAAATTATTCATTATGCTCAAGTTTAATAGTGTAAAACATTTTCACTCAAACTGCTATTTTTGCAACAGATTCCATTGTTAAGGCATTTGGAAGCAGCGTCGTGTTATTTTATGGCAGGAGGGTTCAAAACGCACCGGTTTGATACGTGCAAGTCCAGCAAGCTGTACAGGGAGCTGGTGTACGTTATCTCCTTTGCTCCTTACTACTGGCGAGCAATGCAGGTGTGTATTCCTCTTTAATTCAAGAGGAGACTGTTGCGCAGAAACGAACCAAATGCAGTTTTGCTAACGTGAGCATGTGTGATGTTAATGCCTTAGTGTGCAAGGAGATGGTTCGACGAGAGCAATCCGGATCACTTGGCTAATCTGGGGAAGTATGTTTCTGCTATGGTGGCTGCTGGGGCGAGGCTAACATACGCCCGGCAGCCCTCTCAGCTGTGGATGTACATCGTTTTGGTTACTTCTGTCGTTGCCTCCGTTTACCAGATGTACTGGGATTTTGTCAAGGATTGGGGGCTTCTCAATAGGAAATCCAAGAATCCTTGGCTTAGAGATGATCTGGTGCTTAAGAACAGAAGCATTTACTATGCATCCATTGTGAGTCTCTCTCTCTCTCTCTCTCTCTCTCTCTCTCTCTCTCTCTCTCTCTCTCTCTCTCTGTGACTGACTGACTGACTGACTAGTGTGAGTGAATTCTCATTCTCAGGCTTTAAATTTTGTCCTAAGAATATTATGGGTGGAAGCTGTGATCAAGTTCAATGCTGGCATGTTGGAAACGCAGGTGCTCGATTTTTCCCTTGCGTCGTTGGAGGTGATCAGGCGTGGACACTGGAACTACTACAGGTAAAAAGACATGAACTAAGACAGCTAACCACATTCAAAAACCTCCTCCATTCTAACACTAAATGGTGTAAAAAAAACGCAGATTGGAAAATGAGCACCTGCATAATGCTGGCAAGTTTAGAGCAGTCAAGACAGTGCCATTGCCATTCAGAGAAATGGATTCAAACTGAGATCACAAGTATATAGATGCATCACTAATGCTTGCAGACAACGCGTAACCAACCATGACCCTCCTCGTAGCAACGAACAAGACGGCACTGTAAAGCCTAGCACGCAAGCAATCAACAGTTTCTGACATAATTTTTTGATTGAGCATACCTCTCCAATTATGTCTTTCCTATGGAAAGACCCTACCATCTTCATGTACCTTCATTATTTACACAACTACTTAACCTAATCTCATTACATGATTTGCCCCTCAAGATTAATCTAGATATCTTGATCTATTGATGAGATATAACCATAAATATGGAGATTCCATGCAACAAGACAATAACAAAACCTGTACACCCAAATACACAAATTGCTTCAATACTTTTAACATTCTTGCTTGGATTATTATTACAAGACCAAAGACTTCGATTATTTAAGGTTCCTCGCCGGATCACAATTATTTGTAAAAGCAAAATGGGGTGGAAGCAAACATATGTTAATAAATAGTATCAGCCTACTATTTATCAGGTCAACAAAATCATTAGATGCTACAAAAATGGGCAGTTCAATTGTAAAAGGACAAGGTAAAAAAAAAAAAAAACACATTAGCATCACTATTTATTTCTTCAATCCAAAAGCACTTCAGATACCATACTTCCCATTAACCAAAAGGGAAGAAAACCAGATATATAATACAATAATTACAAACAAAGCGGCATTAAAAAATCCATCCTCACAATTACTCGAAGAATCAAGTTTTAACTCAAGTAGATAACATGGCAAAATGACACGCAATAAGTCATTGCTCAATCCATGTGAAGTGAAAGTTCCATCTAGAATAAGTACCTCCACTGCGCAGGACGATCTTTGGATATGAGCAGAACCCTGGAAGACAAGTAATCAAAAGAAGGACGATACATGTCATCTTGTCCAATGATTTCTTTCACATCTTGTGAGTTGTTATAGTCCACGGCAAATGACGGTAGTCCGTCATCACTTAGGGAGTCGAAAACAAATAAACCAAGTCCGCAAACTCCCATGACATAGTTTGAACTTCCCCACACTTGTGTCAATGCTGTGAAGTGGCTGTGAGCATTTGATTCTGGTAATGTGTAGGTACTAAAAAGCCTCTGTTTGCGCAAAGAAAACTGTTGGATTTGGGAAGAGTATTGCTTCTTCGCGGCTGATCTCAAACTAGAACATCCGATGTAGATGGAATCCCCACGTGAGAAAGCTGACTGCGCATCCACTCCAACTTTAGGTATCTTAAGAGCAATACCTGAAGGTAGCCGAAAATCTAGCACATTTATAGAATCTGAAGTGCAAAATACTCCATCGTTTCCTTCTGCTTCTGCTGAACTAACCCTGCATGAAATGTATAGAAGGAACTTAATAGTCGAGCAGACAATGTACTCAAAAATCAAAATTAAAAGCAATAAAGAGCCATGTGTTGACACACACACATATGACAGGGAGATAAAATAGTTTCAAACCACTTAAAAACAATATTCCTATGGAAAACAGGACAAAGAAAGAAAAACGAACATTACATCCAAGCAAAATAAAAGGGAGTTTATAAAGTCAAAGGGTATCATATTTAGTTTCTCTTTACCTTTGTCTAACTCCTCCTCCTAATTCTGCATCAGTGTTATTCACATGAAGAGCAGATATCTTACGACCAGAAGAAGATACCGAGATTAGGGCCTGAGAAGCAAGAGAACTGACATCCCAAACAGAAACAGCGTCTGATTCTGCTACTGCTACTTTTCCTCTACTTCTCCATTGCAACGGACTTGCAAAATCCATAGCGGAGAGAGGCCTCTGCAACTCCCATTTCATTACATGCTCCCCGTCACGTATATCATAAAGTTGAACCATCCTTCGGTGGCTGGAGCCCGACACAATAAGAGGCCCACATGGTTTGTACCACCATTGATGGTTTTCAGAAGCCATAGCCGTTGATAGAGTGAATCTTCCATGCATGGTGTTGTTTGACAGAGGAGCAAGAGCAGTTCTTACATGGGTGGTTTCATCCTCAAAATGAAAAGCACATATCTTTTTGGTGTAGAAATCCCATGAACAGAAACCCGAATGCGCTGAATTTCCAGCAGATGCCGCCACAACATATCTTCCAGAGCATCCATCTGCACTCGGGGCACGGATCATCCAACAATCCTGCCATATATTTGGGACGACTCCAGCAGGGGGCTTGTATTCAGCCTTCTCCTGTGAAGAAACAATTTTATTTCAATCTTTAGTAAATTCTCTAATATGTATTGATAGACAAAGGTATTTCTATATACGTAAAATACAAAGTAATAAACGTATAATAAAAGGTTATGATTGTACCTCAGAATTAGAAATGTCATAGAAAGAACAAAAGCCGTCATCATGAGCAAGAAGAACAGACTCTCCCTCAGACACAAACCATCCTCCAGTTGAGGTCTTGCGCCCAATATCATGCAATTTATAGGTAGAATCTTCATCTGCCTCCTCTTCAAATATCATGTCTGGCACCTTCTCCTCGTCATCAAATTCATTTAGCTTTTCATCAGCCATAAGAAAAGCTTCAATATTAACTTTGTCATTCATTGCATTTAAAGATGAACTTTTTGCTGTGGTCGTCTTAGAATCATCCATCTCTTGAAGCTCACTTGCTTCCGCACCAACATGAGATTCCTTACTCAAAGAGGCCAACAATTCCACAGCAACAGCATTATCTTCGAAAATAGTTGCCTTCTCATCCACAATAAGTGTGTCTGTGGACTCTCCAACTTCAGATACAAAAGTTTCTGAACCTCTAACCGCTGACTTTGATAAAGTCCGATCTCTAATCAGCTTATGATGAGGAAACAACCGTGCTTCCAGTTCTTCAGCATTCAAACCCTTAGCTGTACATTGAGCATCCTTGACTTCCTTTTCTTCTTTCTCATCTCGACTCTTTTCCACACTTTTCACAAACCCCAACCTGGAGTTTCCATCACTACCAGCAACATATACCATCGCCTTCTCGATCCCCGTGATCTTTTCTTGAATATCAGACAATATCATCTTGGAGGCATCCGGGTTATTCATGTCCAACATATCTTTCGTCCTCTTTATGTCAGATGCTATCCTCTTCACTTTCCCTTCCAAAAAGGCAAGTTTTTCATGAAGCTTGCTGGGATACTTGTTTGCTGCATTTTCTTTCAGAGCACCTTGACAGCTATTGACTTTGTTCACCGTCTTCGACTCTCTTGAACTCGACCCTGGTAGAATTCCTACTGCACCAGACTTCATCTTCAATTCCTCTGCAAAATTGTTACTTTTGAGACCAGCCTCTAAACCAGACTTCAAACTAACTTCCACAAGATCAGATCTTTTCACCACAGAACTCGAATTTCGCTCTTTTTCATCACCATCTTCAGTCAAAACCTCATTTTCTTGAAATTCCCTTACTGGCTCCTCCACATTTGGTCCATTTATCTTGAAATCCTTCAATACCCTCTTCTCAAGATTCGGTGTTTCCACCGTAACTGAGCCTAAACTTTCTCTTTTTATATAATTTCTCCCATCGTTCACAACCCTAATGTTAATTTTATCCTTTTTTTGAGAACCGCCCTCCTCACTAAAAAATCCTCCATTTTTCGCCAAATCCTTTCCAATCCTTTTCTCAAGATCCGATTTTTCACCCGATTTTCCGTTCATCATACCTTTTAAACTAACACCATTTTCTTTTCCCCTAGCCGAGCCCACAAAAGCCCTCGAAGAACTTTTTCTCATATCAGACAAAACCCTAGTAAATTCAGAAGGACTAGAACTCCTACCTCTCGGCACAGAAGAAGTAGAGCGTCTGGGCCGTGTCTCCTCACCCGCCGGCGGCGGCGCCGCCATGGACTTGTCTACCCGAGCCATGGGTTTTAGAGTGGGCTTTTGGGTCGCCGCCCGAACCCGTGATGTGGGCCTGGGATTCTCCTTCCCTACCGAAACGGACCTCCCTGAAACTGGGGATACTTTTCCGGCGGCAGGTGCTGCGGTGATTTTCCCTCCGCCTCCGCCGCGTTCTTTAATCCGGCGCGCCGACGCTGTGGACATTTTGGAATTGATTGAAATGCTGATTTTTTGTGTGTAACTGATGAAAATTGGTGAGGTTAAGGATTTCGATTTATTCTTCAGTATATGAGTTTGAAATGAAATTTGAGGTTTTGTGTTTGGGCGGGCAAACGAGAGTGTTTGGATTTTGAAATTTTTTGGAAGCCTTCACAAAAACTAACATTTTATTTTAATTTATATTGATGATACTATAGTATTTATGGTGAGGTTAATGATTCGTGAAATATTCTGCTTAATTTATGATCGAGTAATCTTTGAAAAAAAAAAATGAAACTTACAAAATCTAAGAAAAAATATAGACGACTGATTTTGTCAAAAATTAAGGATTTTTATTTTCAAATAAATGAGTTATATCATCAGGATTTAGTTACTTTATCTTAGAAGGAAATTATTAACAGTTTCCAAAATTGTTTAGTTACTAAGAAATGTCGAATGAAATATTCTAATATCCGATCCAAAAATTTGATTTACAATTATTTCCAATCAAAAATCTTTGCTCTTACTCTATCTAGTTCCAAAATATTATTCTCATCGCTCTCTAAATCATTTTTCCATTGTCCTTCCTTCATCCTTCCTCTCTTTCTCGATGACGTTCAAAATATATTCATACATTCAAGTTGGGTTTGAACGTTCAAGCACATTTCATTCATTTAAATTTCATATTCTTTTAGGTTTAGGTCTACTCCCACGTCCAAGCGATTATATTAGGGGATAAATTCTTAGAGAGGTGTGGGTGTATTACACCCATCCCTCACGTGATATTATTTTATTATTTTTTTATATTATTAAAATATTATATTGTGAGTAGTGGGTGTAGTACACCTATACTAGTTTAAGAATTTCTCATATTAGGGTTAGAATTTATGTAAAAGTAAGTAGCAGATTATGGTAATCATACTTGAAGGATATGGAATAATGTAAAATATGATGATCTATATAGCTCCGGAAATTAAAGTCACTTAAATAATACTGTTATCACTTATCACAATTGATTAGGTTTTATATAAACCAATCAAAATATCGTTTAAAATAAATAATAAGATGAAGTTAGAATATTTGTTTTTAGACTCATTATTAATTAAAATAACTAAGTTGAACTTTTCAAAATGTATACTTATATCACAATGTGATACTTTTCGGTGACTACAGTTTCAAATATTTAATTTTAGAATTTGGAATTCTTTTTCAAAGAAATCAGGATTTTGTTACTTTATCTTAAAAGGAAATTATTAGCAGTTTCCAAATTTATTTTGTTACTAAAAATACCATTCCAAAAGAAAAGTAACAACTTTCGGGTCCAATTTCCGCTCAACTCAATTTCTAACATCTTAGCCTTTCCTCTACAAAAAAAAAAAAAAAAAAAAAAAAAAAAAAACCCTTATAACTTGGGTAAAGAAATTATTATATTTGATAAAGCTTATATCTAATTAAAGATCTTAGGTGTATATTAAAAGATTGAAAAAAAAAACATTATAGCTTTTCCGTTAAAACAATTAGCTTTTCATTTTTATTAAGGACAAGAACATAGAAAAATGATACTATGATCTTTTCATAAATGACAGAAATTCATCTCTTTTTTCTAAGGAGAAGGATTCATTTCTAACATGTGGGATTATGAAATCCTTAACAATTCTAGCAAATTGGTGAGATACAATATTAATGTCGAGACCAAAAGGTCCAACATGAAAAATAATATTGGACTCCAAAATAAGCTTCCAATTCAGAGCAGACCATTCGGCTAGATCAAGTATGTAAGAGATAAATTTTAGTATATGTTTAATTTTTTTTTACTTTAACTTATACTAATGTATATTATCAAAAGTGAAAGACATAAAATAATGTAAAATATGATGATCCATCCATATAGCTCCAAACATAAATTCAAATTACTAATTTGCTAAAATTATACTAAATTATATAAGTATAGGTCTGAAATGAGCAAATCATATTATTAGGATCTACTATATTAGGTTATACTTCAAATTTTTTGATGTTGTACTATTAATTGTGTCTCTATATTATCTTGTCTCTACATTACTGCTCTGCCCATGATAATGTGTCATATTATGTGATGATACGAATTTTAAGAAAAATTAATAAAATTGATATATTTTTATAAAAAAAAAAGAGATAAATAAGACCGTGAACAGAAATAGAATATGATAATTATATGTATGTGGTATTTTTTGCAACTTAAATATGATATGGCACGTGGTGGTTTTTGAGCATGCACGCGGGGGTCACCAACAGTCCACCACCAACCATTATTGGAGGGTCCCAAATTATAGACAGAGTTTGGCGGGTTATGGGTGGCGCGTGGCGGGACCCGATGTCCACGATCCGGATTTTTTGTATACTTTTTTATTTTATGGTTTTCTTTTTTATTTTTATTTTCAGATTGTTTCGTCTTATTTCAGTAATTTTTTTGTTTCTTTTCATTTTTATTATTACTATTTAGTGTTTGTTTTTCAACAATTTTCAGCGTTTTAACTTATTTTTCCTTATTATTTAACTTTATAATCTAAGCAGTATATAAATATTATGTCAAACTTTATTGTAAATTATTTTAATTGTATTGATACAATAAAAAAATTATTAAAATGATCCATACATGTTAAAATAACAAATGAAATAGTAAATGCTAACTAAACACAATTAAATTAAATAATGGAGCCTAAATAGTGTTAAGAGCCTCACACCATTGAAAAATAACTCTTCGTTTGAAGCTCCATCCTATGTGGCAATGACAGCACCAGCACCACTCTGAAACTTCACCATTATGGATATTTTTCAAATAGCATAAAAAAATCTCATTATATAATCTTTAACATTTATTTCCACGTCAAATTCCAATATGTCATGACTCCACACACCATACATTGATTTGTCACTTAAAATTTAGGTGAGGAAAGAATCAACTACAATGAAATCAATCATCAGGGGGCAGCCACACGTTAGGCCAAGGAAAGACACTCGTCACCCTTGTTTTTTTGTTTTTTTATTATTAATTTTGAAATAACCATATTACCCTCTATTGATTTCATCTATTTTTTAAACGTAATTACAGATAATATATTCCTTAATTATTACTTTTAGAAAATACGGATTTCAATTTTTTTTCTCAATTGCTTCAACCTTCTGCAGCTCTACTCTGTCAGTCTGTCACAACTCACAATCAACTATGTTATCCATTTATTCTAAGTTCTCTCATAGCATAGGTAAAATCATTAATACTAACTCAAATAATTTATAAAAATAGATTTATAGATTAGTATAAGAATTGGGGAAACGATAGATAAAGAGAGAAATTGAAGAAGAATTACAGAAAACTAGTGTCCTCAAGGGAACATCGAAACGGTGCAGACTTTAATCTATAACCAGTAAAGTTTAGGATTCAAACATCACCGCTCCTTAATTCTGTGTTTGTTAGTTATTATGAAATGGAAGCTCATTTCTTCCATTCATATTGACATTGACACTCGTGCTATACTTATTGAGAAACTATTTGAGGAAAGTATGTTAATGATGACTAAGAAGTTATGAATTTAAATTTGATGAACAATTTTAAAATAAAACTACATCGCATGCATCTACTAAGTGCACGGCAGCTCCTAAAATGCTAGTGAATAATTCGAACTCCAATTCATGCTCTCGGTCATACATACAACATATTCGAACTCCGAAGACCATTTCGGATTTCTGATTCTCAATGTGTATTTCATTTTCGATTCCCACTATTAGTTAAATGCTAGTATATGACATGATTAAAATACATGATTATTTGCAAATCATCAAATATCATTGATTTCAAAGGAAGAAATAAAGAAGGAAGCAAATAGGAATAGAAGATTCAAGTGGGAAGAAAAGACTAAAAAGAAGTAAAATTGGTAAAGTCTATAAAATATAAATATTGCCCAAAACGTAGCATTGGAAGCTTCTGTCGAAAAATGAATCGACGTGGCACGATTTCAGTCGAGCCCCTCAAATCGATTTCAAACACAATACAATTACAGACTCATTTCCTCCTCACCACCCAAATCACGAACTTCACACACAACACACAGTAATGGCGTCGGTGCTTCACACGCCGCTTCCTCTCTCCTACCATCGCATTTCTTCCTCAAAATCTGCTTCCACTTCCGTCTGTAGTTTTCCGACAGCTCAAAAGATTCGCTATTTGTCAACGCTTCACCGGGAAAACCGTGATTTCAACAACGACGTCGTCTGCCGATCGTCTACTGCTGAAGTCGCCTCATTCTTTGAGCCCGCTCCGCCTAAAGATGATGATCTTATTTGCTCCCTCAAGATTAAATTATTGGTACTTTGTTAAATTTGCTGCTTGAATCTTGACTTTCAATGAATTCTTGCTTTTATCTTTATTGCTCAAAAGATCCTTGTGCTACTTTGTTCTTCATGTTTGCCTGCTAAATTTCTGCTGCTTGAATCTTGACTTTCAATGAAATTCTTGCTTTTATCTCTATTTTTCCGAATCTTGGAGCATGTTTTTAGAGCAAATATTGCGTGTCGTTCTTAAATTATTAGGAAATTAGTGTTTTGGTGATTTGTATTTTGATACTATGATCCTAAATGCTACTATTAAGGAATGAAGTTGTTATTAGATGTCAAGATTCAATTTTTTAGATTTTTGGTTGTATAATTTAGTTATTTAGAAACCTTAAGATATTCGTAGAAAGGTTATGTCTTTGTTGAATCAATTTTTTATTGCATGATCAAGAACAAAATTAGTTAGAAAATCTAACTTCTAGGTTATAAAAGTATGTCAAACATGGAAATGGTCATAACAGCTCTTAGTTAAATCAATTTCTTGTATCTTAATGAACAAAGCGAGTCGCGTAATCATGTCTTTGAAATGAAATGGTAAAGGACTAATTACACATTTTGCTCTTAGTGACATTAGGATTTATGTGGATTAATGATAACTTTATTTGGCTTATAAACATACAAGTGTCTACATTGGTCTGAATCTGAACTGTTGTCGATACCTGAGATAAAAAAAATTCTTCCAAGATTTCCTTGTCACTTTTGATTGCTCGTCCTGATTGCCTTTTTGGTAAATTTATGAAGCCTTCAAAGAGAATTATTTAATAAAATTCGTTTCGAATGTGATGCTACTTTCTTCCATATCGTCCGTTTGAATTATGCTCGAACCTGTGTGTAAGCAATTATAAGTTAGTTGGCTGGCTAAGTGATAATGTAGAAATCTAGTGCGAGAAGATACATATCTGTGTGGAATATGTAACTATATCAGTAACAATTCTAGATTATGCTCGAATTCAGTGTCTATTCAACTTTCCTGTAAAATTGATCTCTGACAAATCTTGTTTATATGTAAATATGTAACTGACTCTACTGGCTGCTCCAATTCTCATACCGCAGAATAATAGTGCGCCAATTACAGAGTGCTTTTTTTTGTTTGAATTTAATTTGAGTTCGGAAACTGTGAATTTAATTTGAGTTCGGCTGTCAATTACAGAGTGCTGTTTCTGGTTTGAATAGAGGTCTTGCAGCGAGCGAAGATGACCTGCAAAAAGCTGATGATGCAGCGAAAGAGCTTGAAACAGCTGGAGGTTCGGTCGATCTGTCAACTGACCTTGATAAGCTGCAAGGCAGGTGGAAACTGATTTACAGCAGTGCTTTCTCGTCTCGGACTCTTGGGGGTAGCCGTCCCGGGCCACCTACCGGGAGGCTTCTTCCTATAACTCTCGGCCAGGTATGCTAGCGTTCCTATCCACTTGAATTTTGACTTCTTCGACGTATACAAGTAATTTAGGTTAATCCACCATGTATATATAAAAACTTTAATGGCTTGAACAATTTTGAGGTTATTTGAGCATCTAATCTGTAAAATATTCACTCACATGTATTGTCAATCTAACCTATCACACGACATAAATGAAATTATTAATCTGTCACATTTCAAGAATTATATCTTCATTTGATAATTTATTTATCCTTTCGTCCTAGCATAAAAAGAAATTGTTGTGAGTGGCTATAGATCCATCCAAATGAGTAACATATCGCCCGCTGAGTCGTTTCTGTAACAAAATTTATGCATGTTGTAACTCTACACGGGGATAATCTATTATTCGTTTTACTTCCAAAATTCATTGCATAATTTGTGCTTAATTAGGTATTCCAAAGGATCGATATCTTCAACAAAGATTTTGACAACATCGTTGAGCTCGAGTTGGGCGCTCCGTGGCCTCTGCCGCCTCTTGAAGCAACCGCAACCTTGGCCCACAAATTCGAACTCATAGGTCAGTGCAAGATGCAGAAACTTGTCTTATCATTTGATTTAACTCGTTCTTCTTCGATCTTCTCGTTGTATCAAACCTTGAACATTATCTTAAGATTATGTTACTGTAATAATATTGAAACAGGAAGCAATGGAATCAAGATTGTTTTTGAGAAAACAACAGTGAAGACTAAAGGAACCTTGTCTCAGTTGCCAGAATTGGACATTCCCCGCATACCCGATGCACTAAGACCGCAATCGAATACTAGAAGTGGTGAGTTTGAAGTAACGTATGTCGACTCTGATACGCGTATAACTCGGGGAGACAAAGGAGAGCTCAGGGTGTTTGTCGTTGCGTGAGATTTTGGTGGCGCGATTTTGAGGACTCTGTTTTCTCTTATGTCTCTGGGGAGCTTTGGTTGCATCCGTTGTAGAGAGATGCAGTTCTGTTACAAGTTTATAAGTTGAATGTAACAATAACATCTACATGTTGATTCTTTTCCTCTTCCTTATACTCCTTTCAAATTTTGATTATTGTCATATATATTTCAATCTGTAATTATAAACATATACCAAATCTATTGTTTTTTTAATTGAGATCATGGCCAATTTTATTTATGATCGTAATTATGACTGACTTAGTTTCATTTCGTGTAGATAATGTTTTGTTGATGTGCAATTGCAAATTAAGGTATATGTGGTGAATTGATTTGCCAATAATTCTTTATTTTTTGGGAAGAATCAAACTGTTACCTGTGTTGTGTGTTATTAATAGAGGGAGATGTATGCCAATTTGCACTGAGAAATTCGTTAAAAAGAAAAAAAAAAAAAAAATGATGCCTACAGGATATAAATGTGAAAAATGAGAACACAAATTTAACATGAAACGTTCAACACGAAGAGAAGTAAGTGAGCAGAGGAGGAAAAGCATCAAATTTGTGGTTTGATTTTTATGCATGGGCTCACAATTCATTCTACTCCATCCGTCCTATATAAGTTAAAGAGAGTATATCCTAATTAATACTCCTCCGTCTCATTTATAATAATCACTTTCTTTTCGGCACGTGTATTAATTAAAAGAAAATTTGGGATAAAAGGTGTGTTTGGTGGAGCTTTTATTGAATATTTTATTGTTGTAATAATGTAATAAAATTGTTTTATTTTTTGGATGAAAGTGTAATAGTGTAATGATATAATAATGAAAGGAAAAGTTGTTTGAGGAAACTGGTCAACTTAGGTGGGACGCCCCGAAAAGGAATATTGACCATTATAAATGGGACGGGGGAGTACATAATAGGCCCCCAATTTATTTATTTTAGTTTTTCATGTATAAAACTAGTTTGTTTAGAATTATGAATTAAATTATTAAAATAATTCGATAAAATACTTACATGTATCTTAAACGTATTGAAACTCTATCTTTATAGTAGTAATTTTTTTCCTTTTAAGAAATGTATTTAGACATTATTTCATTTCTTCTAGTTCTTATTTATCAATTAGTAGGATTTTTTTTTGTACTTTAAATTAGTTGAACGAGCAACAGAAATTCACACCATCATTTGTAATAAGTTAATATACTTGTTAATAAATATGGATATTTTTGAATGATATACATAGTGTTTCAATTCAACTCTATGGGAAAGATGATCACAAAAAAAAAGTACTCTACGGGAAAGAGATTGATCACGGGGAGGTGGTGATTCATATAGATATTAAATATACCACGTTAAATTTTGAATGCGTCAATGTGTATAATGGACTTGAATTATTGAGGTGCATGAGTTGTTACATATTACCAATTAAAGCTATGCATAATTTATGTTGCCCAAAAGCAATTTCAACTGCTGCTTGATTGTGCAAATCGAATGACGTTGCAATTGTCCCCATGGAGATAGCTTAGTGGTAAAAGTGAGCGTCTGAGACTGAGAGGTTTCAGATTCGAACTTCATAAAGCGCTTCTATAGGTCGAGCCTGCCACACCTGTACTTGGAAAGTGTGGTTTAATTACCTGCCCTGTGTGGTTTGCAGGCTACTGCCACTACAAGAAAACTGGGCTTTTGCGACATTTGAAATGTGTCGCTAATGATTGATTTAATGTCGCAAATCAGCATTTGCGACATTTTTTGTGTCACGTTGAATTCTATCGCCAAAGGGGTATGTAGCAAATTTACGACGTTTTTTTTTTCATTTGTGCCGCAACATATATGACACTTTTTGCAACACCAAAATAATTGTCATTTAAAATAAACGACACATTATGCGTCACTAAGTGCAGGGATATACGTCACTTTTTGCGACACATTATGCGTCATTGGTTGTAATGACGTGTCCTATTTTGCGACATTTTTCTGCATCATTTTAGATTTTGTTGGAAAAGAAATATGTAGCAATTTAACGACATTTCTATGCTTATGATGCTAATATAAGACACTTTTTGCAACACTTAAATAGTTGTCACACCAAGTTCACAACACAGTATGCGTCATTAGCTACAGTGATGCATTCCAATTTACGACACATTATGCATCATTAATTAAAATGAGATGACATATTTTACGATATTTTTTAACGTCAATTCAGATTGTGTCGGGGAAAAAATGTTGCAGTTTACGGCATTTCTTAATTATGACGCAACATGCATGACACTTCGTACGACACTAAATTAATTGTCATATAAAATTAACGGCGCATTAAGAGTCACTAATTATAGTGATGCATGTCAATTACGACACATTATGCGATATTAGTTTAAATGTGTCGTCTTACTTTACGACACTAGTATGTGACATTAATCCTCATCAATTTGACATATTTTTTGCGACACGTATAACATCAATTTTTAGACATCACATATTATTTGCGTCATATATAACCTTTCACAAAGCATTGAACATGATAAGTAATACACAATATGTATTAAATGAATAATGAACTGGATATGATATTAAAATTAGTAAAAGCACAATGTTTCAAAAATATGAAAAGCAACATTTTAAATGTCAAAGTAAACTATTAAAACCAATATTCATCACTCTAGCATACTAAATGTCTATATTTATTCAATAAAAAAATTAATGCAAATTCCACAAGCAATTATATGTCGATCATTGCTTCTTCCTCATTTTCCAGCTTTTCTCTTGGTCACTTTTTTAGTTTTCTCTTGTTCCTATAAAATTGAAACAAAATATATTATTCAACACACAAATACAATTAAAAAAAATAATTGAAACAATATCAGTTGAACATAATACCTGAATATTTTTTCATATTGAGGATCTAATTGGTGGAGCAATATGTCGTTCCCTTTTACAAAATTTGTTTCTTGCGTCCACTAATAGATCAATCCAACAATATTATATATATTAATCTAGTACTAGAATGAAAATTACTTTGAAATATGAACAATGTTTACCTCAAGAGAATCAGTGGCTGGAACGGAGTCTATATTTTCCATTGATTGAGAAAATGAACCATTATTTAGCGCTTGTATGCGTCGAGAACTCAAAGACTCCGATACCTTGTACAATATAATTTAAATTTATGAGTTAAACATACAAAAGTAATTAAAATGACGTATACTTGAATACTTACATTCATATTTTGACCTTGAAACAACTCCATTTTAGAAAAACATTCATCTTTCAACTTCTGCATCTGCTCTTCAAACACCTTTTGTATGCTTGCAATTTTGTCATTGGATTTCTCCTCGACAAGTCGCTCAAACTCTTCTCGAGAGGTGAAAACCACATTCTTATCTTTTTTGAAGCAAGACTGGCACTACGAAGACATCCTGGTGCTTCAGTTCCAACAACTTTCTCAAAAATCGCATCATTAGCATCTATATCATCGATCAATTCCTCAGGCAATTTGTTCTTCAACTCTCTCAAACGAGCCTGATTAAAAAATATAGTTAAAAGAGTTTAAGCAATTCTATTAAAAAAATATCATTTCCAACCATATTAATCATTTTGAGCAGTTTGAAAAAAAGAAGAATTTAGCAATTTACTTACAATTTTCTCTTCAGCATTCTTGTCAATAGGTTTTCCAGTCTTGCTCTCTCTTGAATAGATAAACAAATCTACCTTTGATGGTTCCTTTCCAAATTCCCGACGATACTATAAAAAGAAACAAAATTATCACAATAGCGACTCCAATTACTTGGTTAATAGGCAAATTTTAGAAATTATTGTGTATGGATAATACCTCTGCTTTGGCACTTGCAACATCCTTTCTTCCCATTCTAGATGGCAACTTGACATGCTTTCGACTTTTTCTATTTGCCTTACTGACCTTCTGTTGTTCAATATTAGAAAAATTGTAAGATTGATGTATAATAAAACAAAGGCATCGACATTAAATAATATTAAGTGCATTACTTACTAACCTTTGCATTGTTAGAACTCCAATAGTTTACTAAGACCGGCCATTGCTCAGCTTCCACCCTTTCTGGACATTTCACTAGTAGCGAACTCTTGTCATTCTTGTATGGTGTATAATATTTTGCTTTCAATCTGTTCTTCCAGTCCTTCCAAAGTTTTCCGAGTTTCTTCAAACAATTCTTTTTATAATCGTCTGGCAAATTTGTATTATCCTACAAGAGCAAAATAAAAAGGAATGATGGCAGTGATTGTACTATTGAAATTATTGAAAACAATTTAATTAAAAGATTAAATACATTCACTTCCTTCCATACGAAATCCTTTTGTCTAGATGGCACTGCCCTCCAATCAGTATATGAAAGGGGCAACTTGTTTCCATCTTTTGCCAGGATTCCCAAATGAGATGAAAATACACTAGCATTGGTTCCAATCACTTGTTTGTCTGCATCTAGTTCTAGTAACATTACCTTGTCAGTGCCCCAAGCAAATCCAATCTTGCCATGACCTCTTCTAACAATTTCTGTAGTCATATTTTTATAAGATATTATAAGAATTAATATATTATTGAAAAATGATTACATAGACAAAAGTATAAAACAATCAAACAAATTTACCTTGATCATTGATATCGTCAGCAATATCTTCAGTCTCACCCTCATCGGATGGGGATTTGGTAGTGTCCGAGTCGTTTGGTAGTGGCTTTGAATGATGCATGATGTTGCTGGACACTTTGTTATAATATATTTTTATTATTTTGTTATAGTAGATTTTTTTATTGAAATAGTTAGTTGACAGAGATTTTGCTTTGCAAGTTATCATTTTATGGTCGTTATTTATATTTGTAGTTTTATTGAGGGTACTATGTATTGATTTATTTTTATGAGTTGATATTAATGTATTTAAATTATTTAAATAGGCAGAAATATGTGTCGATAAATGAAATCATGCCCATTTTTTTTTAATGATCTTTAAGTCGAGTATATGTCTATATATATGTTTTATTTTTTCCATTAGATCAATCTTTCTATTGAAAATTGGATGACGCATAATTGCATAAAATTATGACACATTACTTAAGTGACGTATATATACAACACTAAATACAACACAATTATATATATGTTGTATAATTATGACTTTTAATTAAAGTGTCACAAAATAATTGTAGCAATTAAATGACATAGAAAAATGTGTCGCATTTGTGTCACAAAATTGTGACACATTATTTGAGCGACGTAAATATGGGACACTGGATGCAACACCGTTATATATATGTTTTATAATTATGACATTTTATTGACGCGTCACAAATGAAATTGTCACATTTAAAAAGACATAGAAAAATGTGTCGCACTTGTGTCAAATAATTATGACACATTACTTAAGTGACGTATATATATGACACTAAATACAACACCGTTATATATATGTTGTATAATTATGACATTTTATTGAAGTGTCGCAAATAAATTGTAGCAATTAAATGACATAGCAAAATGTGTCGCATTTCTGTCACAAATTTGTGACACATTATTTGAGCGACGTAAATATAGGACACTAGATACAACACTATTATATATATGTTGTATAATTATTACATTTTATTAAGGTGTCGCAAGAAAACTGTTACAATTCAATAACATCAAAGCAAATGACGCATTTGTGTCATAAATATGTGACACAATATTAATATGACGCACAACTAATGCAAATATACAACACAAATAGTAGAAGTGTTGTAGTTTTATGACATTTACATGTAATGTCGTGTGCCTATATGTCGCATTTGCCCAGTTTTCTTGTAGTGTGCACAAGAGACGGGGGTTTACCCAGTGCACACCGAAGGCAGCGGCTGCGGGTTCCTACGATATCAAAAAAAAAAAAAAAATGACGTTGCAATTAAATTGTAGTACTATTTTTCTTTAGACATTTAATTAAGTTTGGAATCGATTTTTAATAATCTTCAATCTTAGCTGATCTCACTAAACATCAAAAGAATATGACTAAACCTAACATTTAGTATGTTAGGTGATACATCACATATTGGTGCGACGCGTTTTGCTTCCCATTTTAGCAATACTATCTGTTTCTTTTTCAAAAATTAATGTGAAAGATGCTTCCATGCATTTTGCAAAAAACTCGTTTTGCTTTCGTCAAAAAAAAATAAAAAATAAAAATCAACTCGTCATGCTTATTTCTTTTCTCTATTTATACGATGAAATTTTGCAAGTTAGAATAATATTCTCATCTTCCCTTCATCTGGGAGATGGAATTCCACCCTAATCCAAAGAGTTGGAATTCCTCCCCACCTTATAGTGGTCCGAGGAAACGGCGACGGTGCCCGCTCCATAATTTATTATCAATAATTATCGAGAAAATATAGGAAAATCTTAGGTGGTGATTGGTATGACTGAATGGAATATGGTAGGAATGACCATTTTATTCCATCTTCCATTTCGTCCAACCAATTGCCTCCTAAGGCTCATTTACCTTGTTAATCATTCTACCGTCGTCAAGTCAAGGTAAAAATACGAATCGTGGAATTTGATCGAGATTATTCTTTGATTCTGTTTTTTTGTTGTTGTCTACTTAATTCCACTCCTTGATCTTCTGCCACATATTCTTAATTCATTTCATGCACGTTAATGGATAATGTTGATAGACTTTGCTATGAAATATATTCATTCATCTTTCGCAAGCGAAGAATTTTATTGGAAATATGACACTTATAATGTAATTATTTAATTATCAATAATATTTTAAGAGGTGAGGGCAGGAGAGAGTTGGCGGATGAGAGAGAGTATTGTGGCGAAGAGAAGCATCATTTAATTGGCAATATGTAACAACTCGGACTATTGGTGGTTTATCTCCTTGGCGATTTGTTTAACATACAGGATCTAATCTAATGTCATAAAATATTTACATAATAATTTAACAATGACATATGTATAATCAATCCCTCTATAAATCAAATGTTGAATGATATATTGTTGCAAGTTGCAACTGTGCCCTTTGTATCTTTACTTGGAAATTGACTGAACTCATCAGCATATACTATAATGTTTCGATAATATAGTGATTTTTTTTTTGTAATAAATATATATATCTTGTTGTAATTTATAAAAAATAATCAAAATTTATTAATACATCAAATTTGATAGTAAGATGTTTTATTAAGTAAACCGAAAAAGTCAGAATCCTCTAAAACAATGTCAATCAATTTTGGTTTGATGGTCAATATTAAAATTCTTATTTTGAGGTTTGCACGTGGATACAATCATTCCAATCGCATTCGTGAAAAAAAAAAGGTGGTGGTGCAAATAGATCCTTATAGTATAATAGAGAAGTGTAAATACACTTTTAACGAAATATTAGAGGCTGTCAGTCCCCTAACGTTTTCATAAGTAGTGCGAATGAGGCCTTCCCTTTTAACAGACTTCTAAACGATTTCAAAGAAATTTCGATTCTTTTAAGGGAAACGTGCTTGTTTTCGTTCTTGATGCCTTCTTCAGTTCAGCTCTACTACCACCGATGCCGACTGTGGGGTTTCCCTCTCCGTCGAGAACGAATTATTACACAATTGTTTGAGTTCCATCTAAAGGGAGACGAGCGCGGGCGATGATGACGGCCTAGTCTCGCCATACTCGTCTTCTTCTCTGTCGGCCTTTCTGACGACAGTGGAAGGTTGCTTGGACTAGTTTTGGGTGAAAAGGTGTTACTCTCGATCAATTTTTGTCGTTGGGACTTGTTATTTTGGCAATCCTTGTAGATTAGAGACGGACATGTTCTCAAAATAAAAAATGAATATCTATAAGATGCGGCTTCTAACTTCTATTTTCTTGTTTTAGTCAGTATACATTTTTTTTTTCTTTTATCAATTCACGTGTTTAGTATTAAATCATGAGAGTGATTCAATAGATCTAGATAACTTGTGCAGTTGTGTTTTTTGATTAAATTAGTTTTGAACTCTTCGGTTTAGCTTTTAAGCTTCTTAAAATAGCTTATAAGTTCTTTATTATTAAGAATTTAGGAGCTTATAAGCTATTTTAAGGAGCTTTTAAGCTCAACCAAACACCCTATGGAGAACTTTTGCAATAATGCACGCACGCTGATTTCCGATTCCAGTTGCCTCTGACATTGAGTTATGAGATCGTCTCCAATAGTGGCGAGAAGTAGTTGATAAACTCTGAAAATTTGCAGATAAAATGATAGTAGTTGATGAACTCTGGAAATTTGCATAAATGGGAAGAATTGAAGAATGAAACAAAGCATTAGTATAGGTGGGGTTAGGGAAGGGAACAACTAGATCCACCAAAAAGAAAAGGAGAAAAGAAAAATTAAAATTTTCTAACAGAGTTTGCAAGTCTGTTAAGGTTTGGACTTTTTCGTAATATTTATTAAAATGATAGGAGGTTGACAGCCCTTAACGTTTTCTCGAAAGTATATTTGTACTTCTCACTTATACTAATAATATGAGGATATCTGCACCATCACCCGAAACAAAATTGAGAAATTAGTTTGTATGAAGGGTCTCAGCGCATGCAGGTAAAAATAACAATAACTAATCATCAAAACTCTAACATAACAATAATGCGACGACACAAGGATTTACGTGGTTCGATCGATGTGATCTACGTCCACGGGAGAGAATATAGAGAGCTTTATTATACTTGAAAGTACAAAGAATATTGAATGAATCTAAACCTCTAATCTAGCATCTATTTATAAGCCTTGAAATGAGCCATAATCTTTCTAGGATTTGGATTCCTTATACATATCTTGTTTCCTAGTACATGCATATCCGATTCCCATTCATAATAGGATTCTATCCTCCCCCAAAGTAGGGCTTCGTGACTTGGTCTTCAAGGTAGGCGTCGACTGTAATTGGGCTGAGCTCTTGGGCCGAGCTTGAATGTATAGGCCCACCTAGGTTGGGCCTTAGGTCGGGCCCAAGACGAGGCCGGTACTATCACATCCCCCCCCAAAAAATAGGAAAGAAGACGTGTAGACGTAGACTACGAGGTCGAATTGCCGAGGTGATTGATCGCGCAAATCACCCGTACGAACTGGATTGCCGAACTTATCGCCCGAGCTGAGTTAGCAGATAGAACGAGATGATTAAATTTGGCCCTCAGCGGCTTGGTTATGTTGCTCAGGTCGCTTTATAGGCGTGGCCCATACCCGAACTTAAAAGGAGGGAAAAGTAACAGGCCGTTTTGAATTTGGTGGAGGGACGGTTCATATTCCGAGAAAGGCGGGCCCACGTTTACACGTGTACAACGGGTAGCGGCGGGATTCAAATACGTATAGTGTGGGATTTGAAACGTCTCCCCTATCCCGTTGTTTCACATCCGCCGCTATAATAAAAATTTTTCGTCCCGGAAAATCATTTTTCTACTTTTCTCTGTCCCCTCAAAAGCTTCAACTTCCCGTCTCGCTGCGTCGCCGGTGCTCACGCCGTTGAAACTTCCATTCGCGACCGGTCCAGAAAACTTCTGCTCACTTTCCCAAGTAAGTATGGCCTCCCACTCTCAGTCTAGTAGTAATAGTGGCTCTCTTCCGGCAAGGGCCGTCGCCGACAGCGTAGAGTTTAGGATTTTTACCTTAGAGTCTTCTGAACCTATTATCGAAAGATTAACAGTGCCCCCACTTGTGAAGGGGAAGGTGGCTGATTACCCCTCATCCTTAGATGAGGTTAGGATTAGGTGGCTCGCCCAAACCTATAATTTTCCTTTGAATGCTGAATTAGTAGAACCGCGCCCAGAGGATAGGGCCTGCTCTCCCCCATTGGGGTTTGTTACTATTTACGAGGACAGCCTACACGCTGGTCTTCGTGTGCCCCTCCCCGAGCCCTATTCCGAGCTCCAGAAGAAGTTGGGATTAGCATTAGGGCAGATAATGCCAAATTCCTTTAGGCAGTTTACCGACTTGGGTGTTGCGGCGATTGATAAGGGTTATCAAATTTCTGCCGAGCTCATTCACGAGCTCTTTCTTTTCAAGAAGAGTGCGGGCTGGTACTATGCCACCGCCCGAGCTGAGTTCAAGGGGCGAACTCAGAATAAGGTGGATAGGTGGCACACGAAGTTTTTCTTTTGTCGTCATCATAGTTTTGTCGACTTTGTTTGGAGGTTAGAGAAGCCTCGCGAGTGGGTAATTGGCGAGGTGGATAAAGCTTTAGGGTCCGCTATGAGAGCGATGAGGGATCACGGTCCTTTTGAGGGCTGCTACAGTGAAGACTCCTTAGCTGAAGCGGGGTTGAGCCCGTACGAGCCCCAGAGGATGGTGGATCCTTCGACGGGTGAGGCCCCGCTAGTCCTCCTAGGGTTGTTGTATATATATTTTTTTCTTGATTTTCGCCGTCCTTACTCCTTTCTTACTTGTTTTTGCAGTGAAGAACTTTGGTAAGTTTAAGGGGGGCGATGCCAAGGCCGCAGCTCGCGGTACCAAGAGGGCGAGGTCGACCGCTCAATCCGCTTCCCCCTCCGACCAGAGTCAGCTCGGGGGAACCTCTGACTTAGCTCCGCGCGCTGAGGCAGCGGGGCTTGCGGCGAACGTTCGCGTTACTCCCCCTATGCCACCCCAGAAACGGGCCAAGGGCGGAGAGCGTGTCGAGGTAGAGATTCTCGAGATCTCGGGCGGCGACGCGAGTCCGGCAGCTCCTCTAAACAAGTTGGCCGATCTGCCTTTTCCCGAGGTGAAGACATTGCCTTTAGTACATATTTCCTGTAATTCTTGCCTGCGTAGCTAACTGTACTTCTTTTGACAGGGCCTCGATACAGTCGTGGGGTGGCTGAAGAGCAGCGTTGGGGAGATGTCCGCGAGACATGAGGACGAGAAGAGCAAGTATTCTGAGAAGCTTATGGTGGTCACCGCCAGGGCGAGGAAGGCTGAGGCCGAGCTGAAGGGGGCCAAGGAGGAGATGAAGGCCGCGAGAGCCGAGCTGGTCGCTCAGCTCGCGAAGGCCGAGGCGGAGGCAGAGAGGGCTCGGATTGAGGCCGAGCGATTCCAGAAGCTGGAATCCGAACTGCAGGCGGCGAAGGATCGGGAGGCCCAGCTCGCGGCGAGCCAAGGAGAGGTTCTTCGGGCCTACACGGAGAGGCTACTGTTGTCGGAGAGCTTCTCCAGCCTAGCCAACGACTTGGCCCTACTCATCAATGGGAACTTCGCCATGGCCGCTTTGGAGAAGGCCGCCGAGGATTTCCCTGATCTGGATGTGGCGAAGTACGGCTTTGAGCGCCTCGGGGATGATGCTCTCCCTTCCCAGTATGCCAGAGTGGTCCGGGAGTACCTCGGTCAGCTTCCTGTCTTGGAAAGTCTCGCCGGCTCGTCTGAGCTGCTATCTGCCGAGCATGTTGCTGACTGCTCGGTAGATCAGGACGCCGACCTGGATGCCGCCTTTGCTTCTCTTCGCGACGACGAAGAAGAAGATAAGGATGAAGAGGAGCTCGAGGCCTCGGCTGATGGAGAGGGCCTCGGTGGTGCTGGCGCTGACGGTTCTTCGCAGGACCCCCCCTCCGTGCTGCCACTTTCTCAGGACAAGGAGGTCGATGCTCCTTAGATTTCTTCCTTTTTTTTTTTTTGTAACTTGTACTCAGACATTTGTGAATAAACGAATTTTCGCTTTCTTTTTGTGTGTAGATTTCTAATAACCTTGGTATAGCTTCTTTTCATAAGCAAATAAGTCTCCTATCTCAAGATTTATCTGAACAACGGTCTCTAGCTCGGTTGTGGATGGATAAATGTCGCCGAGCTGAAGAGCTTTTTGCCGAGAAGTGTTCTTTGTTGAAATCAACTGAAGCCGAGCTGAAGGAATGGCGAATGAAGTTCGAGGCGCTTGGCGTGGAGGCCGAGGTCAAGCGGATCGCTGCTCAAGAGCATGCTGATTTGCTTCAAGCCAGGCTTCTTCAGACCGAGGAAGAACTGGAAACTGCCCAAGGTCGGGCTGACCCTGTTTCTGAGGATCACAAGAGGATCGCTGAGGAGCACGCCGAGTACGAAGATATTATCCGACGTGCTGGTGGTATCACCATTTCCGAGGCGGAGCTAAAGATGAAAGAAGACTTGGTGACCTATATCGATCTAAAAGAAGCAGTCGGTCCCGAGTCTCCTTTGCTCCAAGGTGCCTTTGACATGCTCAAAGAGAGTGCGGGCAGGTATAAGTGTATTCTAGAGCGCCGGCCAAAATTACGTGCGCTGCTGGCCAAGGGTGCGGGTGCCGACCTCCCGTCTTCTTCTCGAACGGTGCCTGCTCGCGAGGTAAAGACAGCTTCGCAGGGACATCAGGTCGGCCCGAGCCGAGGTGGCCGAGCTGCGAGGCCAAGGTTGGCGACTTCGCCAGGGCGGAGTCCTTTCTCCGGAAGCGGTCGAGGTCGAGGTCGAGGTCGGATTTCAATCGATGACATCCTGGGAATTACTTCATTCGAGGATCGGTGGCTTAACTTTAGCAAGAAACCTCCTCCTTCGTAGACTAGCTCGTTTTTGCCTGTAACTTATGTACATACGAATATTTCTAAATAGTTAGAAATAAATAAATATAGATTGAGTTCGTTGAACTTCCTGTTCGTCGTGAAGATAGCTTTCTTATTTTATTTGCATGTTGCATTTATGAGGGAGCAGAACTCGGACCTCTTTTTGTTTACAAGGGAACCTTAGTTCGGACCTCGTATTGTGATTCTCTCGGGGGAACTTGGTTCTGACCCCGATTGAGATCTTATTATCCTATGTGAGGGAGTTTGACTCTGACCTCGTGGGATCTTCCTTTTTGGAGGGAGACGAGCTCGGACCTCGAAAGGGTTTTCTTTGCGCATTGGATACTTCGTATAAGCAAACTAAAAGACACAAGAGTATGCAAGACGAAAAGAAACTTTATTAAGAAAAGACAGATCAAAACAAAAAGGAGAGTTTTGACGAGCTCGCTAAAAACAAAACATTGACTTAAAGAAAAGAAAAGGAAAAAGAAAAACTAAAAGACTCTATATGCAGGACTTTGTTGCTCATACGAAGAATCTCTTTAGATGGGCGATGTGCCACGTCCTGGGTATCAGCTCGCCTGAAAGATAGGTGATTTTGTAGGCTCCTTTGCCGAGTACTTCGTGCACTCTGTAGGGTCCTTCCCATGTGGCCTCGAGCTTGCCGAGCTTCTCTGAATGACTTATCTCATTATTTCTAAGCACAAGGTCTCCGACCTGGAACTGCTGGGGTTTGACCCTTTGATTATAATATCGGGCCATCTGCTGCTTATACCGAGCTTCCTTTATGCTGGCTAGTTCCCGCTTCTTCTCAAGTAAATCCAGGTCGGTTCGGCGCTGCTCTTCATTGGCTTCCGCTGAGAAATTGATAGTGCGGGGGCTTGGTGCCCCGACCTCCACTGGTATTACCGCTTCTGTTCCGTATACTAAACGGTACGGGGTTTCTCCCGTGGGAGTTCGGGGTGTAGTCCGGTATGACCATAAGACGTTTTGGAGATTGTAGATCCACGCCGTTTTATCCTTCTCTAGGCGAGCTTTGAGTCCATTTACTATCGTCCTGTTGGTGACCTCGGTCTGGCCGTTGGTTTGAGGTCGGTTGACCGAGGTGAAATTTTGCTGGATATTGAGTCCTTCGCAAAATTCTTGGAATGCTCTGCTCGTGAATTGCGTCCCGTTGTCCGAGATGAGGACTCTTGGAACTCCAAACCGGCACACGATGTTCTTCCAAACAAATTCGACGGCTTTCTCACTTGTGACTTTTGTGGAAGGTTCGGCTTCGACCCACTTGGTAAAGTAGTCGACGGCGACTATTAAGAATCGTTTTTGCTTTGGGGCCAGGTAGAACGGATCCACAATATCAATGCCCCACTCCACAAATGGCCACGGGCTTTGTATAGTGGAGAGGTCGGTCTGGGGTACCCTCGTCACCTTGGCGTGCAGCTGGCATTTCAGGCATTTTTTCACGAATTCTTCCGCGTCTTTTACCATTGTTGGCCAATAGTACCCCCACCGCATGATTTTCTGTGCTAGCATTCGAGCTCCGACGTGGCTTCCGCATGACCCGGAGTGCACTTCTTTTAGTGCGTAGTCCGCTTCCCTCGGTCCCACACACTTTAGGAGAGGCTGTAGGTATGACTTTCGATAAAGGACTCCTCCTTCGAGGACGTACTGCGTGGATTTAGCCAGGATTTTTCTGGCTTCCATTTTGTCCTCAGGAATCTCCCCGCTCTCTAAATATTTCTTCAGGGGGGTCATCCAGTTCGGGTCGTCTTCCTCAATTGCGTGGATTTCCGCCTCTTCTATACTTCGATTCCGAACTTCTTCTACTAGAGTTGAGCCGGTTGAGTTCACCAGCTTACTTAGCTCGTCAGCTCGGGTATTTTGGCTCCGAGGAATGCGGACTATCCTGAAGAACTGGAAGGATTGTTCTAGGAGCTTGACTTTTTCCAGGTATTTCTTCAACTTCTCACTCCTCGCTTCGTATTTTCCTAGCACGTGGTTGACCACTACTTGGAAATCACAATAAGTTTGGATAGCTCGTACCTGGAGTGTTTGGGCGAGACGCAGTCCGGCAATGAGGGCTTCATATTCCACTTCGTTGTTCGTAGTGGGGAACTCGAATCGCAGCGAGTATGTTAACTCCTTTTTTTCCGGGCTGATCAGGAGTATGCCAGCTCCGCTTCCTTTCTTCCCCGAGGCTCCATCCACGTACATCTCCCAGCAGTCTGGGGGGGTCTTCTCTTGTACTTCCTGGAGTTTTGCTTTGGCCTCGGATTCTTTTGGTTTATTCACGACGTTGTACCGAGCTTCTACGAGGAAGTCTGCTAAAGCTTGGCCTTTTATAGCTCGGCGAGGAACGAATGATATGGAATGCTCTCCGAGCTCGATTGCCCATTTTGCGATCCTTCCTAAAGCTTCTGGTTTAGTGAGGACTTGCCGGAGTGGTAGGTCGGTCAAAACTTGTATTGGGTGAGCTTGGAAATAAGGTTTTAGGCGCCGAGCTGCATTTACCAAGGCTAGAGAGAACTTCTCGAGGGGCTGATATCTTGTCTCTGAATCTTTCAGGACTCTGCTGACGAAGTACACCGGTAGCTGCCGATCTCCTTCATCTCGGACCAATGCTGCGCTAATTGCTTCCTCCGACGCTGCGAGGTATAGGGATAGGGATTCTTCCTTTTTGGGGACCGACAGAGTTGGTAAGTCTCTTAGATGGCGCTTTAGCTCGTCGAAGGCTAGTTCGTGCTCTGGTCCCCATCCAAACTCCGGTGCCTTCTTGAGGATTTTGAAGAACGGAAGTTGTTTCTCGGCAGCTTTCGAGAGGAAACGACTTAGCGCGGTTATGCAGCCTGTCAACTTATGTACGTCGCGAATGGTTCGGGGTACCTTCATTTCCTGGACGGCATTGATTTTCAACGGGTTGGCTTTGAGTCCCTCCGGCGAGATCCAGCACCCTAGGAATTTCCCAGATCGCACGTTGAAAGTGCACTTCTTGGGGTTCAGCTTGAGGTTTGCTTGCCTTAGTACGTCGAGTGTCGTTCGTAGATCAACCACCGCTGAAGCTTTTTCCTTGCTTTTGACGACGATGTCGTCTACATATACTTCGACGATCTCGCCAATGTAACCTCGGAAGAGGAAGTCGACCATTCGTTGGTAAGTTGCTCCGGCGTTCTTCAACCCGAAGGGCATGTATTTGAATGTGAAGACCCCGAAGCTCGTGGCGAAAGCTGTCATGATCGCGTCTTCCTCATCCATCAGGACTTGATAGTACCCCTTGTAAAGGTCAAGAAAGCTGAATACCTCGTATCCCACTAAGGATTCAATCTTCTCGTCGATGTTGGGGAGGGGGTAGCAGTCCTTTGGGCAAGCTTTATTGAGGTCGGTATAATCCACACACATCCTCCACTCCCCTCCTTCTTTCTTGACCACCACCGGGTTAGATAGCCAAATTGGGTATTTGACCTCGAATAGTAGCCCTGCTTTCAGCCATTGCTGCACCTCATCATAGATGACCTGGTTCCGCTCGGCAGTAAATGTTCTTCTCTTTTGCTTTACTGGGGTGGAGCTCGGGTCGATGTTGAGCTTATGTGTAATGATGTCCGATGACACCCCCGTCATGTCCGTTGGCGACCAAGCAAAGACGTCTTGATATTCCCTAAGGAGCTGGATCATCTGCAGGCGGGTTTGGGCCCCCCCTGCAAAGCCGACCTTGACAAATTTGGTAGGGTCTTCTTCGGATAAGGGGACTTGTTCCGCCGAGGCGTCAGAAACCGTTGTTGCCTCTTCTAACTCCTCGGGATACTTTGATTGCTATGCTTGCGGTTGACCTCGAAGGGCGACTTGCATGCACTCTTTGGCCTTTTTCTGGTCGCCGCGGACAGTCAGGATTTCGCCCGAGGTCGGGATCTTCAGCAGCAAGTGATATGGCGAGATTATGGCTCGGACCGCATTCAGCCAATCCCGACCCAATATGATGTTGTACGGGGAGTTTGCTTTGACCACGTAGAAGTGGATTAGCTTGTTGACGCTGGTCGGCGGGCTGCCAATGGCGACGTCCAGCGCGATGATCCCCTCAGGTCGCGTTTCATGCTGCGTGAAACTTTTGAGTGGCAGGGGCGCTGAGTTTACCCGAGCTGGGTCGAGTCCCATCCTATCCAAGCAATGTTGGAAGATGATACTGACGCTGGCCCCACTATCAACAAATACGCGGTGGACAATCTTGTTGGCCACTCCGACCTGTATTACCAAGGCGTCATTATGGGGCGTTGCTGTAGGTACAGGATCGTCCTCGGAAAAGGTGACTGTTTCGCCCTTCTTGAACCTCTTTTTCGTCTGTTCCTCTTCCGACGGAATTGGTGGTCTGCGAGCTTCAGACCTCAGCTTAGTTTTTGCTGTGCCCGGGGTTAACCCGGAGATGGTTGACACCACCCCGTCGTACTGTGGCACGCCGTTCTGAGGGTCGTCATCTTCCTCATCGTGACTGGTTTTAGCCCACTTATTATCGGGAGCGCAACGGCCCTGTCCGCCCTTTCGCTTCCCCCTTCTGTTCTTCTTTCCCCCGACCTCGTACTTCTTCAGAGCTCCTTCTTGGGCTAACCTCTCTATTTCCACCGCGAGGTCGCGGCAGTCCTCTGTGTAGTGCCCGTGGTCGTCATGGAAAGAGCAGTATTTATTTTTATCCCGAGGTTTCGACCCCGACATAGGGCGTGGTCGTGTGAACCAGTCCTCATGAAGTGCGAAGATCTCCGCATTTGTTTTCACAAAGAGAGGTCGCTGAGGGGGCTCCGACCCCGGCCGTGGACCGAGCCGGGACTGGATAGGTCCAGGTCCGAGCCGGGATTGGATAGGACCCCGCTGAAGGCGTTCGTGGGCACTTCTCCGATCACGTTCGTTCCGGCCCCGATCACCTTCAGGCCTCTTCTTCTCTGTTTCCTCCCGCTTCAACCGGTCCGCATCCTGACCGTCTGCGAACTGGTACATGATTCTCCACATCTCCTGGGCCGTCTCGGGTTTCTGCTTAGCGAGCTCCTGGTTCAGGGACCCAGGAGCGACCCCGTTTCGGAAAGCTGAGATGAGGAAAACATCGTTGATTTTATCGACCTTCAAGCTTTCCTGCATAAATCGGGAGGCGTACTCCCTTATGGTCTCTCTGTCCTTTTGCTTCACGGACAGGAGGTAGGCTGTGTCTCGGCGAGCTTGGACTTTCATAAGGAATCTTTGTTTAAAGATTCCTTCGAGGTAGACCCAAGATCCTACGCTGCCAGTCGGCAGGCCGTCGAACCATGCTCGGGCGTAGTCGACCAACATCTCTGGGAACAACTTGCACATGTGCTCTTCAGTGAGGCCCTGATTGTGCATGCTGTATTTGAACCGCGTCAAGAAGTTGAGAGGGTCTTCCAGCCCATTATAGGGCGGTATGTTGGGCAACTTGTACGTCGCAGGAAGCTTGGCATCGAGCAGCTCATCGCTGAACGGGCTGACGAGTTGGGCTGATCTTCCTCCCCGTCGGTGTCGGTTTACCTTGGGGCTATAGCTTCTGGAATAGCTCGGACTTCGGTCCCTGCCTGGGCTACGATGTCGCCTCGGGAGATGGTGTTGCTTGGGACTCCACTGCGGGCTGGAGCTCCGGCGGCGGAGTGGGCTTCGTCGAGTATCGTGCTTTCTTTTCAGCTCGGGCTCCTGCGTTTTGGGATGATGTGAAGTTTTGGGCATAGACTTCCGCGTGGAACTCTCCCTAGCTTCGGATATTGAGGGCATCCTAGCTGTTGTGAGGAAGCGCTTGAAGCTCTTCCTATTCGCTCTTGCGAATTCAGTCGCGGAGTATGCAGTGGCGAGGTCGAAGTCGTCGAGAAAATCCTCTCCTTTCGATCCGGACTTCTGTGGACCCTTCTGAGGGTTGCCCTCTAGCGCGGGCATCCCTTTGAAAGGGTCCTCCTCTATAGGGTTATTGCCGTGCCCCTCCTTTGGGACCGAGCTGTCTTTCTGGTGATTGCCCCTGTTCGTAGGGCGACTTTCTGCTTCGTCGGGGTTCCCACGTTGGCTTTGGTCTCCCCCCACGTTTTGTGATCGCGTTACCGTCATAGTTCTGCTACCAAAGAACCGTCGATCGTTTTGTTTCCCACAGACGGCGCCAATGATAGATCTAGGGTTTGTGGAGATAGCAGAAAATAACAATAATGCGACGACACAAGGATTTACGTGGTTCGATCGATGTAGATCCACGGGAGAGAATATAGAGAGCTTTATTATACTTGAAAGTACAAAGAGTATTGAATGAATCTAAACCTCTACTCTAGCATCTATTTATAAGCCTTGAATTGAGCCCTAATCTTTCTAGGATTTGGATTCCTTATACATATCTTGTTTCCTAGTACATGCATATCCGATTCCCATTCATAATAGGATTCTATCCTCCCCCAAAGTAGGGCTTCGTGACTTGGTCTTCAAGGTAGGCGTCGACTGTAATTGGTCTGAGCTCTTGGGCCGAGCTTGAATGTATAGGCCCACCTAGGTTGGGCCTTAGGTCGGGCCCAAGACGAGGCCGGTACTATCAATCACCCGAAACAAAATTGAGAAATTAGTTTGTATGAAGGGTCTCAGCGCATGCAGGTAAAAATAACAATAACTAATCATCAAAACTCTAACATTAACTGGTGCATGTAGGTAAAGAACCATTCAACAATTTAATCAAATACTCCCTTCATCCACGAAAAAGAGTCCTACTTACCACATTTTTCTTGTCCATGAAAAAGAGTCCTACTTCACTTTTTCCACTCACATCAAGTGGGACCTACAATAATTTTCACTCTCATTTTATTTTTTCCACTCACAATAAGTGGGACCTCATTCCACTCACAACAACTTTAACTTTATTTTATATTTTTCACTCACAACAAGTGGGACCCTCATTCCACTCACAATAATTTTACTTTCAATCCACTTCTACCACTCCAACTAAGTGGGATCCATATTCCACTCACAACAACTTTACCAGAATTCTTAAAACACGTGCCGACACCCAAATGGGACTGTTTTTCATGGACGGAGGGAGTAACATGTTTCAAATAATTGAGAATAGATAGTGGACAAAGAGTAATTGAATATTCTTTCTTCAGCAAGCACGGCCTACCAAAACATAACCCAAGAGAGACAGAAAAAAAAAAGCACGATTATTATCTTCTTATCCAGAATTGAACATAATGATGGAGATAAATATGAATATTATTGGCCAAATACATCAAAATAATTCAAATTATACCTGTTTACATTAAAATAACTCATACTTTTATTATTACATTAAAATAATTCAAACTATCAATTTTATTTTGTTACAACCTTTGTTAGTTTTTCTAAAAGGAATCGTTGAATCTGCTACGTACTTTTTGAAATGAATCCTTATTTCTTTGTTTTAAACCTACTTTTTTTTTATAATATTTATAAACAAATTAACACTTTTCATCATTATTCTCACTAAACATCTTGCTCGTCGTTCAATTTTGAACCGTAATATTGCCGACATATTCATTTTGTTTCAATAACCTTGCCACATGGTAAAGATAGAGATCGATCATTCTAATATTATCATCACCCATTGTGCCTGAAATCTCCTAGAGAGAAGAACTAAATGAGAAATTACAACTTAAAATAAAAAGTAACAAACAAATCGAAGAAATTAATTTGATAAATTTTTGTATTCTATTTAGCAATCTTGACTTATGATCACGAAATTTCACTTAGACAATATTATTTTTATATAAGCTCACTAGCAATATTCATACCCAAAATTAGGGGTAACAATAATGAAAATGAAATAAAAGAAATAAGAATTTGCACTGTGAAGTTCTCGATATTGATTTCTTAACAGCTCTATTTAGAAAAATTAACAAAGGTTATAATAATGTAAAAATTTGATAGTTTAGGTTATTTTAATGTAATAATAAAAAGAGAATTGGTCAAATATAGCCACCCTACAAAAGAATAGAGCAAATATGGCCACCTATTTTAAAACGATCAGATATAGCCACTCTTACGTATATACCCTTCACACTTATTTGTGAAATTAAAAGAAAACAAAAAATAAAGTACTTAATTCATTCTGCCAGAAATTAAAAGAAAAAGAAAACTTCTCTTCTCTCGGCCGCCTAATTTCTCTCCGCCGCCATCTCTTCTCCCCAATCCATCTCCACTCTTCCGTCACGCCGTCGTCGCACATCACACCTCCGCCGTCAGTGAATTAAGGCGCGCTTTCTACACTTTATGCCTCGAACAAGTGTATTTCATTGTCACCGTCACAAATCGAATAATGGACGATTCGGTCACCGCCGTCCCGATGATGGAGGAGGTAATTCTCGTTTAACCATTACCTTTTCCATATCGTCAATTGAATCCTTCACTGCATCTCGAAGGTTTGACCTAAGATTATAAGAGAATGCATAGGAGGATTAGAATTATAGTTGCTTCCTTCTGACACTGATAAGTTACTATTGAAATTATATTGAATTCGATTCTGGTTTATCCTACGATTCCTGCACTACATATGAGGAGGTCTTAGTATTTTGAAGTAGGATTATGTTTCTTTTAGATTCTGGAGGCAAGGGGACGTTGTACTTGTTTGCTCAAACTGTTAGTCAATCTGATAATTCGTTGAAAGATTTATTGCTAGAATAGTTTTGTTTTGTGTTTTCCTTACCTAGGTAAAGTGAAGCTCTGTGGTCACATGTTTTTTATTGTAACTGACTGGATAAATATAAAATAGTCATAAAGCATTAGAACCCCTAGGAATAAATCTTCTGTTTTTCATCGATTGCAAAGATGTTGTTTTCCAGCCAAATGGGGGAGTGCATTGATTTTCCAGTTTTGTGTCTCGTTGCAGTCATTTGTTTTTTGTAGTGTCAAGTACATGGTAATTCATCCCATTGTGTCTCGTGCCTCTGTGATTATTTGACATTATTACTTTGAAAAATGCTGGCCTCCTTTCATGAATTCCATTTGAGGGGTACTTACAGTAGTAATTTGGTTCATCTTTTTGAGATGTGATCTTGGAAAAATTAGTACTACTTCTAACCAAGTTATGTTGGAGACTAAAGGCTTGTCATGAATGTATGTAGGAAGACTATTATGCTTAATTTGAGTTCATTTACTGCTGTAAGGAATAACTATTTATTTGTGTTAGTTCTTTCCTATTTTCTTGGTTTGATACCTCTTGGTCATCAATATAAAGGAAAGTGGCTCATTCTTATGTATATGTCCACCTTTGAAGTATGCAAAGGCTTTCATGACTGGAAAAACAGAGATGAGGTTTGGAGAAAAGGAACTGAAAGATTATAGGAGCCGGCTAGCAAGAAACTTGTTTAATTCCGGTGCTGAGACTCTTTCGTCATGATTTGTCTATGTAAAACTTGGTTTTTTCGGATTATGTAAACAATTCAAGTTGTATGACTGTGTGAAAATATCACGGTTATGATTGTAGTTGAATCGTTATTCTGATTTGTTTTTTGTGATTCTGTTTTTTTCTTGAATGCTTGAAGCTCGAAAGGCGAGATAGTTGCTATGAACTTATATCTGCAAATAAACTATTTGCAGAACTTCTCTTTCCCTATTCTATATTCTACTGCAGCTTGTGTACTGGTGTGTTGGATAGAATTTGAGATGGGTGACTTCCAAGATGTCGAACGTAGAATACATGATTAGCATGCACGACTAGAATGCACGACCTCTCATTTTATTTTTCGTGTATGCTAGTCGCGCATCGCGTATTATTCTACATTTCTTTCTTTCGTTTTGATTTGACCGTATGTATGATTCATAACATTTTCTATTCTTTTTCAAGAAGAAAAATAAATTTTCGAAACATTCCAATACATGATTAGCATACACGACTGGAATGCACGACCTCTTATTTTATTTGTCGCGCGTGTGGCATATTATTTTACATTTCTTGCTTTCATTTTTATTTTGATCGAATGTATTATTCATTACATTTTTATATATATTTTTGAGGAGAAAAATAATTTTTCGAAATATTAGAATGAGAATACATGACTAGGATACACGACTAGAATACACGACCTCTCATTTTATTTGTCGTGGATGCTAGTCATGTATGATGATAATTGTTTTTGTTGCATTTTTTTTTTTAATCTTTTTCATCAATTTCATGCACTAAATTGTATAAATGCACAATATTTTAGGAGAAACAAACTTTCAAACATTCCAACGAGTTTATGCAATTAGCATACAAGACTAGCACACACGACCTCAAAATTTATTTGTCGTGTGTGGCGTATTGTTTTAGATTTATTTCTTCATTTTTATTTAATATTATGTATTTATTCGTAACATTTTCTATTTTTTGAGGGAGTAAAATAAATTTTTGAAACATTCTAATCACAATACATGACTAGCATGCACGACTAGAATGCACGACTTCTCATTTTATTTGTCGTGTATCCTAGTCGCGCATGGCGTATTATTCTACATTCTCTTTCTTCTGTTTTGATTCGATCGTATGTATGATTCATAACATTTCTATTCTTTTTCAAGGATAAAAATAATTTTTTGAACCATTACAATGAGAATACATGACTAGCATACAAGACAAGAACACACGACCTCTCATTTTATTTGTCGTGGATGGTAGTCATGTATGATGATAATCGTTAGTGTCACATTTTTTTTAAATTTTTTTTCATCATCTTCATGCACTAAAATGGGTAAATGCACAATATTTTAGGAGAAACAAATTTTCGAAACATTCCAATGAGTTTACACAATTAGCATACACGACTAGCACACACGACCTCAAATTTTATTTGTCGTGTATGCTAGTTGTGTGTGTCGTATTGTTTTACATTTCTTTCTTCGTTTTCATTTGATATTATGTGTTTATTCGTAACATTTTTCTATTTTTTTAAGTAGAAAAATAAAATTTTGAAACATTCTAATGACAATACATGACTAGCATGCACGACTAGAATGCACGACCTCTCATTTTATTTGTCGTGTAGGCTAGTCACGCGTGGCGTATTATTCTACATTCTCTTTCTTTCTTTTTGATTTGATCGTATGTATGATTCATAACATGTTCTATTCATTTTCAAGGATAAAAATAATTTTTCGAACCATTACAATAAGAATACATGACTAGCATACACGACTAGAACACACGACCTCTCATTTTATTTGTCGTGGATGCAAGTCATGTATGATGATAATCGTTAGTGTCGCATTTAAAAAAAAAAAATTCATCATCTTCATGCACTTAAATGTGTAGATGCACAATATTTTAGGGGAAACAAATTTTCGAAACCTTCCAACGAGTTTACATAATTTGCATACACGACTAGCACACACGACCTCAAATTTTATTTGTCGTGTATGCTAGTCGTGCCTATCGTATTGTTTTACATTTCTTTCTTCGTTTTCATTTGATATTATGTATTTATTCGTAACATTTTTCTATTTTTTAAGGAGAAAAACAAACTTTTGAAACATTCTAATGACAATACATGACTAGTATGCAAGACTAGAATGCACAACCTCTCATTTTATTTGTCGCGTATGCTAGTCGCGCATAGCGTATTATTCTACAGTTATTTCTTTCGTTTTGATTTTCGTATGTATGATTCGTAACATTTTCTATTCTTTTTCAAGGAGAAAAATAATTTTTCGAAACATTATAATGAGAATACATGACTAGCATACACGACTAGAACACATGATCTCTCATTTTATTTGTTGTGTATGCTAGTTATGTATGATGATAGTTGTTTTTGTTGCATTCGGATTCAGATTCATTGAGATTGAGAATCGACATAGAGAATTCCAATTTCAAATCAACGATTCTGATGTGTGTGAAGTAGGGGAGGCTAGAATTAAGAATCACTGTAGAGAAATTTCAAGAACTTCTAGCTGCAAATATGCGCATCGAAATCAATTGTTGCTCGAACTTTTCCGATGACGACGAGTTTCTGCCCGAATTACTTTAATTAATGATCGTCTTCGATCCGAAAGCCGCCGACGCGTCACTGAGTTTGCTGACTCGGTTGGCTCAGGTGAAGAGGAACCGAGTCAAAATGGTGCGCGTCGGCGGGGTGAGGCTGCTGGCGGCGACAATGGGGGAGGCAGAGACGAGTACAAGTTCGACGAAAAAGGTGTTGAAGCTTTTGGAAATGGCGACGGGGTGTAAGGAGGGGCGGAGTGATATCTGCGGCGATGGGAAATGCATGGGGGCAGTGGTGAAAAAGGTGTTGAAGGTGTCGAGAATACTCTGGTGTTGGAGTCACGGAAGGCCATTTTGATGGATAGGAGAGCTTGGAACTCGTTCATGGCAGCAAGGGAGAGGAGGCAGACGACAGAGAGGAGGCGGAGAGTGGTGGCGCAGCCGCCTGCCGTGATGGAGCTTGGAGCTCGTTCGCGGCGGCAAGGGAGAGGAGGCAGACGACGGAGAGGAGACGAAGAGTGGTGGCGCCGCCGCCCACCGTGATGGAGGTTGGAGCTCGTTCGCGGCGGCATGGGAGAGGAGGCAGACGACGGAGAGGAAGCTGAGAGTGGTGGCGCCGCCGCCTGTCGTGATGGAGGGTGGTGCGGAGAGGAATTGGTTTTAAAAAATAAAAAAACATTAATGAAAAAAAAACAAAGGCTGAAAATAATATAATTAAAAATAAAATTAGTAAAAGTATGCAGAAAAAACCCTAAAATGTGGCTATATTTGCTAGTTTTAAAATTTGTGGCCTTTTATGCTCGTTTCTTTTGTCAAGTGGCCATATTTATCTTTCTCACTAATAAAACTATGAGTAATTTTGATGTATTTGGCCGTAGCATGTTTAGCAAGAAAATAGTTTACTAGTATTAGTTAATTATCTTTTGATTTGATATTTATATCTTTTAAATTTAGTATAGAAATCATTATGTCATTAGAATATCTTTAGATATGCCAGTATATATATGCTGTTTTGTATTTGGTGAAGGACTATTGGAATTTGATGAATGAAAATTTGGGTTTGTCCTTTGAGCTACACTCTGGTGAGACCCGTCTCACATCACTATGTGAGACGCGCGCGTGGCGCGTGTACTGTACGCGCGCGCACGCGCCTTTTTTTTTGGTGCAATATATTCATATGCACACTATCATATATTCATATGCACACCACTTAATGTTTAATGTTCATATGCACACCGAAAAGTATCCATATGCACCAACTTTTTCTAGTTTTTTTTTTTTGCAATATATCTATATGCACACCACCATATATTCATATGCACACCACTTAATGTTCATATGCACACCGAAGAGTATCCATATGCACCAACTTTTTCTAGTTTTTTTTTTTTTTTTTCTTTTTATTTACAATTTTTTTAATTCCGATGGAGACTTCGGCTCCGATTTTACGGCTCCGCCTTCGCCCCGATTACTAATATAAGCATAATCGTCGGGCAACAATTTGGACTTTTTCGGCTCGCTCCAAGGCCTTCGGCTCCCCTCGCTCGAATCTTGACCAAAGAAGAAGCGACAAACAAAACAACGAATAGGCAAACAAAATGCAAAATAAATTTGGAAATTTAAAAAACAAAAATCGAAATTTGGTTGTGCATATGGAAATACAATGTGGTGCATATGGAAATACATGCTTGTGCATGTGGATATACTTTGAAGTGCATATGACATGATTAAAAAAAATGGAAAAAGGTTATGCATATGAACATAAAGTGCAGTGCATATGAATATATGGTGATGTACATATGGACTTATTGCCAAAATATTTAAAAAAAAATAAAAAAAAAAGTCAACAATTAACCGGGTCAACCCGAATCCAAACTGGGTCAACCCGATCTCACAATGTGAGATCCGTCTCACACAAGAATTTGCCTTGTCGTTTTTATCGTGTTCTTTTTGTATTCTCTAAAAAATAATAGATTAACCGAGACGTTTGCTTTTGATATTTATTGAATCATTAAAGGTATTTATTTTATTGTATCAGTGTCATACTTCTCCCTCCATCACATAATCATGTAGCCGATATTATATCCGATGGTAACTTTAATCAGGCTTTAATATAACTGGGTTTCAAGCTTGCAAGAATTAAATGAAATTCGAAATATCATCAAATAAGAGAAATAAGGGAAGAGGAAATGTAGTAAAATGTTACTTTTTCTAACAAAAAAGCTACAATATCACACATAAATAAAAACATCTTCATACACTTTAGTTTTGGAAAAGGCAAAAATACTCTTAACGAGAATATAAGAAGATTAACTTTATTTTGAATCATACACAAAGACTAACTTTACGTATGAATCTTCCGACGGTGGTAAAATTTTCCGACGCCGACAATGTGATTCCGACGCGGTGGTGCGTTTTCGGGCGAAAATTTGAATTATACATGAAGCCTAACTTCATATATGCATCATAGACGAAGATTAACTTTCATGTATGCATCATACACGAAGATTAACATTCATGTATGCATAATACACGAAAATTTTTGACGTAAAAAATTTCAAATTTGTATCATACATGAAGATTAATTTTCATGCATGATGCATACATGAAAGGTAGTCTTCGTGTATGATTCAAATTTTTAATATTTTTCGCTTGAAACTTCACCGAAAATCTCACCGCCCGCGCCGAAAACGCACCGTCATCGCCGGAAAATCCTACTACCGCCAGAAGATTTATACACGAAAGTCAGTCTTTGTGTGTGAAATAATAATACTAATAATAATAATAATAATAATAATAATAATAATAATAATATTCGGACATACTGTGGCCAACTACATTTGTGAAAAAAGGAAAGTTGACTATAAAAATTGAAATAATTACATTTCCCCTCTAGGGTTTATATTTCCCAATTAGGGTATATTTCTATTTTCAAAACCTATATTACCATTTTTAGCGTGTGTGACTTACCACAATGTGTCCGAATATAATAATAATAATAATAATAATAATAATAATAATAATAATAATAGAGTTGGGGATTCTTTCCTAAAAAAAATACCAGTAATAGTGGGATTATGTTTTAGAATTTGAAATCTTGAAAAGTGGGCCCAGCAAGGTTTTGGGAGGGAGATGGAGAGGGTATATAGATTTCAACGGCCATTTCTCTACTCTGCTTCAGTTTCATTCATTCCCATCTCCATTCCTCTATACAATTTTCCATTAAGGAGAAGATCTCTCTGTGAGAAAAGAGGAGAGAGAAAAATGGTGGTGGGGAAGAAATCAGCGTATGAGGAGAGTAGGCAAAAGAGACTGGAAGCGAACAAAAAAAGAATGGAGGAACTCAATCTCAACAAGCTTGCCCTGGCTCTCCACACACCTAAACCTTCTCCAGTATACTCCAAATTTAACTCTCTCAAAAAATAAAATTCTGTTTTTAACCTTTGAATTTGCTCTTTTGTGTCTCTGTGTGTGGGTGTGTGTGTGTTTACAGTGTTGTGTATTTCCTCTCCTCTTTTTCCCCCCTTTTGGTTTCATAGCATGTGATCTAAATTTTCTCTATATTTTGAGCTACAGATGAAGAAGGTAAAGCCGAAGCTTCCCAAACAACCGTTGGATCCCTCTTCTGTCCGTCGATCTAGCCGTGTTGCAGTTATGCCTGCCAAGAGTTACAAAGAAGTCTCTCTGTGTGTGTGTGTGTGTGTGTGTGTGTGTGTGTGTGTGTGTGTGTGTGTGTGTGAAGGTAGTTTATGAAAATTTTCATGTTTTTTTGTGCTTGATAGATTCCTGTTGAAGCAATGGGGAAGCCAAGGAGGTTAGTCGTAATTAACTCTTGAATTATTAGTTTATCTACGGCGTTAACAAATGTGAAATGTTACAAGAACTGATTGGTTTTGGTTTTGATTCTTCAGTTATACATATAAAAGAAGAGATTTGTTAAACAGAGTTTACGCCGGGGATGGAGAGAGGCAGTATGCTACACAAAGGGCAGAGGATCTTCAATCGAGTTTAGACCAAGATATACCTAGCTTCATAAAGCCTATGCTTCAATCGCATGTTACTGGTGGATTTTGGCTGGTATGTTGGAATTCAAATATTATAATGATTCACTCATAATCTATCACATTATTAACTATACTGAATCTATGGTTTAGTTAAATGTTTCTTTGTTAAGAATGTCAGTAGATACTTGATTGTAGGAGAGGAGGGAACAAGGAAATAGATTTATTTACTGCTAATAGTTCGTAGCTCGTCTTTATAGGTTTTGTTCTATTAACTCGAAGTTGAAGGAGAACAGAACAGTTCTTTAAAATAGAAATATTGAGCTACGATATAAAGAAGAGATTTTTGAATTAGATTCTATTATGGATACATAAGAGTTTGTTGTGTGGCGTGAGTTAAATGAAATGAATATGATCTTGGTGTGGAACAAGGAAATGGATGTGATCATAGCTCTTTTCAATAGAAAAATATTGAGCTATGATATAAAGACAAGATTTTTAATTAAATTCTTATATGGATATTTGGATTCTGTTACGTGGCTTGAGTTGGATGAAATAAATATGATTTTGGTGTGGAACAAGGAAATAAATAGAAACATATTCAGCTTTTATGCAAAGAGAAGATATTTGGATTAAATTCTACTATGGATACGTAGATTCTGTTATGTGGCTTAAGTTGGATGAAATAAATATGATCTTGGTATTTAGTGTTTACTAGGAATTATATGTGATATTAACTCTTTTACATTCTGTTGATTTCAAGAGGTTTTGTTCTATTAACTTGATGGAGACCGTAAAACTATTAATTCAAGAAAGAAAAATATTGAGCTATGATATAAAGAAGAAATTCTTCGATTAGATTCTATATTATGGATTGGTAGATTTTGTTACGTGGCTTAAGTTGGATGAGATTAATATGATCTTGGTATATACTAGATGTGATCTTAGATCTGTACATTATGTTGATTTCATAGGTTTGTTTTTTTATTAACTTGAAGGAGAACGTAAAACAATTCATTCAAAAAAAATAGGATATTGAGCTATGATATAAAGAAGAGATTCTTGGATTAAATTATATCATGGATAAGTAGATTCTCTTATTGCATGGCTTAAGTTGGAATGTGTGAAGGTGACTTTGTGTTGTATAGGGTCTCCCTAACTATTTTTGCAAGGCGCACCTTCCAAATCACGATGAATTTATCAACTTAGTTGATGAGAATAATGACGTGTTTCAAACCAAGTACCTTGCTCTAAAAAATGGCCTCAGTGGTGGATGGAGAGGTTTCGCTATTGAACATGAATTGGTTGATGGAGATTGTCTTGTTTTCCAGTTAACCGAGCCAACGAGTTTCAAGGTAATCTGACACTATTTAATTCATTTACATGTATTTTGATTCATGAAACATCAAGTTCTTCCAACATGAATATCATTATCATTTTCTATATGTGAAGTAGTTGATGATTGTTCTTACTATACTATGCTTCTTACCTTCGTTGTTATATTCCCATATTCTTCATGATAGTATGATTTAAGCTTTCATGGTTATAGGAAAGATTCTATATGTTTATGGACGCACTCATTTAGCAGTATTTTCTGTTCATCCTCGTTTTCTTAGTGAACGGAGTATCTGTATACTAAATAATTGGTTAGTTCAGATGATTTGTCACTATGACGATCTTATTTTTCACCACCATCATCTTTATTTGCTTCTCGATTATAAAATATTGCCATATGTACATAGATTAAATGGCTCATTGTGCATACAGGTTTACATCATAAGGGTAAACGAATCAGGAGATAGCAGCAACTAATAGTTCAAGAATTAATGTAGTTGCACGATGTCCTAATTGATGATGTTTTGATCAGGTATGACAAAAGTGTATCTTCATTTTTGAACATTAGTACATGAAACAGCTAATTAAAGAGTTTGTACTAGTATATGTGAACAAATTTTTCTCATTTTGCAGATGGACCAGAGTGTGACTAGTGCAAAAGTTCAATCATCATGAGCTTCTATTTTAATGTTACATCTCCCAATCTCCTAGCAGCAACAATTCCAACCACTCTCTCTCTCTCTTTCTCTCCTTCTCTCATTACATATGCGAATGCTATTTTGGAGAGAGAATATGTTTACTTTTGGAGAGAGAATCTGTTATTCTGCATGAATATAATTTTATGTAAAAAAAATTCATGTATAACAACGTTGACGTAACTAAGGAGAAATTGTCACTGAATCCTGTATAAAAGAATGTTTTGTTAATCCTCAAAAGGGATGGAAAGGACAGAAATCATTTTTTTTTGCTTGCAATCAAAAGACGAGACTTGATAAAATACACGATTTAGAACACAAGACAAGACACTGATTTAGAATTTGAGATTAGTTGTGAGACATGCTAATGCTAGTAAATAATTTTGGGACAAAAGTGATTTCAACGCAGCAGAGCTCCTCCTCCTTCTCCTCCTCCTCCCGAGTAGTAAATCCATTTGTATAATCGTTACTGTCGATATCATAATTTTGCGGATCCATGCAGACAACAACCTGGTTGTTCGTGAAGGGGACGAAAATGGTTTTAACGCGTATGACACTTTGAGCAGAATGAAGATAGTTAACTACATCAGCAGCAACTGAAGAACAAGAATGGTTTGGGGTCAATAACAACCTAATATAGCTTATGAATGAAGAAACATTACAGCTTACTGATTTAATTTAATCGAGCAGGAACATCATAAATTACCTTCAACTCCCCTCCATTAGCTTATCTAGATGTTCTTGCAAAAATTGTGCATTTTGTACTAGAAAAAAACCAACCTGAATTTTGGAGTCACCATTAAAGCACATGAAAACTTAGTCAATATGCAAATGCAGAATAGTTTACCACCCTTGTTCTCCTTGATACTACAATCATATAAGATAATTTTATGACCAACATGAAATTACCAAGACTTGCAAGTAAAATTATGCTAGAGAAGGATGTTCCTGTTTTTTACAAGACTTAATCAGATAATGCAAAGCTCCTATGCCATTAAAAAAACCTGTCACCATAGCAGGGATAAGGGAACGACAAGAGTTCCTACAACAGTATGGCCACAAGCAGCATATATCAGAAGAAATCCCAAAATTTTAGATCAAAGAATCAACTTTATGGTTTTACAAAAGAGAGCAATGGTCTCCCATCCTTGTGCAGCTATCAAGAAACCAAATTCGAATCTCTTGTACACTTTAACTTATTCTAACATATTACAGTCACTAACATAACATTAGAAAGAACTTCACAGATTAAACCATAAAACCTTGGAGTATTTTATTGTCATTGGAACCCTGGGTTAGAGACACACTCTTTAAACTCTAGAAACTAATAAAATCTATCCAGATTGCGATTCCAAAACTTAAAAAGTTTGTGTTTACAAACTAAAATTAGTGGAAGAACATGAAACTGCTGCACCTTGTGTGCATATTCCCAATCAATCGAGGCACTGAAACTAGAGCCATTTTGTTATTTTTATATAGCTAGGTTCCAGCGAATTTTCTCCATCGCATCACTTCCCTCAGAAAATTGAACTCATTTCCAATCTTTCGAATATTAGACAATGCAAATGTAAAAAAAAGAAAGAAACATATAAATACTGCACTAAGGCTAGCAGTCTATTTCACTTAATATGTAGGTGGAGTAGTAAACAAATTGTGGATATCAGTCATCATCAGATTTTGCCAAAATCTGGTACTACTAAAGTTCTCTTACCTTCACAACAACATCAGTTTTATAACCTTTAAATCTTGCTCTATGGACCTGATAAGGCAAGATTCTGAGCAAGCCACCAAAATTATAGTAAGATATACCAGCAAAATGTTCCCTAAAGATAAAGACATCAACTGGAGCTTCTGAAATATATTCAAGCAGGATCAATCCCAAGATTCTATTAACTGTTTTCATGCACGAGATTATGAAAGTAGCATTGCCGTGAATTACATGCAGAAAACCTATAGTCTACCATGTCCGATGCTTAAGAGCAAGTTCTAAGAGAACACCAAGAAAATCAAATCTGAATAGGGACAACATCAATAAGAAATATCTATGGTCAGTGCAGGGCTATATTAGTATATGGTCTATTAAATTTAGTATAGATAAATCTATACTTATATAATAAGAGTCTTGTTTTACAAAATTTGAATCGCCTAAAATATCCTCACTATAAAACAAAATTAAGGGCAATAGCGTAATACAATAATGTTAATATTGTAATATATTATTAATTACAAGAAATACAAATTTACCTTACTTATAAGTTATTATCTACCTTATATGAAATATATTAGTTTAGTGAAAATCAAAATTACCTTATGAATATTTAAATGATATATCTATCTTGCGATTTACCTTATTGATATTTTATACCAATATGGTTTTAAGTTCCTATGTGAAATTTTTCACATATATTGTGTTTTTTTCTCTATTTTTTCAACTCAAAGTTGGCTTCTTTTCAAAGAGATTCCTCTTAAAATTCTTAAATAATTTAGAATCAACCATGTTCAACTAATTTAATCTTTATTAGGAAATTTTTATCCTTCCCAAATCCCAACCCTACTTTTTAAATAAAATATAGAATTTATTAGGAATTAAGTATCTATATTTAGTATTTATTTAATTAATTTTCATATACTCTTGAATTCTTATTGCTGATAAAAATTTCAACTCTATATTAGATATTGATTTTAAAGAAATGGGTATAATCAAGTCGAATTAAGGTAGAGACCATAAACTTCGAGCATAACTCATATATTATCTCGGCTTATTTACAATGGGCCAATTAAAATTAATACTTTCAGTTATTAAACTAGCTAAGTAGTATCTGCGATGCACAAACATAAACTTAGTAAGAATATTAATTAAAAATTAATGTATCAAAATGTTGAAGACTGTACACTTTTAAAAGAATAACATAAATAGTACGTATAGTTTTCCAAGTTAACATTTTTGCTTAAAATAATTAGTATATTTTTCAATTGGATAGTAATATTTGGTCACATTGTGGCTGACCATACAAGCTAAAAATGGTAATATAGATTTTATAAATAGAAATATACCCTAATTGGGAAGCATAAACCCTAAATGTGATTCATTTTTACAGTCAACTTTCCTTTTTTTTACACGTGTGACCGAATATCATTACCCTTTTCAATTTTAGATATTCATATAATTTATCTTTTAGATGAAAAAATCCTATTGAAATTAAACTATTGATATTTTAATTTCATTTTTAACTTTTTAAGAGACTACACAAAAAATTTATTCACTTATTTCATATAATAAAAATTTATTAGCACTTTTATAATGACACTAAAAGAATAATTGAATTAAAATGTAAATAATACTCCCTCCGTTCACAAAAAAGTGCCCTACCTACCCACTTTGCTTTGTCCACAAAGAAGTGTCCTGTTTTACTTTTTGTACCCTTACACCCTTTATTACACCATTTAATTACAAAGATTGCCACCACTGGACCCACCACTAAAAAACTTAAACACACTAATTAAATCTTAAACTACCCTTAATTAAGCCCCTTAATTAAACTGACCTACCTCATTAACACCCACCCCATTTCATCACCCTATCACTACCCACCCACTATCGAGAATCACTCAAACCCTACTTTGAGCAGCCTCCTTCCCATTTTCCCTGCAATCGTCTCTTCTACTCCTCTATACTCTTCAATGGTTACTGAGAATCACTCACCCCCCTCTCACTCACCGATTGAGTCTAAGAATCTTGATTTCTTAGATTCTTCTCTCAATCTCGATGCCTTCCCGACGCCTATTGCTACCCATTTATCTCTTATTCCAACGTATTCGTGGGAGAGATCTGAGATTGTGCCCAAATCCATGCTCGACGCCGGCGAATCTGAGATTTGCTACCCTCTATCATCATCACCGTCGGTCTTCAAATCTGAATCGATGGTGCCGGAATCCAGTCGCCCCGGCGTGGGCTCGTGTGTGTTGAAACTTCTGAAATCAGGTTATTTCGTTCTACTTGGTCTTGGTGTGTGAGGTTTATTGGGCTAGTGATGCCACTGTGTTGATTATTTGATCTTCATTCATTACTGAATTGAACATGATGCTGCATTTGGTCAAACCGTGTTTGAGGTTTTTACTGATTTGAACATGATGCTGCAATTGGTCTTGGTGTGTCCTTGTGTCCCTGTTTCCCTGTGAAATAATGAGGCAAATGTGTTGCCTGATGTGGTTGATCCGATCCCTGTGTTCTGTTTTTCTGGTTTGATGATGCTATTTCTGATTTGAACATGACACTGCACTTGGTCTTGGTGTGTCACTGTTTTACTTTGAATAAATGAAGACAATGTGTTGCCTCTTATTAATGGCCCTATTTCTGAATTCAACATGATATTAATGATTTGAACATGATACTGCATTTTAATCTGTTAATGTGTTGCCTCTTATTAATGCCACCACTAGGAATTACTGTCCTAGTTTTGGAGGTTGATATAAGATGGTGGTGCTTTAATTAGATGGTATAAGCTGTCAATGATGCAAAATGTGATCATGCTGAGACATTACAATCAGAAACAACCACAAAATGGTCTTGGTTTACATCCCAAACAATCCAAAAACTTCCCTTACATTGTTTGTCACTGTAAACCCTATTCAAAAACTTGAAATTCTAATTACCTAATCAGCCAAATTAAGTTGTTGGACTCCATCAATTATCTGATAACTTGTGCAGCTTGTATCTTCATCCATTTCATGCAAGTATAGGTAGTCTAGGCTTTCCTCTACTAGCTGCTCATCCACTTGAAGATTTTCTGGCAAAATTCCTAGCCTCTTCAACCTCTCCTTGTTCATGTGGGGGATCTTATAGTTGTTGTTGCCTCTGACTTTCATGATCTCTGTATAGCAGCCTTGGAGTGTTAAAAAAACATTGTTCAACTTTTCTGCTTCATATTCATCAAAGGCAATTTTCACATTCTTGAGCAAGTCTTCAACATTATTAGCTGGCTTTCTATCCTTCAATGTTTGTATTGACCTAAAGAACCCTAGATCATTGACATTAGTATCAGGGGAGTTTGATGGTTGACAGACTAATTGGATGTTGAATCCATCTGATGTGGCAGCCCTTATAAAATCTGGATCATCCCCACTTATGTGTGGTTTGGCATTATCTTGTTGTATGAAAATGGTCTTGCTTGCACCCTTTGGCCACTTGGCTTTGATTGTGGGAATCAGCTGGAAATTTGCAGGTTATAAATAGACTAAATGATGAAATAACATTCTGATAGTGCAGAAAAGGATAAAAAAACTGACCTGATTGATGAAAATGTCCTTCATTACTGCTTTGGTTATAGCCTGAATTGGCTTAACCTCTATGGTACCCTTCTGTCTGTTCTTACTGTTTCTCACTGCTGGTTCTTCAGTAATAAATGGGAAAATACCCAGTTTTCCATAAAAAATGACCTCTCCATTTGGGGCAATGATTGGTCTTGTTACAGCAGCAATGAACATGATTTTTTCTATGAATCTTTTAGATTTGCATGACCTATATGGCTCTTCTTCATCTGGTAAGAGGTAGTATCTGCCTGAGGTTTTGGTTAAATTGAACCACTTCTCATCAACATGTATAGTGTTATGCATACTCTGAAATGTGAACTTTCCACTGTCACTAATTGGATTGAGCTGACTTAGGCTCCATCTAAGCCTAGACAGCTTGTTTTTTGGGGTGAGAAAAGGCTTTATTGCATTAGTATGTAGCCTGATTTTTTTTTTTCTTAACCCACACATGAAGTAAGCTCTTTGATACTCCTAATTTTTCTGACATAATTCTGAGTGATGATCTCTCAAGAACTGACAGATTTTTTTACCTTTTGCTCATCAAGTACCTTCTTATCTGCATGTTTTGATCCCTTCTTCATTGATTTCAGCTGAATAGGTTTACCCAAAGCTTGTTGGGCAGCTGCTGCTTTCCAGATGCGTCATATAGTCTTTGGATCAACGTGAAATTTTTCTGCAGCCTATTTTTTTGCTCCATCTACAAGCTGTCCATCTTTGTTATGCTGTAATAACCACTGCCCGATGCTGTTTTTGGCCTCGTCAGACAGATTTGGCTTGCTATTTGCTGCTGCCATTTCCACTGTATTTACTGTATTTACTGCACTTTAGTTGTTTAGTTGTAATGAATGAATGAGGGTAGTTGTTGTATTTATAGCCAGATTTTGAGTACTGTGTAGTTTGGTTTGAATTTCCCTCCAAGGGGTTTTGATCAAATCAGGATTCTTCATTTAATGAAAGATGTAATTTGGCTCCAAATTTCTCTCCTAAATTTCTAATTTGACAGATTTTGAGTAATGTGTACTGTGCTTTCTTTATTGTTTATTCAGGAATCTGTACTCCTTTTGCCATCATCATTCACGTTTTTTTTTTTGGTGGAAAACATAATGTGTATAGTTTATTCAGTAATTCAATCTATGTAAAAAAAAAAGGGAGGGAACAACCTGTATACGAAAAAAAAAATTAGGCAATCAAATTAAAATAGGCAATCAAATTAAAAAAAACGGTAGTGTTGTGTAGTTTTGAAAATCAAAAGGACAAGAAAAGATTAACAAATTAATCAAAGTGATTAGCACTACCCCTACTTTCCTACTTTTACCCCACTAAAAACAACTTTTCCAGTTTTCTTAAAACGCGTGCCCAACCCCAAATGGGGCACTTCTTTGTGGACGGAGGGAGTAGTTATTATTTGGGCATACATAGAACTTTATCACTTAAGAGTGTGTTCACTTGGAAGTATAAATTTATACTTCCATTTAGAGGTAAATGGAGGGATAAACAAAAATCTCACTCTTTAAATCATCTCTTCTTTTTTAAATCTCTCATTTCCACCACCACAAGGAGGTATAACATTATCACATCTCTCATTTCCACCACCACAAGAAGGGATAATATTATCACTCCAATTTAGGGGGGATAATATTATACCTCCTTGTGGTAGTGGAAAGGAGAGATTTAAAAAAAAAGAAGGAATGATTTAAAGGGTGATATTTTTGTTTATCCCTCCATTTACCTCTAAATGGAGGTATAAATTTATACTTTCAAGTGAACACATCCTAAAGTTCGTGAAATGTCAATAATACACGAAATAAAGAGAGTGCTCTTTACAATAAAATATATTTATTGTTCTTTATTTTTTCATTAGTGATCTAATATTATATTTTGATAAATTGCAAAAAAAATCAATAAAAAAATAAACTGAATATAGATTAACTCGTCAGTATTTATTTAGTAGAATTATTTTTTTTAACGTGCAAGTGCACGTTACTTATACTAGTATCTTGAAAAATATGTAGTACTTCCTCCGTCCAATTTAAGATGACCCATTTGGGTGCTGGCACGGAGATTAAGAAAAATAATAAAGTGGTAGTAGGTGGAGTAAAAAAGACATGAGGGGTATTGTTAAGTAATCTAAATAAGTTCCCTAATACACTTTTGTCTTTCCTTTTCTTCTTGTTTTTTTTTGTAAGGCATTACTGCTTCTTCTTTTTTTTTTTTCGTTGCATGACTGCTTCTTCTTTTTTTTCTTTTGGGTTGCATGAACTGCTGCTGCTTCTTTTTTTTTCGTTAAATGTTAAATTAATTGTTATTTACCTTGTTTTTTTTTTCATGGCATCAAACAATAAGAGTTGGTGCTGTATGAAAACACAAACATAAACAAACATAAGGTTAAGAAATGTAAATGGAGGGAAAGATGAACTTTGGAGGCAAAATTTGAACTTTTATTGAATAAACAATAAGTAAAGCTGTTGTGATTTGATCAAAAATAATGGTGGGAAATTTGAATCAAACCTAACCACAAAATAAGCTTATAAATACACAGATTGCATCAGAATTTATTGCAGCCTTCATTTCTACAACTACCACAAACTACATAAGCTGTTGAAAATCAGAAAATGGTTCAACCAAGGAAAAACGAGCTGACTTCAGATCAGCTCAATACTATTGCTCAATATCTCCTCCAGCACACAGTAGATGGGAAACTCAGGTATGGAGCAAAGCAGACGACTGCAGACAAGTTTGATGTGAGTTTGAAGACAATTTGGAGGATTTGGAGCAGGGGAGAAGCTCAGAAATAGCAGGGACTTCCTGTACATCTGCAAAGCAAGAAGATCAGTTAGGAAAAAAACAAAGCCTTTTGAAGAAGCAAAATACAAGGACCTCTCAGTTTTGAAGAAGACATCATTGAGGTCAATTGCAGCACATATGGAAGTCAGTAAAAGCCAAGCTCATATCTGGAACAAATCAGATTTCATCAGAGCACATACAAATGCCATCAAACCCTATCTCACCCCTAAGCACAAACTGTGCAGACTGAATTGGTGCTTAAGTCAGCTTGGAGGCATCATCACAGATGGCAAGATAAAGTTTCAAAGAATGCAAAATACAGTGCATGTAGATGAAAAGTGGTTCTACCTTACCAAGGCAAAAGATAGGTACTACCTGTTCAAGAATGAAAAGCCATCAAAAAGACAGATTCAGAACAAGAGATTCATCAAAAAGATAATGTTCACAGCTGCCATTGCAAAGCCAATAATAGATGAAGATGGAACAGTCATATTTGATGGCAAGATAGGGATATTTCCCTTCATCACAGAGGAGCCAGCAGTGAGGAGTTCAAAAAATAGAAGCAAAGACACAATGGAAACAAAGGCAGTCAACACTGTTACCAGGGAACTAACAAGAGCACAACTACTGAATGAGGTACACACATAAATAACCAAGTATAGTATCTGTTCAATCAGTTTCTTCACATATATGCAATCAAGGCAACACACTATGCATCAGCAAACACAGTAGCATCATTTACATCATAACCAAGTATAGTATCTGTTCAATTAGTTTGCAGAAGAAATATATATGCAATCAAGTCAACACAGTATGCATCAGCAAGATCATAAACATCATTTGCATCATATATAACCAAGTATAGTATTTGTTCAATATCAATATAAGTTTACATCATGCAGCTGGTACCAGCAATTAAAGTAAAGTGGCCAGAATGTCTAGGAAAGCATATCTACATCCAACAAGACAATATCAAACCACATATTGAAGACAGTGACCCTGAATTTCAAGCAATAGCACATAGTGATGGTTTTCATTTTGAACTCATTAACCAACCAGCCAGTAGCCCAGACACAAATGTTAATAATTTAGGCTTTTTTTAGAAGCATTCAAAGCCTTAAAGATCAGGTGGCAGCAGCAAATGTAGATGAATTGATTGTAAATGTAAGGGAAGCATTTGAGAACTACCCAGCAGAGAAGATCAACAAAATATTCCTAACACTACAAGCCTGCTGTGGGAAGATCATAAAGTGTAAAGAAGGGAATGACTACAACATTCCTCATAATGGAAAGGATCACCTAATTGCTATAGGAGTGTTACCAGATTGTTTTGAAGTGGATGAACAAGTGGTGAGAGATGCATTGGACTACTTAAATGATCAAGGAAATGCAGAAGACAGATGGTACAGTTTAGATGACATTACACAGTCATTGAATGAAGTTAATATTGAAGACTGAAGGCTGGCAAATAAGATGCAGAGGACATGATAGAACTCTTAAGCTTTACAGGGACAAACAAGTGTAATTTTTTGTTTTTTGATTTGTTTGGGATGTAAAGTAATCTCTGCATCTGTAATTAAGGGACAAACACGAATTGCCTTATCAGTTTAGTTGCATTTGAGCTCCAACAACTAGGAAATGAATCAATTTCCTAGTGGTGGCATCAAATGATCAAGTACTAGTATCTGCCTTATCCTATATGAACAAATAACCCCCTCTCAATCAAATATCACAATTTGTTCATAATCAAGAGACCTCATAATCATAATAGGCATCACCAGCCATCACCCACAACATAATCATAATCAGATAATTGCAGAAAATAGGCATCACCAGCCATCACCCACAGAATAAGTTTAAGAAAGAAATCACCTAATTTTTCCAGTCTTTATACTCTCTGAGCAATCCTTTAGCGAGGCATTTCTTCTTCCATTCCTCATAGCTTAGACTGGCATCAAGATCATCCTCGAATGCCAACTCAGCTGTCGGATCAGTCCTAACCCCCTTGTTCCACGTGTATTCCTCCTTCGCCGGCGTCGGACTCGGAGATTTCGCCTGTAAACACAAATTTTATGTATTTATAACAAACACAATAAATCGTGTACAAATAAATATTTGAAGATTTGAAGTAAAATGCGGGTTCAATCTCTAGCTTTTATACTCTGATTCGTCTTTTCCACTTATTCTTGAACGATCTTCAAGCAGCTTCCGGGATCCTTGGAGATTTAGCCTCCTTGATCTTGATCGGTTTTGATACTTGACTTGATAACGTTAATCCGGAGGGCCGACGCCTTGTTTCTGGATCAAACGCTAGATTTGGGACGCATTTGGTGAAGAACTCCTTGAACTCCACGAAGAACGCCTTGAATGCCGCGAAGAACGCCTTGAATGCCGCGAATAACGCCTTGAATGTTGTAGAGAATTTTCCTACAACTCTTGAGCTCTTCAATATGATTTGTGGTGTGTCCTTTGACCTCTCCAATCACCCCTATTTATAGGTGAAAACGTAGTGGACTTGGTGGGCTTTTGGACTCCAAGACGGGCTTTAGGGTTGAGGTGGCACAATTCTATTGGCTCCTCAATTTTGGTAGTTATCTCCATCAAATCTTTGACTTAATGACCAAGAAATGACACTTGTCAATTTCTAATTAGTCGAAAATCTCCATCTTTTAAATATCAATTTATATTTATTTAATTTAGGATTTATCTTTAATAAAATTCCTAAAATACAAATAAAATATAAAATTAATATTTATTTTATTTTCTAATGAATTTTATACGTCTACAAATGCCCCCTTGAGACTTGTTTGTGGACAATTCGTCTTGGAAACGAATAAGTCTCAAGATTTTTGAAATTTATTAGATAGTTTAAACTCGTATCAAGGAGTTCTTGAACTTGGAAGCGTGAAAATTTAAACTCGTTTCATAGAGTTCTTCAATTTGAAATTTAAGTTTATAAATAGTTTATACTCGTATTTAGGAGTTCTTGAATTTGAGACTTAGATTTGGCAATATTTGAATTTTATTTTTCTTCAATTTTATCAACCCAAATTATACACTTCGTCCTCAATTAGCAATTGGAAACCAACTATAAAATGATAATAATGGGACCCATTGAAAATTAGCTAATTAATAGCATAATTGATTGATAACCGGACCAATTGATAAAACTTAGCACCAAGTTTATTTCCTTCAATTCAAATAGGCCCAACTTCACGCATGATTCATATTTGGAATATTTCAACCCATTTCTTGGCCCAATTAACAAGCCTGATTTAAATCAATTGATAGAAACTCATTCCATCGAAGCTACAGCTTCTTTACGAAAATCCTTCATGGAAAACTTTCCTATTGCTGAATCAAGTATCTTATTTCTTACAATTTTCCTTCGTTGAGAATTTTCCTTCTGGCTTCCTCCTAGAATTCTTGCTAATCAAGTATCTTATTCCTTACAATTGTTCACAGTGCCAAACTTCTTCAGCAAGTCACGATTTCCTCTAGTAATTACCAATCTTGAGGTTGTTTCCTAGTCACGCAAGAATTCTTTTCCCTTCTGGAATATTATAGTATCAAACTTCCACGAATTCTGCTTAAGATAGAATTCTTTTTGCTTCACGTTTCCTTCTCGAGGTAGAACTCTAATAGGAACAAATTCGTTTCCTTCTTGGAGTTGTTACCATATCAAACACTTGATGATAGCTATAAATACGCCACTTCCTTCTCTCATTGTTACTCCACAGAGGTTTAGAACTAAGAAGGGCGAACAAACCTGGAATTTTCTCATAGTCGTCGAATTTTTGGTAACTTTCATTCTTCATCGTTGTAAAATTCGTGTTTCTGAAAGTCTACACACCAACTGTTTGATGATTTGCTGAATGAAAGCAGCAACTTTTTTTCCTTCTCGTTTTTTTAATCGATTCCTTCTACCCATTTTTCTAATTCTTACAGAGATCAATAGAAAAGAACCAGCATTCACCTATTGCTGTATAGATTCGAATCTCTTGGGTAAGCTTCATCGTTTAAATTCATCAAATTATGCCCTACAACACGCTGCACACCACGTGTTCGACGAAAATTCTGAACAAAAGACAGATTTTTTCTCGACTTCCTTAATACGATTTTTTTCGTATTACTTATATTTCAACAGAGAAGGTGGAGTTTTAGCTGATTGATGTTTATTATTACACCAATTCGTTTCATGCATCAGTTAATTCCATCTATCTTTTCATCAAATTCCTTTGGTTAACATGCCGCACGCCAACTGTTCGATGAAAATTCTGAACAGATTTTTTCTTCTTTTTTTCGAAATTTTGAGCCAACTCCTTTTGTGAATTTTGCAGGAAACCAATAGCAAGAAGAATTCCAAGGACCATAAAGCGAATTCTCCAATCTCGTTTGCACTCCATCCCTTTGTTCTTCTTTGTAGATATATTTGTACACCACATGTTTGATAAATTTCCTAAATGAACAATTTTTCCTTCTTTCCCTTGCATTTATTTATGTATACCAGCTGTTTGACGATTGGCTTTCCCCTTCTTTTGTTGTTGTTAAGTGTAGGTCCATCATGGTTTACTTCAAGGATATTGCCGAGAACAAACGGACTTATTTGATCATTTTGGATGACAAACGTCAACATTTGGAGAAGGCAACGCGTTTGAGGACGCACAAATCTAGCACCCATGATCAATGGCTGAAATATTCAACTTCGCTCCATACCAACGGATGGTGCCAAAGCCACGAAGTGGGAAGATCTCTATCTATTGTTTACTCACTTTGCTCCACTCATCACCATTCTGTGGGCAACTCGGAACCACTATCGACCCTGGGAAGACGCATGATGGCCGAAAAGGCTGCATGTGGAGAGCGCACGGGACCCTTGATGGCCGAAAAGGCTGCATGGGGAGAGCACACGGGACCCTTGATAGCCGAAAAGGCTCCATGGGAAAAGCGCACGGGACCCTTGATGGCCGAAAAGGCTGCATGGGGAGAGCGCACGGGACCCTTGATGGCCGAAAAGGCTGCATGGGAAGAGCACACGGGACCCTTGATAGCCGAAAAGGCTCCATGGGGAGAGCGCACGGGACCCTTGATGGCCGAAAAGGCTGCATGGGGAGAGCGCACGGGACCCTTGCTGGCCGAAAAGGTTGCATGGGGAGAGCGCACAGAGTTTCCTGGAGAAGCACACTTCATAAAAGGCTTTTGGGAGTGGACGGAAGACGTACTTTGCCGCTGCAAAGATGACCTTCGAGCGAGCGGACTCTACGATGCTGTTTATGCCTCCCTCTTCACTTATGATCGCAATGTGGAAGTTATTAAAGCCTTTTGCGAGTCCTGGTGCCCGTCCACCAACACTTTACTCACTTCGACCGGGGAGCTTTCAATTTCACTTTGGGATCTGCATTACCTGTCCGGACTTTCTATAGACGGCATGCTTTATGACGAGGCAGTTCCATCCGTGGAGGAGATGTTCGAGAGAGGATCCGCTATCCGTCCGAGTTGCAAGTACTTGCTTCACGGCTACCACATACTTCGGAAGAAGGCGAGAGCTCCCACCACTCCAGTTTCTGTTGATGAATGGATCAAATTTTGGTTCAAGGACAGCTTCAAACATCCAAGGCCTCCAACTCGAAAAGAGTCCAAGGGAAAGACGCGTCCTAAGGTAACTCACAATCCAAATGGGAAGCTTGAAGGGCATGCGGCATGGACTTCTACTCACAAGGCCCCATTCATGGACGTAGGCGCTAGAGATCACCAAATGGAGGAAGCTTATTTGGCGGCCTACCTTGCTTGTTGGTTGAGTACTTTCGCTCTTCCCGAAGATGATGCAAACGTAATTCGGCCAAGTACTTTCAAGATGGCGAGCATCATGGCGAATAGGAACAAGGTTTCACTAGCTGTCCCTGTCTTGACAAGCATCTATAGGGGTCTTAACAAGATCTCAAAACTTCATGACCTTACTAAAATCGATGCAGTCTTTCCCATTCACTTCGTATATGGTTGGTTGGCGTTTTACTTCAAGACTCACTTCCCTCTTGATGATAAGGTGTGTGCGCCTCGAATGGTTCAATTCTCAGGCGAAGGAGGGGCAAGGAACTACAATATGGAAGATGCACGAAAGCGGATCTACAAGTATGATCAAATTGCTTGGAACTCCACCATGATCGAGAACAAAGAAGTTACTCCATACAAAGATGACAAGAAAGTAAACGAAGTCGATCGTCGCTTCTTTATGGCCATCCGCTCCAACTACTTGACTTGGCGACTTGGTGAGGAATTTATTGTTGAGCCTTATAGTCCGCATCGCTTTGGCCGTCAGTTTGGATATTATCAGCTTCCTCCCGGCATCCTCAAGAAAGATGTTCGTAGAGCTAACTTGGATGATGGCATTCAATTTTGGCGAGCTTGTGTGCTTGAAGACTCCCAAGCTAGGGCCATGATCCCGAGCTCGCTTCAAAATCCTAAGAAGCTCACTTCGCCTGGATACAAGAATTGGTGGCACGAAGTCTATGGAGAGTTTGTTGAGAAGAAATTTAAGACCTCGGCCCAATTTCAAGAACATGATGCTTCCAAAGAATGTGAAAAACATGTACAAGTTGTATTACAAGTGAGCGAGGAGAAAACAACTTCGATCCCGTTGAAAGGTTCAAGAAAAAGAAAAGCATCTTTGGAAGAATCTTCTAATGGAAAGCGAAAATCATCATCAAATCACTTGGATGGTTCTCTTAGCAACAATGCAAATCCTCGTCGGCAAAGTCATGTTAGTCTGCCTAAGGAAGCTTCTTGTGAAGATAGTGCCGATCGTAGACGCAAAGCTACTCTTGAGGTTTCGCTTCTCCACTTTTACTTTCATCTTTTTCATGGAAGTAGTTATTTCTAACAAACTTTTGTTTTATTTGTTTTGTAGTTAGAGAAAATCCTTGGCATCGATGATCTTGGAGACTCTCAAAGCTGCCATCAATCTTGTAGGTCAAGACAGTCACTTGGGACACACCATTCCAATGAACAAGCGATAGTAAAGCAAACACCACCAGTCGGAGCTAAGTCCGAGTTCAATAGTACCGCTCTCTTTGCTGACCGATGTAAGAAACTTTTGCAAGAGTTTTGGGGCGATCTTCAAGCCAAGATAGCGAGAACTTCGGTCGATGACTTGTCCTCCATAGAAGATGAAATTCGCAAGGGAATGTCATACATGCAACAGTATTCTTATGACTTTGATATATCTCATCTTGAAGACAGCTTGAACACACTTTTTGATAAGGCTGGTGACTATGACAAAGCCCGATCGACCTCTCATGACTTTGAAGGATCTGCTGCACAACGCTTGAAAGAAGTCCAAAAGAAGTTTCGTGATGCAAGTGAAGAGGCAAAGAAACAAGCTGCTCAAGTCGACTCCATGAAGGAAGAGGTTGCTAAGCTATCATTGAAGATGAAGCAACTCCAAGGCACACTCCAAATTACCCAAAACAAAGTGCTTGGATTCAAAGAAGAACTTGACAAACTTATGGATGCACCTTTAGTGAATGATGAAGTGTTGAAGAACTTGAAGGACTCGAAGGAACTTTTGGAGGCCGCTCAACAATCATTGAAGGACCAAAAGCCCTTTGTTTAGACATAGTTTTTTTCCTTTTTTGTTTCGTACTTTGTTTTACTTCTTTTCTCTTTTTGTTGCACTTTTGATGAACACTTTTATGCAATGAAGTATTTGTTTTTTTTTTTCTTGCTTCTTGTCATTCATGGATGTCGTCTTTTTATCTTGAATACTTGCTTCAATTTTTGAATTTCAATTACTTGTATTCATCCAATTTAAAGGAAGACACAAGGCATGATTGACTTAAAAGCATGACTGAACTTAGAATCTATCCAAGCTGCCTACGTACCTCTTTATATAAAAAGGATCAAGTCAAACGTAGTTCAAGAAGTAAAACTAACTTGAGTTTTAAGGGGGGGGGAGCCGTACACAGTTTATACTCATGCGGGCCAGGAGTGACTATTTATTTAACCACTATATAGACAAAGTGGAGTAAATAACAGTTTAACCACATAACTTTACCTTTTGGTGGGATAATTAAGTTTAGCCACATTAACTTAACTCTTGGTGGAGAAGTTAGCAGTTTAACCACGTACACTTTCATTGGTGGGTGCCTTTACACAGTTTATACTCATGCGGGCCAGGAGTAACATGCAGTTTAAGCTCGTGCGTCATGGAGCGGACTTCTTTCTCTTTCTTGGCTTTTCTCCTTTTCGATTTTTTTGTTTTTTTTTTTGTTTTTTTTTTCTGTTTTTTTTTGTTTTTTTTTTTTTTTATTTATTTTTTTTATTTCTGCACAGGTAGCACTTCAATCTTCAAGGATAGTAGCGCTTTAAGAACTTTCCATTAATCGGACCAACTCTCACACGTTCTTCATCTATCAGCTTGTATGCGCCGTTAGTGTAAACTTCGGTGACGACATAAGGCCCATCCCATCTAGAGACGAATTTGTTTCCAACACGATGAGTGGTGATAATTGGCCTCCTCACGGCTAGCACTAAGTCTCCAACTTGAAACGAACGCAACCGCACATTCTTATTGAAAGACTTTGAGAGGCGAGCTTGATAGCATTCCAATCTTTGCTGAGCCTCCAACCGTTTTTCATCCAAGGCTTCCAACTCGTCAAGCCGTAGGCGAGCATTCTCTTCTTCAGTTAAGCCCTCTTGGATAGCAATCCTTAGCGATGGAATTTGTTGCTCGAGAGGATTCACCGCTTCTACACCATACACCAAGGAATACGGGGTCGCTTGTGTCGGAGTTCTATACGTCGTTCTATAAGCCCACAGTGCTTCTCCAATTTTCTCATGCCAATCGCGCTTCGTCTTTGCAACAACCTTCTTCAACAAATTGCACAAAGTCTTATTAAAAGCCTCGGCCAATCCATTAGCCGGCGCGTTGTACATGGATGACTTCCTCTGCTTAAACCTAAACTTCTCACATAACTTGTCAATGAAGGAATTACTAAAATTCTTCCCATTGTCGGTGATTATGTATCGAGGGATCCCATGACGATAGATGATATGACCTTTGATGAAATCAGCAACATTCTCCTTCTTCACTTCTTTCAAAGGGATTGCTTCGGCCCATTTGGAGAAGTAATCCGTTGCAGCCAAGATGTATAAATGCCCCTTTGATGATTTCGTCAAAGGTCCAACGACATCCATGCCCCAAGCATCAAAAGGCCAAGACACGACCGTGGGGTGCAGTGGCTCGGGTGGTTGATGAATTAGATTTGCATGGAACTGACAAGGCTTACACCTTCGAGCATATTCCATGCAGTCGTTCACCATGGTTGGCCAATAATAGCCCATCCTCTTGATTCGAAAGTGCAACTTCGGACCGGATTGATGAGCACCGCAGATCCCAGAATGTGCCTCTTCCATGGCTTTTGTAGCTTCTTCATTTCCCAAACACCTCAAGAAAATTCCGTCAAACGAGCGCCTATAGAGCGTGCCTTTGAAGTATATGAAGCGAGCAGCACGACGACGAATATCTATTCTTCTATGTGGATCACTTGGCAACTTCTCATACTTTAAGTAGTCAACAAATACTTGGCGCCAATCCTCTTCTTCTATCTCGAAGACTTCTACGACATGACTTTTGTCATCTTCACAATTTTCCTTTTCATCCTCAAAAATAGGTGGAACAACCCAATTTTGGCAAATTGGTACAGAAATCTTTTCCTCGGACATAGCTATTGTAGAAGCGAGTTTAGCCAATGCGCCAGCTTGCTTATTTTCACTTCTTGGAACATGCCCAAGTTCCACATCTCCAAGCCATGCGATGATGCGTTGAGCGTACTTGACATATGGCAGCAACTCTGGCTTTTTTACTTCATACAGTCCAACTATTTGGTTTACCACTAACTTGGAATCTCCATACACCTTCATATGCAACCTCTTTGCGTCCACAGCCATCTCTAAACCAAGGATCAATGCTTGATACTCCGCTATATTATTGGAGCAATTTTCAGTCAAAGTGAAAGAATAGGGCAGCACTTCCTTTTCGGGTGTAACAAATACAACTCCGGCTCCGGCTCCCTCTCTATGAGATGCCCCATCAAAATACATAATCCAAGGAGGGCAAACATCAATCAACAGCACGTCTTCATCAGGGAGATTATCAGTTAACTCCCACTCGGCCGGTAGTGGATGATCAGCCAAGAAATCCGCTAGTACTTGCCCTTTAACTGCCTTTTGGGGAACATAAACGATTTCGAATTGTTGTAACTGCAGGTACCAACGTGCAAGCCTATCCGACAGAACTGGTTTGGACATGACATATTTTAACGGATTTGCCTTAGAAATCAAGCGCACCGTGTGAGCTTGGAAATAGTGTTTCAGCTTTTGAATCGAGAATATCAAGGCTAAGCATAATTTCTCGACTGGCGAATAATTGAGCTCATTTGGCGTCATTGTCCTACTCAGGTAGTACAATGCATTCTCGTTCCCATCTTCATTAACTTGTGCAAGTAATGCCCCCATAGAGCGCTCTTGAGCAGCGAGATACAAAATCAACGGACGGCCCGCAACCGGTGCAGCTAGAACATGAGGTTTCATCAAATAATCCTTGATGCTCTTAAAGGCATTTTGGCATGATTGATCCCACTCGAATGGTATACCTTTCTTCATGAGCCGACTGAAAGGTTGACACCGTCCGGCAAGATTTGAGATAAACCTTCTTAAATATGCCAACTTCCCTTGCAAGCTTTTTAACTCATGTATATTTCGAGGCTCCGGCATCTTCATGATCGCGTCGATCTTAGCTTGCTCGATCTCTATACCTCGATGGCGGACAATAAAACCAAGGAATTTTCCAGACTTCACTCCAAATGCACACTTCAACGGGTTCATCCTTAGCCCAAACTTTCTCAATCGTTCAAAGACCATCCTCAAGTCTTGGAGATGATCACTTCTTGCCTTCGATTTCACAACCACATCGTCCACATAACACTCAATGTTTTTATGGAGCATGTCATCAAATATCCTTTGCATGGCCCTTTGGTATGTGGCGCCCGCATTCTTCAATCCAAACGGCATGACAACGTAACAGAATATTCCCTTCGGAGTACGAAACGCTGTCATCTCCTCATCGGCTGGCGACATGCGAATTTGATTATAACCGGAAGATCCATCCATAAAAGATAAAGCTTCATGTCCGGTGGCAGCATCAATCATCAACTCAGTGATAGGGAGTGGAAAATCATCTTTAGGACATGCTTCATTCAGATCTCTAAAGTCAACACAAACACGGATTTGTCCATTTTGCTTCCTTACCGGTACAATGCTAGAGATCCATGTTGGATACTTCACCTCTCTAATGAATCCGGCTTCGATGAGCTTGTTAATTTCGGCTTCGATCAACGGGATCAACTCCGGTCGAAATCGACGTTGAGATTGTTTGACAGGCTTTGCCCCCTTTTTAACAGCTAAGTGATGAACAGCTATCTTTGGATCCAAACCAGGCATCTCCTTGTATGTCCAAGCGAATATGTCCCTAAACTCCTTCAAGAGCTCAACATATGCATGCTCCTCATCCGGCATTAATGAAGCGCTGATGTAGGTGGGTCGTGGATCATCAATAGTACCCAAGTTGACCTCTTTTAATTCATCGACGGTGGACTTGACTCCTTCTTCAAACTGTGGGGGTGCTATATCCGCATCTTCTTCTTCAACACTCCCTTCTTCACAAAGAGTAATATGATGTGACAAAGCGACCTCCTCAACAGGTTCTTCACTCCTCTGCACAGGACTTTGGAAGTCTATGCACAATCTCATCGTCCCATCTCTTTGTCTTTCTCCTATTATTCTTATGTCACTTGCTCTAATGACGCCACTCCTAAGTAGACGGGCGATATCTCGACGTAGCTTATGCTGAGCGATTTGATTTTGAGTACCTTCCATGGCGTAGTTACATGATGCCACACTTTCTCTATCTTCTTCATCTTCATCCTTTCTAGGGACTTGCGTATGAATGACCGTCTTCATCTTGGCCTTCAACATCTTTCCACATGACACAGTCAATATAGTACTTCTCTTCATCCGAGATGGAACAATACTCCTCAACTTTCGAGTCGTTCTTTGCTCGACCCCTTTATCTTTACCAAGCCTCTTGAAAACAGAGACTCGTTTCACCCATCCTTTTTCTATTCTCTTGAAGGCCGACACTCTTTCAACTTTCTTCTTTTTAGGAGCATCCAATTCAGATGATATTTCTCCTTCAAAGACATAATTTGTAGTTGTCCTTTTGATGGCAATACGAACTGGACCTCGTGTGATGAATCCCAAGCCTGCTTTAGTACCTTGGACTACAGGGCCTTCTTTCTTTGATGCATTCATGCCTGCCTTTTGTTCAGGCTCATGCTGGCTCGTAACCTTCGAATTCTCCTTGGGATCGTATCCGGCTTTCACAAGCAGTTCATATGCCTTTGGTCCAAAGCACTTAGCAACTTCAGGGCTTGTAAGTTCGCCATGCTCCGTAGCACTACCTTGTTTTGGCCGAACAAATCCTCCAAATGATTGTTGAGCGGGTTTCGTAGCATCAATCTTTGTTAAAGGCATAGTGAGCCCGTCTAAAGGCTTATCCTCCTTCTTGCTCCTTTCAACTCCCTCTTGGCATTGAACTTGTGCTTCTTTTGGAGTTTTTGGCCTTACCATGTAGTACTTTGCTTCGGCGAAGTATGATTCGGTTTCCGAAAAGGGCTTATGATCACCAACGACTGTCTTTACCACACCATCTTGGTGATATTTGAAGCATTGATGCCATGTCGAGGGGATGACACCATATTCATGCAACCATGATCTACCAAGAAGCATGTTGTACGAGGTCTTTGCATCAATTACTTGGAATAACGCGGTTAATCTCATATCATCAATCAGTAAGTCCAACCTTATTGTCCCAAGAGCTCTTTGTCCTTCATAATTGAAGCCATGAATTAGCAACCGACTGCTTGCGAGCTCCTCAACTTGGATTCCTAACTCTTTCAAAGTTCTTAACGGCAATATGTTTACCGCAGATCCTCCATCTATGAGTACTCTATTCACCCTTTGCTCGTTGGTATAACAACTTACGAACAGAGGTCGATTATGAGGCTCGGATCCAAGCTGTAAATCTTCATTGGAAAATGCCACCATCAACGCATCTTCATTCTCTTGATTCACTACTCCGCAAAAAGCTTCGTTATCTTCTTCTATGCTTTCGACAGTGATGAGGTTTGCCTCGACATTGTCTTCTTCGAGCGTTATTTTTCCTTGTCTAGCTAGTTGCATAACCTTGTCCTTGAAGATGAAGCAATCATGTATGGGATGACCCACTAACCGATGGTACTTGCAATATTTTGGATCATTAGTCTGCCCCGCTTCATTCGGTCGCTTCATTTCAGGCAGTTCAACAAGTCCCTCCTTGACTAAGTCATCAAATATGCCAGAGACATCCGAATCTAAGAAAGGATACTTCTTTTGTTGCTGCTCTTTTAGAGTCGTCCTCCTTTGCCCCATGTCTTGAAAAGCATTCAGCTTATCCTCTTTATTGACTTCTTTCCTTGCAAACTTAACAGGAGTTGCTTTCACCGCCATTGATTCTTTCCTTGGAACTTTGTCAAAAGAATTGCCTCCTTTCTTGAATTCTTGCTTCTCTTTAAATCGACGGGGTTCTTGAACAGGCGGTCCTCCAACTCCATTTGATGCCATGCTCAACTCCATATCATGTGCTCTTGTGGCCAACTCCTCGAACGTCTTGGGTTGAATTCCACGCAGAATATATTGCAGGCCCCAATGCATCCCTTGAATACACATTTCGATGGCAGATGACTCGGACAATCGATCTTTGCAGTTAAGGCAAAGGTTCCTCCATCTATTGATGTAATCAATTACTGGCTCATCTTTGAACTGCCGGGAACTTGTGAGCTCCACCATGCTGACCGTCCTTCTAGTGCTATAAAATCGATTGAGAAACTCGTGCTCAAGCTGCTCCCAATGGTCGATTGAGTTTGGTTCTAAATCCGTGTACCAATCGAAAGCATTCCCTTTAAGTGAGCGAACAAACTGCTTCACCAAATGATCTCCAAAGGTGCCAGCATTATTGCAAGTTTCGATGAAGTGAGCTATATGCTGCTTCGGATTACCCTTTCCATCGAACTGCTGAAATTTGGGAGGCTGATAGCCGAGGGGCATCATTAAGTTATCAATTCTTTGAGTATATGGTTTAGAGTAAACCAATGAAGACTTGGAGCTCCCATCGAATTTATCTTTTATGGTTCCTTCAATGAGCTGCTTGACTTGTTCGATTGAGATGAGATTGCCTGAAGCGGATTTACCATCCGACTGCTTCTCTTCACGTCTTTTGGATGCATCAT